>MU275204.1:0-131353 GCA_022160315.1 Panus rudis PR-1116 ss-1
CCTTGATCCAATCCGGATACAAACGGCCTTTGAACTGTCCGGATACAAACCTCGCCGCCGACCTCAAAGTTCATAGGGTATTTTCCAGGGTCCTCATAGCAGTCACCGACATCCGGTGAGTCCAGGTCTCGGTCTCAACACCAGATAGACTTGAGATTGAATTCGTGCCAAGCTGATCAACAAACGCAGCTGGCACGACACAGCCAACATCAGCCGACATCGGCGAGGATCAGCGCGAGGATCAGGGAGAAAGGTTCAACCAGTTGCTATTGTGGCATTTCGCTGGCCCAGGGCTGGATTATTAGATCCATACAACATAGAACAGTAAAATACTACAGCACATATAATAACCAGTACAAGCAAACGAGAAATTCCAGTAAGCATATCCATAGAACAATGCGTCGCATAAAGAAATTGTTCATGAGCCAACAGTTATACCGGCTTCAGCGACATCGAACGCTGCGTCGAGTCTGTGCTGAGTGATATCACCGTTGGCCTTTTGTCCTCGAGTTGGGGTATTTGCGCCAGAAGCAAAGGGCGTGAGGCCCATACGTGGTGTAATTAAGCCACTTCCACCCGCGCCATAGACAAAACCGCCACTGAGACCCTCCAAGGTATTCGAATACCCTACGTGCACACATGAGATATAGAACCGGGGATTCAGAGTAAGAACATACCAGGCACAAGAACGCTGTCCCAGAAACTAGTACTGAGAATGCTATCCATTGACAACATGCTCATGTCTTCCGCCTGCTGCGGCGCCATCGTTGGTGGGAACGTTGACATGTCAGCCACTGGTCCCATCTCACTATCAAAATTAAAGTCGGCCAAAGGATCGATGGTAGCGGAATGCAGCGACGAAGCAGAGTTGTCTGGAGCGCTATGCGAGTTGATGTGATCCGCAGCAGAGGTCTGGGGTGGCCCTTCAGCTTGTTGAGCTTGCTGATTCGCGGTAGTGTTATCTGGAGGTTCTGTCTTCGCGGAGAGAAGGGCACGCAAGAATGTGCTGTACAAAGCTGGAGTGTGAAGTGGACCAGCGGCAACCCTCTCAAATACGTCTGCGACATCCTTCACCAGGCCGATGGTCTTCTGTTCGTGATCGAGAAATGCCTGAAACTCGGGTCGTAAAAGCTGTATGATTGGATTCAGTTTATAGAAATACCTGTGCCATGTCCTACGCACCTTGAGCAAGCTCAGTACAGCATAGGATCCCTGAACGAAGTTCGAGTCCGGAGCATAGCGCAAGTAACCGGACGGTCCAAGTTCATCGCGAAGTACAGTACAGCAGGCAACAGCTGATGAATGGCAGCGGGCGAAGAAATGGCCTATATCGACTGCGGAACGTTCGAGTGCATTTTGCAGCCCAAACGAGTTGACGATGAGCATGGCGTAATTGAAGTAGAATTTCCCACTTAAAGCCCTGTATTTCTTGATATGGTCCGCTTCATCTACATTGACACTTCAGATCCGACGGGATGGTGGTTAAAAATGACCACAAACCTTCTCCGACGTGTCTGATGTTTCCCCATTCATGCTGCCAAGCCAGGATTTGTGTTTCCATAGTGGTGATGACAAGGAGGTAGTCAGAGTCCATTTGCAGCCCTGACGTAGTGTTTGTTCCTGAGTACAACAGGTCCAGACTACGTGTCAGAATACGTTGCAGATCCTGAGGTTAGAATGGAAGAGATTATTAAGCTTCGGCGGTGTGGTGCAGGGGATGTGGGGATACTTACGGCATACGCAGCTAAGGATACATCTGCTGGGACTGAGACAGGAGAACGGCACCACTGAGAAGCATTGCGGATGACAAAGCTAATACAATCAACGTTGGCTGCTGAATGTTTATGCAGGGATATTCACTTACTCTTCTTTAATCGTGTATGGCTTGCCCATTTGTGCGCTGAAACTTCGGTCAAGGCAGAAGCAGAAGATCCACGTCCGCTCCCGGTTGTGCACCTCCCGCTCGCGCGCGCGACCTTCTGCTGTATCGGGACTCGTTACAGCTGTCCGCCGATGGAGGTTTAGATCAGTTGCCATCCTAGCACCATGCGAGGTGTCAGCACCATGGTCAACGCAATGGACTTTGTCCCACACAGGGGGAAACAAAATTTGTTCGGCAATGAAAGACACTAACCGGATGGCCATTCCAAGAAGCATCCATGTACGGTCCTGCTCATACCTCTCAACGGGTCCACACCCCCAGAGGGTGTTGAGCAAGTAGGCCTGCACGATCTCTACGGACTTGTACCCTTGAGCAGGTACACTGAATGCGAGCTTTCGGGAAAGATCAGACAACTTCGCGTGCAATTCGGGTCGTTCGGGATAAAACCTGGAGGCAATAGTGCAAACTACCACAGGGTAGATAGCGGTGAGTACGCCGTCAGAATGAGATAGTGAATAAGACTCTTACTTGTCGTCAATAGGAACGGAGAGCGAGAGCAAACTAGAGAGGGCGTATGAAAAGCAGGGTCTAGTAGATTGCAGTGGTACTACGGGAGTCGTTAGTTGAGATTGATGCTATAGAAAAACCGCCACTCACGTTCATCTTCTCATAGTAACTGCACCAATGTCGGCATTAGACAGAACATGTCATGTAAGCGGGATTTCTTACATTCTGAACAAGGCGATAACCTCCTCGTTGCTGACAAAGCTCAACATCTCCGGTTGCACTTGCCGCTCAATGAATAACCGTCGCAGAGGTAAAATAGTCATCGGGCCTGAATGAATTCATCAGACAGCTGGTAAGACAGTAAAAAGCGACCGTGGTTACCAGGCTTGAAGTAACTAGCACTAGCCACACCCAGCTTCCGATCCGATTGGTTATTCGTCGTCGAGGACGCCATATCTGCGCGAGACGTAGCCTGGGCTCGGCGATTTGCAAGACTAGCTTCGGCCAATAACCCCAGTGGATTCAGCGCATTGTCGGGCAGTGAATGTAATTTGGGGGATAATAATGGATCATTCTGTGCAGGGCGACGCGGGGAATGAGGGGGAGAGGGTGACCCAAGCAATGCCTGAGTAGTTTGAGTCTGAGAAGAGGGGGATGGTGACCGGGAGATCATTGCAGACGCGATATTCTGGTTTCCGAAAGAACGCAGAACGGTCTCCAAAGTTTTCTCCATCTTACGAAGGGAGCGAGAAAGCATTTCATGTTTCCTGAGGAACGTATATCAGCATTTCGCCTCGAAAGCTTAGTCACAGCTCACTTTGTTGAACGCTTGCCTCTATTGGATTCCTCAAAGATGCATTCATGGTTGCCAGTCTGGCAACGCTTGCAAGGGGGACCTTGCTCTGCGCCTACGCACTTCATTTTCAATCGACGGCATACTGTGCAAGCTCTAGGATACCGTAAGAGACGCGAATTGCATGACATGTTTGCAGCATACCTTGACCCGCGAGTGGGCTTGGCCTTGACTTCTTCTGTCTTCTCCCCACGTTCACTTGTCCCCTCCCCTAGGTCATCCTGACGGGCTTTCTTCCGGCTGTCATTGGTATTTTCACTGGCAAGCGAAGATGATGGGCGCTTTCCGTTGACGTTTGGACCGGCGAAAGCTGTCGAGTCCACCGGAGGGGTGCCAACCGTATCAGACGCTTGGGAAGACGGGGAGGATAGGCTCGGAGGTATAGCGAGCTGTTGAGGTGCAAACTGAGGCTGAGACTGTTGCGAGTAGGAATAGTAAGATGGAGGGTAAAGAGCAAGTGCGGGGTCGATTGGTATTGAGGAAGAGGACGAGGAGCCATGCATTTGGTGCGCCATGACGTGCTCGTGAGGATGATGCAGTGTTATTGGTTGTGATGAATAGGAAGGGTGTTGGGGGCTTGTGGACATATAGTACTGTGAGCGATGCATCGGAGAAGGCATAATGTCAGTGGGAGTAACACTTTGACGGAGAAAGAGCTGACTTCACGCAAAAGTCCCCCACACACGAGACACCTCGGATTAAAAGGCGGGGCAGGAAGGCAAGAACGTAGTGGATCTGAGTGCTCAGATCCACGTGCGGGCCTGATTCAGTGGCACCAGATACGGCTGGAGAGAATCTTTGGAGAAGAGGACCAATGGCGGACGACGGCCTGTGTACGAATTGACCGATGCGAATCCAAAGAGGTGGGAATGCGAGCCCAGAGGTGGTGGTAGCAAACCGCCTTGAAATGGCAACGGCTCGACGTGCCACTGGTAAGCCTATAAGCGGAGATTTCAACTTCAGACAAACGACAGTGAGAACTGCAAGCTGGGCTTTCTCACTCGGACGGGCTTTCCAGAGTTTCGTATGGACGTCGAGTCTGGGGTCAACCTAAACCTCGATCTCAGAATCTGGGGTAACCTATATTGTCACGCTGTCACGTCTGTTCATGCCCCTGACTCAGGGTGACACCGGCGGTTTATCCCGTCACGCTCGGGCATTCGTTCCTTCCTCAATCTCATCCGAGCCTCAGCTGCCTTCCGTCTGTCCAGATGACTGACAGATGCACAGCTCTCTCTGGGCAACTTCATAAGCTGAGCTGATTTATGGGGCTCCTCCAAGCGCCTTTGTCGTTCCTGGAACCCTTTCCTGATTTTCAACTCACTTCTCACATCCCTCCCACCGCAGGAACTCTGTTAAATATCCATAGGACAATCCCCGGAGAGAGCTGGCCAAAGGGCTAGGTGCGCATGACGAAAAGCGTGGCTATCCTTGGGAACGGATGCAGCCGTTTTCACCTCGCACTTTTTCCTTTCTGCCTTGCGGCATCGGTCCCGCAGAATTCCTCCCTGCTCTGGAGGTTGCCGATGATTCACTACTCTATTTCGTAAGACTGATCACAGATCATGTTTTCGCCAGGCACGGAATTCTGCCGTGGAGATGAAAACGTCCTGCAGACTTCACGGGAGCTTTCCCGAGCTAATTTCTACGCGGCCGATACCATCGTCAGTGTTCTATCGGCACATACTTACACGATGCCGCAGCTAGGTGACCCGCTTCTAATATTGCCATGGTATTTCTGGTTGCAAAGGCTGTAAACTAACATAACACCGAGACACGCAGGTTTGTGCACGGTATCCGCACTGAGGATGCTCCAGTCAACCAAATACAGTGCCCCGTCTACCCTCCCTGTCAAACCAATATAGCTGCATACTCGAGATTCCTCGTTTGGCCGCAAGTTGAAGCTTGAGAAGCTCACTGACACCCGTGCATATATGGTACTAGGTACTACTTTTCGCGGGTGACAACATGTTGCCTGACAGAACAGTCAGAAGAAGGTCCATTTCCAACATACACCGTCGAACCTTGTGCTCAACGGCCGTGTGATATCGATGGGGGCTCATGGAATACACCTTGGGATGTACCACTTCATGGAATAATCGTCTCCATCGTCTACTATTCATTGTCGAATTCTCGTATACCTCCAGTTTTTTCCTCTTCACGCGGACTTGCTTCACATTCGGGTCGGACATTCCTAAAACATCTCAGTGTCTGTCGACCCCGATACAGCGACACTCTCATATATTCGTGAGTTTATCAATAGCAAGGCAGTGCGTTTACTGACGAAGCCTACAGGGTTGTTGTGCAATTCCTGCGTTCGTTTTTGTTCTGGTATTCTCTCAGGCTCGATATACTCGGTGCCCTTTTGATGTCTTCGAGCGAATACGAGGGGAGCTCGGCTAGCGTGAGTAGGTGAGGAAGTCTCCGTGTGAGTCGGGAGCGTGTATCTGCACAATCAAACCAGTCTGTGTCTTATGCGCATTCGATTTCTTCTACCATACAACAGTGACATGCACTACCTAATATTCGCGATAAGATAGGTCTCAGCCAATTGAGTGGGAGCGCCTTCGTACGACTGGTTGAGGCCTGTTCACCATCAACAACCTTACATTCCAAAGTGTCGCGGTATTCCAGGTCTCAGTGCCCAATACGTGAAGGTCCGTACTATGATATCGCGTCGCCCTTTCGCTGAATCTCTCTTCCTCGACTAGCACGCCTGCAGTAGCTCATCTGCGCATCCAGCAGCGTGGTCGCGCAAGTCAAATGCATTTGACCAACGGACTTGTTAGGCCACTTCTCGTGGATCATGTTAGATGCTCCGAAACGTATCCATCTCCATGGATAGATATCGATCCCACCTTATTTCCATGTCCGTGAGCAGACCCGAACGTACGGAAGAGCGCAATGATCAAACTCCAGCACTCTTTGTATGCTGGATTGCTGGATTTGGCATGAGAAGAACACCAATGGCTCCCAAAGCGCCAGACTTCAGGTGGTTTAGGTGAGTCTGGCTCACAACCATATCCCGTCATATAGCGCAACAAGTGTCTTTAGCGATGGTACTGGTGCATGAAAACCTATCAAAACTGACGGGCAGGAGCTGACTCACCGAGTCATCCAGAAGATAAGGCGATGACTCTTGGACCATATGCTCTTCAACCTTCTTGGAACGTGGATTGACGTTCTCAGGAGTATTCCATGTGGCACCTCTGACCGTTGTCTGCTGCGTCCGAAGACACCATAGTTATGCCTATTATTGCAGAGTGGCTTTGGTCTTTGATTTTCGGACAACTTGTACCGTCTCAGTTTCCACGGTGGTACCAGTCACGTAACAGTCTGCATCAAAGAATTGAATGCAATGACGTTCTGGCAAGAGGCCTTAGGAAATTGAACACGTAGGTTCTATCCGAGTTCCTCTGACGTTTTGATGCTCCGTAACACATCACAGTGAATCTCGAGCTTCGTCGATATTTTGACTTAGTCGTGCATGCCAACACTTTCACCCCGTGTTCACCTGCGAGGCTGGTGCTAACGGATGTAAAACTGGGATGGTTATGGGCTTAGAATCCAATCTCCATCTTGCCACGGGGCAGTGTACGAATCTGGTCAAGTACTATACTTGTACACGGTCAAGACCGACTCCAACGCAACGTGCAGACTCTCGTTCGCTCACTACAAATGTGTAGGGCCGTTCGGATAGCTGGCGTAAGTTAAACGGCCAGAGGAGCCGCGCAAAGTAGCCTGTGATTCTGCAGCTAACTCGTTCTAGTATGCGGTGGAATCTGATGCATGACTACTTCGGAAGAGCACCATTCAGCAGGTATCTCAATAATCCCGCTGTACGGAAAAGCACCTCCGCTCATTCAACTATGGTCACTTGCGATTGACCGTTATCAGAGTTCACTCAATCCCGTCTCAGTCAGTGCTTCGAAGACTTCTATGTCCAATTGAAGGCAAGATCATACAATTTCACCTTCCCTGGCTTGTCCATTCATCCCCTTTGCTGATCACGCCGTATCCAGATGGATGGCCATGGGGAAGATCCGAAACCACCACTTCCCGGTCGTCCTTTACGCCGATGCAACATTCCATTCATGGTGTGTCTTTTGTGTCGCCCCGCCCGTTATGCTTCTGATTGCTTTAGGAAAATATACAGTGACTTTCAAAGAATTGTTCTAAGAAGTCGGAGGCCTTTCTCTTTGCGAATCGTCTATTACGTGGCACGGCATCCTACTTCTCCCCTCTTGCTTGTCCCCTACCAGGCATATGACTGAAATGAAATATTTCCCCATCATTTTGTGCTTCATACACCCAATTTCTGATTCTAACAAACTAGCCGACTTCTACGGGTTTACGTCGGGCAAGAAAGCAACGGTGAAATTGCTTCATCTCGAGCTAACATGCACTATGCATACTGATCTTTCATTTCATGATAGGTAGCTACGTATCACAGTGATACAACATTCAAACTTCCGAGTACCATATGGATCAAGGGACCAGGAAGTCACCAAGGCAGTGTGGTTTGCGTGTTGCCCTAATTTTGGTGGGCGATCTCTCATGCACTAGCCGTCCGCTGCCTTCCTACACCATCGAGACCCTTCCTGACCCACCTCAATCTCCTCTGGCTTCTCTACAGTGTCGAGGAAGACACGCGACGCAGCTTGCGACAGCTCTCATGCGTCGCCACACACATGTGTATCCCAACTGCAAGACTTGCTATTCTGGTGAGTCGAAGTCAGTGAAGACTAAACATAGCCTATTGTCGGTTCTCGGTCGTCGCTGCGCACTAGAAGCAGTAAGACTATTGCCCGATTGCCCGAATCCGTAATTGTGGTCCTCACGTCCTGGGGTAAGGGGTAAGGGACATGTCGTGCTCGTCTCCGCTTATAACGCTAGGTACTTTCCCTGTTAACTATCCAATAGCGTTGGACCGCTTTCCCCGGTCACACATCGAATTCATGACGTTTTTCTGCGAACAGCCTTGGTGGGAACCGACGGTTAGGCAGCCTCATCGTTGTGCTGTAGCGTGGGTGCACAAGGCGGAGGATGCGGTCCTTCGTATCCGGTATCATCCAATGGTTACAAACAGACGTTTAATGGATCACCAACGAATGTTTACGTACCGTGCGCCAGAACACAACCATTGCTTCGCGCAGGTTTCAAATCGGCTTCCTCGTCAATCGAAAATGTCCTGCAGCAATCCCTAGCAAGCCATTGTAAATTGTCGTTGACAATAATTTCTTTCATGACGGCATACCGGGGTGCACGTCTCGGTTGGGCAAGCTACTGATTTATTACTTCCGAACAGAGCAAAGTCGCTGGGCTGGGGTGTAATACATTGACGGTGGACTCCAGCGGACTCTACAGCAATAGACGTGCAGGCGTGCTGAGCCGAGGCACAATAAGCTGTCTGCCTCCTATGTCAAAAGAGTTCCCACAATTTTGAGAACATTTCAGGTACACTCCGATGTACGCAGTCATGAGCCGCTCGCGTACACGACATCGTCGGATTTGCGCCGTAGGGACACAAAGAACAAACGACTACGGCTTCGCGATTTCTCTTTGCAATCTTTGACAGGAAAACACCAATCAGTATCTTGTCCAATCAGCCTGACTGACAAACGCTACGGAATAGTGGCTGTTGTTCCGTCGTTCAGTTCGTCCTGAAAATCATTGTGAAGATTCGAAGCTACTCACTTTCCACGTATGTAGCTTCTTCGGAATCGGAATCCCATCAACATAGATGCGAAACCATCGCGCTACTTGAAGACAGTCAGAAGCCTCTCTTGGTCGTTCTGACTCGGTTAGAATATCAAGGAGATGATACGGTCAAAAAATCTAGTAATCTGCGTTACCCTCAAATCAGAAAGGGTACCACTGAACGGCGACGGTAGACCCAAGACCACGACATCATTCCCCTTCAAACGACGCGACGGAGGAAGCAGCTTGTACCGCTCAAGCTACCTCGCGATTTGATATTCAGGGAAAACAAACTCAAGGAAAGCTGCGTGACATCGGGGGAGTGAACGTATAGACGTGCCAAAATTGGAAAACTTGAAGAGATCGACCGAGGGCGAGGTTCGATGTCATTACAACACCTTGGAATCCCGCGCACCTAGGAAATCATGTCAGTATTACTATCTTTGTGTGCATCATCCAATTACCGTCACGAGGTCGTGGCATCATTGCAGGAGGACCGCGATTCTGTCTGCCGACCCACGCGTAGTGTACGTCCATGGAGTTTAGGGGGTCTACGGTCGTTCCTTTCACTCGCACAACTGTATGGTGTCTGTCGGAAGAGCTATCTATTATGCACCAAACTTAGAGCAAAATATATTTCAGAGGCCCGCGACATTCCCGCTACCGTAAGGTAGTGGGTCTTGTACCCGTGAATTGTCCGCACAGTTTGGCTGTGTTCGTGTAAATTCACGTGCTTTTTCCTTTTACAGTAGCTGCCTCGTAATCTGCAACGTATCAGCAAAAATTAACGTCATCCTCTCACGCTCGGACCTCATTTACTTGCCCCACTCGCTGGGATGTTACTGTTTGCTTTTTCTTCGTAAGTTCGTATCTTCTCACTTTGCTCACTATGTACCTCATCAATGGCCACTTGGCTACTGGTATTGATGTTATTATGCTATGTTTTTTCAAACTCTGTCAAACTATCCTCATCTTGGCGGTAGCGGGCTCTGCCGCATCCTTGCGGCCTTAGTGTCCTTATTTCTTGATGAGGGTCATGAATAGTACAATGCTCCCTTGATGGATGACTAAGAACAAATGTGCTAATTCCCTGATGAGACAATACTTACCTACTCCATAGGTACACACTGGTTGAACAGTGTCCTATGCATAATAAAGAAAGCCAGTCATTCATGAGATCTTAGCAGGGGCAAGCTTAAATGCGGTAGGAGGAGGATATATTGTCAGACTATAGTAGTATCTTGGATCAAGCGCATTGTGGCACTTGCAGTCGCCCAATACTTACTTCGACTTGAGGACAGCTATCACAAAGAATTGGTAAGGAAGCCACACTGATACACTACTGCAAGTTGTAGTCTACGCTCGATTTGAGGTCGATACTGTCAAGATACTGTGACCAAAGAATGCAAGGCAGACGAGAGTGGATGCCGCGGACAAGGAGGCCATACGATTTCAAACTCCGCTTCGGTTGTTTCCACGAGGGCCACACTGGGTTCGTTGTAGGTTCGTTGACGCGCTCGGTGGTCATACAACACTCGCGCCGTGCTCGACGAGCACGGTCCTTACCACCACCATGTCCAACTCGCAGAGGCCCTCATTATACCTCCAGCCGTCGGTGAACACAACCACGTAAGTAATCATCGCTTTGATGTCGAGGAACCGAACTGAACTGGCGTGAACAGGGTGATCACGACAACGACAACGACCACAACATATGCACCGATCCCTTTGCCCCCTTTGCCCCCTCCTTCATCTCCTAAAGATCCCAAGCTATACCCTTTGATTAATGCCCATCTACCCAAGTCATTGCGACAGTTTCCTCTCGTTTTTCCCGGTGGAGCGCGCGCAACCTTCCGCGATGGCGAGGCTGGAGAGGAGGAGATGCAGGAGGAAGAGGAGGTTTCTAGTGGGAATGGCTGGAGGCAGATCAAGCGTGACGAGCAGGTAGACTCTGCGAAGGAAGTCAATCTCGTTGAAGCAATTGAACGGTATGGTCGCAAACGATCGTACAGTAACGAGAATATGATGGAAGGTATCGAAGCCACCACAGGGTTTGGTCCGCATCCACCGCGAAAGAAAGCAAAGTCTGCTACGCTGCCTCCTCTCGCTACACAGCTGAACTCGGCGGCTCCTCCCTCGCCACTACCGTCTCCTCACGGCTCTCCTCCTCCGGAGAATATATGGCCTTCTGCACCCCCCAGCGGCCACTCGTCTCCCCAACCACAATCACAATCTCCTTTGCAGCCCGATGTCTCGTTGACCACACTACTTGCCCTGCCCAACCTACTCACACACTTCTCCAGTCTGCCCCAGCAATTGCAATCTCATGTCCTACTCACATTCCTACGACACTCGCCACTCCCTGTCCTTCGAACGCTGCATTCTGTCCTGACCTCGACGCTCGCGCGCGATTTCCTGACTCGTCTTCCCGTAGAACTTGTCTCACAGATCCTCAGTTACCTCGACTACCCCGACCTTGCACGCGCATCACGTGTCTCGAAATCCTGGCGCTCTATCATTGATTCAGATCCTGTGCTCTGGCGCGAGGTGCTCAAGAACTCCAAAATATGGTTTGGAGGGCAATCAGAGAATGCGTTTGCAGAAGCGATATATGCAAGACGCCGACGTGATGGACCCCCCATACCAGGATCCCTCTCGCTGCCTCACCCGTACAAGATGCTCCTCAAGTCCCGGCACTTGACCCGTACTCGATGGGTCACCAACGAGAATCCCAAGCACATCTCGTTCCCTGCGCACGGTCGAGCAGTTGTCACCTGTCTTATCTTCTCTCACGGGCGTATTATCTCTGCATCTGACGACCATTCCATCCACGTCTACTCTCCTACCACGGGCGAACTGCTGCAGTCCCTGGACGGACACGAAGGCGGTGTGTGGGCCCTGGCTGCCACGAAGAACACATTGGTCAGTGGTTCCACGGACCGCACGGTCCGCATATGGGATCTTTCCACAGGGCGATGTACGCATGTTTTTGGCGGACATACAAGCACCGTTCGTTGTCTTGCTATCGTCAAACCAGAGTGGATCGACGTAGAAAACGAAGACGGCGTTGTCACTCGCGAGAAATGGCCAAAACGACCGCTCATCGTGACAGGAAGCAGGGACCATTCGCTCAGAGTCTGGACACTCCCCCGGGCAGGTGACGACGAGTATCGCTGCTATGGTGCGGATGATACCGAGGTCGACCCGTCAGAGGTCAGTGTGCAACCGCAATCTTGTGTTGTTATCGTGCTAATGTCACCCGTACAGGAGGAGGTGGAAGACAACCCATACCATAGACTCCACCTGGAGGGACACGACCATGCTGTCCGCGCGCTCGCAGCTCGTGGACGTACCCTCGTTTCTGGAAGCTATGACTGCACAGTTCGCATCTGGGATATCATCACCGGAAATTGTAAATGGGTGTTAGTGGGGCATACCCAGAAAGGTATGTAGATGCCTACCCTCTTCCGACATCCCCAGCTAATATGGTGCATCCACAGTTTACAGCGTTGTCTTGGATATTCACCGCAACATCGCGTGCTCTGGTTCCATGGACGGAACAGTTCGCGTGTGGAATTTGAGCACTGGTGAATGCCAGCACACTCTCAGCGGTCATACTTCCTTAGTTGGCCTTCTGGGCCTGTCGCCGTCGTACCTCGTGTCGGCCGCCGCAGACTCAACGCTGCGCGTCTGGGATCCAGATACGGGTGAACTGCGTCACACATTGGCTGCGCATAACGGCGCAATTACTTGCTTCCAACATGACGAATTCAAGGTACTGAGCGGCTCTGACGGTACTCTCAAGATGTGGGACATACGAGATGGATCTCAAGTCCGTGATCTCTTGACGGGTATCGTGGGTGTGTGGCAAGTCGTATTTGAGGGACGATGGTGTATAGCCGCAAGTAACCGCATTGACTCCACCGTCCTTGACGTGTGGGACTTCGGCAAGGATGAGGGAGACGATGACTGGATTGGTGAACCTGCTAGTGGCATATATGACGAGGAAGATGATGATGAGGATGAAGACCTTGAGCAGGCTGAGGTTGACGCTATGGAACAAGACCTAGAGTTGGGACCTTCAGATACCGATGAAGTTGATTTGGAAGGCACCGGCGGGGAAGATGAAGACGCGGAAGAGTGGATGGCTGCATCCGCTGGTCCTCATACACCGTCTCGACGTTCCGGCCCATCTTCCCGTTCAGGGCGGCCATTTGTATTTGGTCCTGCAGGCGGTCCCGGAGCAGCCACAGCTGGTGTGCGTCCACGCATCCCATCCACAGTAGACGAGACCCCCACACGCCCCAGAACTCGACATTATGGCCCTCGCCATCGGTAATCACTGTCTTATCGATTCTCCGCGCGCAATGTATTTCTGTAACGCACATTTTATTTCTTTCTACATTGGCATCGTATATCACTATTGTAGTAGTACTTTTTCATCCATCTCGTTCCCTGTGTCTTATCCTGCATCTACGTGACGTCAACATCCTCCTAACTCTTTGTTCGCAATGATATTCTCTCGCCAACTAGTGACTCGCTGGTGTCCTATATCACGTTTGAAGGTGGTGTTTCTCGATGTCGAATCATATTGACTGCGATATCATGTCTTCTCCGGTCCAGTAGACTCATGGGTGCTCTGTGCATTGTTCTTCTCGTTGTTCTGCCGGTTTGCATGTTGGACAATATACTATATATTATATCAGTTTCAGCTTGCGGAAACAATTGAATCTTCCCCGACAGCAAGTGCCGACGGCCCACGAAGCTGGTCCTCAGGCCTCATGGCCTAGTTCATGACGTCCCCGCTCCGAACATACTCAGCCGGAGCTTTTTGAAGCACATGCATAGGAAGACAATCTTCGACATTCCATTCATCCAGGGATATACTCACCACACAGCCTCCTCGAGAGATACTCGAATTGAACGGACATTCCAGAATAGACTCAGAATGATCGTCTTGCATCATAGATGATGCTCTCGAACGCGATGGAACTGAAATACGTGAGAAGGACATTGACTGACATGGTGTCCTTGAGCTAGAGAGAACGACGACGGAAGGCGTACTGGTGAGGCGCACACGGTCTCTATCACCTCCAAGGTCGTAAATTAAACGTCGATGCCATATACCTTGCTCGCCAATCTCGGAAGGCGGGCGCGAGATCTGCCTGGACGAATCCAACGAGATGTCGACTTATCTTCGCTGGTAGCACACGAGACAATGCCTGGGAGTGCACTGTACCGCTGAATCGCTGGAAGGCTCAGGGCAACAGGGCATACAAGCCAGCCAATCGGACGAGGGAGTACTTTCATCAAGAGAAGCACAACCGAATGCAGTAAGTAGACACATTGTTTGACAACGGCTGGGAGAGCAATACCCACTGATATCCTTACGCATCACTGACATTGGGAATTGCGTACCATTCGATAGTCACTCGACAGGAGACGCGTTTGGGCCTACCGGCTGTGTACCATGGTGCTGGTGTCCTGACGGCGTACTCCGGAAGAGAAGACGACTGCAAATCTGGTAAGAAATTAGCCGCATGCTACGATGCCATTGGCATGCCTCGGAGCACGGACTGCAGAGTCGTCGGTGCATGGTGCTGATGCTCATTGCTCTCTTATGTCCACACCATCAGAGCCGTCAGAAATGTCAATCTTCGACCGATGGGAACACGCCGGGCCTAAAAAGTCGCCATAAAGAGTCGCCAAGTGAACGGTAAATCATCTGTATCGTACGCTCGTCGCGGTGTGCCGTAAGCTACTTTCATACAACTCGAGCTTTGTGAATTTTCACGTCCTCTTTGGGCCTGCATCAAGTCTGATTTGAGAGCGGATATTGGGCGGAAATGCTGAGCAACATACCGATCCTGCGCATCTGTGGCGACGGCCCCGAGTCGCTGGACGACTCGCATCCCAGAACTTACTCGACCGAAGATAGTGTGTTTATTATCAAGGTATGGCGTTGGCGCAAGGGTAATAAAGAACTGGGACCCTGTAAACCCCCACCCGACGCGAAAGGTCAGTGTCGATTGTGTCCATCAGTGCAGACCTTACCATTGGTATTCGGGCCCGAGTTAGCCATAGCGAGTATGCCTGCTCCAGTAAAGCGCAGCTCGGGATGTATTTCATCTTCACTGTCGCAAAATAATCAATGCAAGGCTAGAGCAGCACGCGCTACCAGACGTACAATTTTTGGCCGTAGATACTGGTTCCGCCTCTGCCTGTTCCCGTTGGATCACCTGATTGTATCATGAAGTCCTACAGAGCGTAACGGTTTAGTTGTGATAGACACCGAGGTGTGAGAGAAGGAACACACGGCAATGATGCGGTGGAATACGACGCCATTGTAGTAACCTCTCCTGGCCAGTTCTGCGAAGTTTTTGCATGTCTACAGCAAGAATGAGCCTTATATGAAGGAGATGAACTTGCACGCCAATGGACTTCAACTCACTTTGGGCGCGTGATCCCAATATAGCTCTAACTGCACATCTCCCAGACTGGTCTCGAGGACCACAGATTCGTTTGCGGACATGTCTGGCTGCAAGGTCAAAGCGGCACCGAAGCGTGGTCACTGGGTCGACCGTCGAAGTCGAAGAAAGAAACGCTGTTGCGAGCTTTTTGTACCGCTGCTTACTGTATGCAGAAGGATTGAATTGCATACCGGCCCTCGAGTGGCTCGTGCCTTCCCACCGTCACCCACAACGTCCTTCTGCATTCATTCCTCACATCTCTCATTGCTCTCTTCGTACGCAATTATCAGCTGGCCGACTGCGCTGGAGAAATAACCATTATAGCCTTGATATTTGGGACAACCTTGGCATAACCTTCCCATTGAGTAAACCATAATGCGCGCAGTGCTTCAGCGTGTATCTTCCGCCTCGGTCGTTGGTGAGTCGTACAGTGCTTCAAGCTTGCGACCGACTTTGTACAACGCCTTTCATATACTGCAGTGGATAGTGAAGTAGTTTCTTCAATTGGGAGAGGTCTCATGGTACTCGTTGGGATAGGCACAGGTCTGGCACATAGCGTCACTCAATGGCGAAGCACCTCGGCTAACGCGCTACTGGATAGAAAGATGATAATGCGACCGACCTTGAAACCTTGACCAACAAGATGTGCGCCCCGTACCATACTGATTCTGGGGTTTAAAACGCGCCGTCCCTCGTAGTTCACTGATTCTCTTTATATCCTTCACAGACTGTCTCTCAAGGTATTCTCTGACGATTCGGGTGCCATGTGGAAGCGTAGCGTCAAGGATATCGACGGCGAGGTCCTCTGCGTCTCTCAGTTCACTCTGTTTGCCAATACGTCGAAGGGGAACAAACCAGACTTTCATCGGGCAATGGTATAGTCACGTTCTAAATATACAGCCCTTGTTAGACACTCATTGAAATACCGGAACTTTTTATACCATGATCGTCATTATCCTCTCAGGGTAGTGAATCGTCGCGGCACTTGTATGCCTCTTTCTTAGAGCGTATGGGCACATTGTACAAGCCCGAGAAGATCAAAGGTGGGGTGCCCTCGATCGTCGTTTGAGTCCCTTAAACTAATGTATTTTCCCTGGAATGCCTTGTGGTACTGAACAGACGGTAAATTTGGTGCAATGATGAGTGTCAGCCTGACGAACGAGGTGTGTGACTGCTTTGCTCAAACTGAGGCACCTCGCGCGTCCCCGCTCCTCAATTCTTCTAACATGCAAATCATCCGTCTCAGGGTCCTGTCACTTTCACCCTTGATTCCCGCAAGTTCGAGTACATCAATCAATCCACCCCCGCAGTAGGAAGTACTGCGAAAAGCGAGCGAGCGAATAAATGGAAGAAAGCTAGTAGTAGCCCAGACAAAATCAGCGAAAATACCACGGCTAGTGGTGAATCAACGTCACAAATCGTCATCTGACAAAGGTTGTTGTACATATCAATTGTTCAACTCAAATTGTGTGTGCTTCGCGACAATGCTTGAAGACACATGTTTTGGTTATTTCCTTAGACAATTCATAACATCAATCCTTTCGCCATAAGCTCGTCCTACTGTTTCTGATACACGTTACGGGGTGCAAGCTTCGTCGCGGGTGTTGCACGTCTCGACCACAATCGCATGTGAATCGCCATGGATATTGACATACCTGTACGATCCTACGATGTCAAGTTATATGCAAACATTGGCCAAGTGAATTCATTCATCTCCGAGGAAATTCACGGAAATTACAGTTATACGAATTCGCATAGCTAGGCATCACTCGCATGACTTGTTACCATCTGAAGTGGCGTCGTACCTCTGGGGAACCGCATCGTGACTTTCCAGTTGTGATGACTACGATCCAAACGAAGAGCCGTGAACCAGGTCATGTATAATGTCTGATGACAAGTCACTGGGGAGGCGCGGAATTTTGCGCAGATATCCGTTCCCAAGAATCGCAGGATGCATCCTATTGCAAACGAAAGAATATTATAGCATACCGCCCATCACGGCGACCAACGCTTTGGTGCCGATCCTAACTTTCCGTTCTCCGCCGCGCCAGGGTTGCGTATGCATTCTGAGTCCTTCGACCTCTTCTGCTAATTGTCGACGAAGTGTTGGAGAAGACGTAACCAAGACAAATGACAGTTCGGTATCGAGGTTGGCTGACCGCGAGTTCAGGTTTGTAGAACCAAACACAGTCAAGTAAGGATCAGCGGATGGAGTAGGTCGCAGCCAGATGCCTAGAACGTTATAATTATAGTTGAGTCACGTATTCTACGCTATACAATTTCGACGCAAGCTATAGCACGAACCTTTAGCATGATATGTCCAGCCGTCTCGCGCCCATTCTCGAAGTTGTATACCACCGACATCGTGGGTGTCCTTCGTCGGCGAATCAGCCCATTCTCTACCGGCACGTTGGACAGCGCTCATGAACCTCTGTTCCAACAAGGTATAGCCTTCAGGCAGTCGCCCAGACAGCCCGGAGGAACCGTAGAAGCCATTGGCCTGATGAAGGGGGCGATCAACATGCGGGGATACGCGAGGTTACAAAAATTTCCAACCTTTGGGGCAGCAGCAATGATGCGTGTCGCTGCAACCGACGTGAGTATGAAGTCTCTATACGGTCGATATATTCCGAAGTAGCCACTTGTCAAGTCAACAACGGGGCCACCGTATATTTTGGATTGACCATTATGTGCATGCATGGCAACATTAGAGATTTCACCAAACAACAGGCCTAGTGCGTGCTCTTCTTCACGTATGTTGAACTGACCCGCCTGTATTATCGGAAACACAAGAACATCGTGGTCGGCATCCGTTGCTTGGTCGATGGCGTCAGTGGTAGAAGAGGGTATCCGGAACGTCGATGACAAACGGTAAGTATCTTGAAAGGTCTTCCAGGCGCATTCAGCCTTGTCTTCTATATGTTGCGGATGAACATTTCTGTCAGGCCAGATTAGTTGATATCCCTGGGGCGTGTCAGACGAAGCCAGCAGCTTGTAGGAGAAACCCGAGGATGCTTGGAGGAATGCGAAGCAGTATTGAGCCACCGCCGGTTGGGACCGCAACAAAACATAACGGTCTTGCCGATTTGTGAAGTAAGATTCGTTCAAGTTGGCCCTAGATGGAGGTGAGTGCCCTTCTATAGCGGTCCACCGTCATATACTCTCACCCACTTATGAGGACATCATCGTCGGCACCGTAGATCTTAGGATGCCATGTTCCCCAGCCTTCATTGAACCGAGGTGGGACAATCTTCGCCATCACACCTTTCAGCTTCGGACTGCGGAATAAGGCTATGTGCACACGATCTGGATATGTCTCGAGCAATGGCAAGACCAGCTGAGCAGTTGACTTTGCACCTGGCCGCGTGGACCGATTCAGGTCAAGATGCATCCGAACTTGCAACGAAGGATTCGCCTTGAGAGCATGCATCAAGGTATTGATCTGATTGCTTCTTCAGTGCTACTCGCGGATGGAGCAGAAGGTATTGAGACGTGCCAGTTCATCTTCTTCAGAGCCAATGTACAGTGAAGAGATGAATATACGTTTCTTCGCCCTTCGTATCATCTCCTACAAGCCTATGATTTTCAGAAGGATGTTATCTTATACATGGAAGAAACCAACCAGCAAAGTCTCATAGAATTTTGTTGGCTCACGCAAAATCTGAACGTTTCCTGATTTCATTGCGAAACAAGGCTGGCTGTCCGCCAGTTTGTTGACAAGTCCGTGCAGTGAAGAATCCAACTGGAGGCTGGAGGTCGATATTTGACGACGACAATGGTATCCATCGTGAGCAATCCAGCAGAAAAGAGATGCTTGAGTCCTCCAGAGAGACCTACGGAAACATGAAGAGAGCATGATACGCGGTTGCTGAAATGCAGAAGCACGAAACGTAGACGCGACGCGCGACCGAGCTTGCCCTAGGGTTAGGAGGAGCGTGGGAAGGCTCGGCATAGGTAGGACAAGGTAGAAACAGGCGCTGGAACGTTGCAAACTGTTGACGACGACTGCTCAAGACCCTCTTCTCAATATCGACAATGGCCCTCAGTTTCATTGGGTTGGCATTCAGTATCCGCGCTGAGACGTGCATGAACTGATTATATGCATGATAGAAAGCCTATCTCTCTTATTTCTCAGTCTGATGTACGATACAGAGGCATCCTGGCGGGTATCGACCCTGTAGCGTCGACCATCCAACTTTCCAATGGTAAGTTTTGTATTCTCGCGTTGGTGGTGAGCGGTTCAACTGATCATAGCCTTGGTCAGTGTTTTCGATGGGGACAGAGTCGCGGCGGTGAGTGCCAGTGTCTTTTTTTTACTGCGCCATGCAAGATGAAGCCATTACGGATGTAAATGAGCATAGCTCGTCTGTCCGAGAGCGCATAACCCCATGTGGATCTTTCCGTTGCCTTCCTTCTGATACTATTCCTTTCGCTCAGCTCTATTTTTCACGGTGCTGACACGTCGTTGCTCACAGACCGCCAGAGGAGTTCATTCCTCCGGTACAAGAGCCATATACCTATATCATTTTCCGTGCATCTGAAGTGAAAGATCTCGCTGTCGATGAACCAGCTCCCGGTCCACGTCGCAGCGTGCACGATGATCCTGCAGTTTTGGGAGTGAGTGACAATTCTTTCTTCCCCTTTTCCCCTGATGAAACCATTGACGGATGTAACGAGTTCAACTCGCATGTCCGAGAGCGCATAAAACCATGTGGATATCCCGTTGCCTTCCTTCTGATCCTTCAATGTCTCCTCGTTTATTCGACTATATGCTAACGTCATGCGCAGGCATCTGCACCAGTGCCTCAGGGCGCTTACAGCAACTTCACTCAGCCAGGCCAGTCATCACAAGCACCCCAAGGGCCTCAACAGCCTCAACAGCAACGGCAAGGCTACCAACAGAGACCGCCTGCAACCCAGGCCCCGGTACCAGGACAACAAGCCAATAGTGTTGCGCCCAATGGCGCTTCACAGGCTGCATCTGGTTCGTCCACCCATAAGAATGCTCGTAGCAATGCAGTAAACTCTGCAACAGCTTCGCTGGAGAGTGTTGAGCGTGCCCTTGGTGACCTTCGTGTGTCCAATGCAGAAGCTAATGGTCGCCCCGGCCAACGAGGCGGGCGACGTGGCGGTAGACACGACAACAGAACCGAGATTCGTGTCCCCAACACAGATTTCGATTTTCAAAGCTCCAATGCCCGTTTTGACAAAGCTGCTCTTGCACCCAAGAAGAGTCCTGCGGCGGAGGGTGAGGAAGGTGAAGTGGAGGAGAAAGAGAAAGAGAAGCCAGAGGAACCCGCGTATGATCCAAAGAGGTCTTTCTTTGATTCGTTGTCGTCGGGGAGCAACGCCCCTACATCTGATTCCCGTGGGCGGGGCGGACGTCGGGGTGGTGGTCGCAATAGGCGAGAGGAAGAGCGAGAGAGGAATGTAGCTACCTTCGGTGAACCCGGTGGTATTGGTCTGATGGGCCCTGGTGCCTACGTTGCTGGTTGGGGTGGATATGGTCGCCGAGGTGGAGGAAGGGGGCGTAGGGGTACTGGTGCGGTCGCTGCTTCCTCGAGGTGATATTTTACATTGTGCCTTGGACATTGAGATTTGGTAGCTTTTCGCGGATGCAGCACCGTCGTATTTCTTCTTATTGTCTTCGGTGCAGCGATACCCAAAGCTTACTCGTATGCTGTATGATATGTCTGCAAGAGACGTAATGATGGGAATTGCTATGTGCATTTGTTCAGCTCTATTTCCTCAACGACCTCCTTGTCTGCGAGCCTTTCGACGAAATATTCGCTTCCACATGAGGGTAAATATCGCAGAAAAGAAGCCCCAAGGGGGGATCAGCCAACTCAATCTCCATGACCAGCCCGCTTCCCTGTCTAATCGACGTATCAACCCGTCAATCTGGCCTTCAAGGTCTTGAGGTGACCCTGAGTTATCCACGACAATATCCGCGTAATCTAGCTTCTGTGCAATCGGCATTTGTGCATTCAGTCGTGCTAACGCGTCCGAGCGTGAGGACTTGTCTCGCTGCATGAGACGTTGTAACTGAATTTCTGGAGAACTGTGCCGTTTATGAGTAGGTTTGTATAGAAGAGAGGTATTTCATGATTCCCACCAATACACAACGATAACTTTGGCAACCCACTGCCACAGGCCTCCTTCAATCAGCAAGGGGACATCAAGAACGCATATCCTCTCTCCCTTTATCCAATACTTGAGGACTTCCCAGAACATTTGCCTACTCACGGCAGGATGGACGATCGAGTTGAGTACTTTCCGCTTACTCTCGTCGTTGAAGACGATAGAGCCTAACTTCGGACGGTTGAGGGAACCATCTGGGAGGAGTACTTCCTCCCCAAAGTGCTTGACGATTTCTTTGAGACCGGCTGTACCGGGAGCTACGACTTGTCGCGCGACGATGTCTGCGTCGATAACGGGTATCTGTCGCGACTTGAGGAGGGTTGATACTGTGGATTTACCGGTCGCAATGCCACCTGTGAGGCCGATGACTGGAATATTAACGCTCCTCGTTGAGCTGTGCGTTCATGAGTTAGACAGTCGTAGAATGAATCACCCAACATGGCTTGACCGAGGTTATACTTTCATTTGTTCCTCCTCCCCTGGAGCAAGTTTTCAGCCTACAGGGAGATGTACGACAAAGACGTTTTGCTCAGGTGCTCACCAAAAGAAAGGTTATTTGAGCTATGAGCTTGACGAACTTAGTGAACCTGGGTCCTGCAGCGCTCGCCATTGGTTTCGACTCCGCGAACCGAGCCTCCGACTCAAGTTGAGGTTAGGATCCAATCGGATGATGCGGCATCAGGACCACTCTGATTGCCGGAAGTCTTCGAAGTTTGCAAATTGCGGGGTAAGAACGCCAACCTCAAACCTCGGGAAAATGACCTTATGGTGACGAGGGAGAAGTACTGAGCATTATATACTAAAGCTTGAAGTTCTAGAGTAATTATCTGCCCATAATACGGCAGTCACTTGTCCCAATCCAATAAAACCCACGCTACGACATCCTCAACTTACAGAACACTACAACGCTCCAATCGTCTCCTTCTTCAGTCCAATCTCATCCCTCAACATCGCAATCCTCATATCCAATCTAGAACTCAAATCAACACTCTGCCCACTTAACCCTAACGCCGTATCCAATTTCTCGTTCGCACTCTTGAAAGTCTTCAACCAGGCTTGTTTCTTCTCCTCACTTACCACGCCGGTAAGGCCATTTCCGTCCCCGCTTCCGCTGTTGTGTTCTTGTTCTTTGAGGTCGAGAACGGCGAGTTCGTACCATGCTACGCCACCCACCCACGTACTGATCTTGACTTCGTGATGTCGTTTGGTGGCGTCTGTGAGGAAAGCCCGGGAGGCTTCGAAGGAACACGCTGTGCGATGGAGGATGCCGAGAAGGAGGGAACGGATAGCGAGTTCGTCTGATGTATCTATATCTTCGCTTGTAGGAGCGGATGTGGATGAGATGAGGGGACTGGATATTGTCGGAGCGGGTGTGTAAGTGGCGAGTTCGGTGATGTGCTCTTGTGCGACGTCTTTAGGGATTCGTGTATGTGTGTTCCAAACTGAGAATAGGTAAGTATGTAGGTATAGTACATACTGTAGACGAGCTACTCACATATCGCCAGCTCTAACCGGTGGGGATACCAGAAAATCAGTATAACTCCTATGGATTGTTCTACGAGCCTACCTTCAGCAGGACTTATCTTGATACACTTTGCGAAACCCTCTTCCGAGCCAGTCCTGCGTTTCTGCTTCTCCTTATAGAATTGCACTGAAAAGGCTCATCAATACGGCCATATTCATGAGGATTTACCTGAACAACTCACGTTTCTTCTTGATGAAGACCTCGGTGGGCAAATCCTTCCCGCCAATCTTCTTCTTGTCAACCAACTCGGGAACTTGGTCGAGGAGTTTCTGAGCTTCGTCGTATTGTTTGAGTGATATGTGACAGCCGGCTGCTATGAAATAGTACGTTGCATGACTCCTATCGTATATAATATGATCATAAATCAGCACGCGATAGATGGGGAAGGCAAGGAGCGGCTGACCAGCTATTGATTTGCGTAACTCTAATGAAGGCATCAGCAGCCTCCTTGTATCTGCGTAATGACAGCAGAGTCCACGCGAGTTCGAAAATAAGCTACACCAAATACCAGCGACGTCATTAGCCTCCACAATGTATGGCATGCAAGAAAATAAACGTCGCATACCAGACCGTCTGCTTGCGCGAACGTATGTGGTCGATCAGGTTTCAAGCCACTCTGCAGAACTTCAATGGCTGCTGATGCGTCGTATGACATTCGTAGAATTTTCGCCTAAGATACATAAGCATTATACTGACTGGGAGGATGTTGCTGTGGACTCACTCTATTCAAGATCCATAGTGAACCTGTCGGATAACGCGACTCTACCCTACAAATACAGTCAATAATCAGGGAGACAAGATATTACGCAGAACGCGTACTTGTCTACGATAGCGCGATATTGCTTCAGGATATGTGTCTCGTCCGCTTGGTAGCCCGCAAGCAACAGCACGACGCCGTAATATGTCATCAGAGTCAACCTGCAAATTGAGCAAGGAATTGAAATTAGCTCTCGAATTAACATCTCGAGGGAGATGGGGTATGACATACCCTGCGAACACCGCGTGCACGTCTGTATGTGTCGCGGATACGGCGAGTGCTTTGAGAGCTAGTTTCCTGTCATGCTTGAAGCCGAGGAAACCAGCGACATTCCTATTACGAGTGAGCAAAACGACTTTCTGTGAAAGGGATGATTGGAGCACCGTACCGTATAGACGGTGGCAACAGGGAGAAGACAAGGTTAAAGACGCTAAATTCAGTAGAATGAGGGTTTGATTTTCGTTGTAGCAGGAACCATCCTTACCCATATCCAAACGCTGTCCCGCTCATGATAAGCTCTTCAAGCGGACCATCCGGTGTGGTAATCACGGTGGTGTTCTGAGCAGCAGTAGGCACACCTAACGTTGCCGCTCCGATTCTCGAGAAGAAGCCTGACCGCTTAACAGTGCTCGTAGTTGTGGAAGATACTTCGGAGCGAATGCTAGGGGCGCGAGAAGACGTTGCAGATGTGGAGGGCGTGGCGAAGTGATCTAATCCATTAGGATACACAGTCTTGTATAGTCTATTTGCGTTGATGGGGCTTGTTACTTGGCGGACGGGTACCGAAGCAAATAAACTTACTTGGTGAATTTAGAATGTGCGCTGGGATTGTATTAGATGCGCCGCGGCAGAAAAGAACAGTAAGCGAAGAGAACATACCTATTAAGAGCATAGAGGCATTGCAAATAACCCATATACGATTCACTAGATACGAAATAGACCACTGTCAATTCCCTCGACTCCAACAGCCAAGAGGCCAAGGACGGAAGACAGAGTGCCTCACCTTAAGGCGTGAGTAATACCATGTAAAATGACAGCATCCGAATGCAAGAGTTCCCATTCCGTTCCGGGAGGGAATCGGGTATTGGAGGGAGTAGATTTGGCGGCTTTGAGCTGCTTCTTTGCCCCTGCTTCTGATTGCGCGAGACGTTCTGCTGCGTCGCTGACAGCTTTCGCCTATTGGAACCGAGTAATGGACGTAGGAAGGGTTTGAGTTTGGGAAGAAGACACCAAGAACAAATTTGGTTGGTATTCGTTTATGGCATAGGGTGCACAGTGACAGAAGAACGTGTGTTATTGTGTTGTAAGGTGGGTGCTTGCATGCTAGGAAAAGACAAACTCACCTCCATACCTAACGCTGCTTCTAGAAAGTCGCATACGCCTGCGCCGAGGCTATGGAATGGAGAGTCACTGCTCCCAAACGTTTCGACTGCGCTCGCCAGATCATTGGCGAACAAAAAGTCGAAGCCTTGTGTGGCTGACTGCAGAGACCGGGTGACTTCTTCCTGAGCTGTAGACATAATTGCCTCTTTCTTAGAAAGACGTGTGTTCGTTTGGCAGTATTTCCGGTCTGTCGTAAGGAGAAGCAGGAGACCCTGGGCCTGAAGGGAAGCTGGGAAGCTCTAGTAGGAATCCTAGGAACGGGATGCACGTTCACCGTGGTGTCCCCGAAGAGCTCTGATGCTACTACACAAATTCTGTGCGGTGAGGGATACCACGTAGACTCTAAGAGCAACAATACAAGCTGGTCCTAAGTAAAGTCACAAATGCTGACGGTCGCGTTGGCCAGGGCCAACGTCGGCAGCCGACTCGGATACTTTATGACGACACCCGCAGCTTCTTCCTATTTAGGCATGTCCGACCCGGGCGCATCACTTGCAATCGAGTCCGGCCGATCACCCCCGCGTGCGCACCCGAGCGTGTTTCTCCTCCAAACCTCTCAACTCCGTTCTCGCTTTCGGATTTGAAAGATTGCAGTCCGTTGGCCTCGTCGTCCGACACAGTGTGCAGAATCTGCTGACGTCTTTCATTACCTATCTCGTGTTCCCCTGGGTGTATCGGGTCGAAACGGATTCTACACATTCTTAGTCGGTTCGGTCGTAGCATCGGAAATCCGGGGTATACGAAACGCAGAGAAGATATGACAGTGATCACAGGACCCGTAGTTAACCTCGCCACACTCAAGAAGGTCAAGAACTCGGTCATTGGGAACCCCACTGCCAAACTTGCTTTGGCTCGTGACGAGGCGTTCGTAGAGAGGTCAGTGGTCAGAATCTGTTCATCCACGCTACGAGTTGATGTTCACCCGTATCTGTTAAGCCAGATTGGTGGAATGTATCAATAATCCGTTGCCGTACCTTGACTCTTCGCAAGGATCGCAGGACGATATACGCATCGAGGCTTCGCATGTCATAGCATCACTTGCATACGGTACGTCCCCCTCCGCGCACTTCTCTAACTCAACTAATAGCTTCTATCAGGTTCTTCTGAAGCACTTAAATCTCTATTGAGTCTGAACGCACATCAAGCATTCCTCCACGCTCTCCACAACCTACAACCAACTGACAAACCCTCACTGAAAGCTGCTCTCGCCCGAGGCCTGAAAGCCCTATCAGGCGCATATGCCGAAGTTGTCGGCCCCTCTTTATGGGGGATCAAAGAACATAGCTCAGATGTAAGGGAGGACGCAAGAAATGCGCTTGATCAAATATTTGAAGTAATGTGTTTATTCGTATCCCCGCATAATGCCCCTGACTAACTGACCGGGTTTCTAGCCACATAATCTGGACATCTATCTACCCTTACTGACAGACAGCTCTACACAAACTATCATATCCATTTGCCAACTTCTCGGTTCCTCCCTAAGATCTACATCGTACCGCATCGCCGTCGCTGCGTGGTTACCGTGGGCAGAACGACAAGAGAGACTGCGGCCTAAGCGTGGCTGGGAGAAAGCTGATCGCACTCGGGACAATAACGCCCCCGCACGCTATGGTGGCTGGGTATCTAAAGAACTCATAGGTCTGATCCAAAGAAAGGACGTGAAGCTGCAAGAAGCAGCCTTGGGCGCATTGGCGGCTCTCACCAGGGAGAACGTGCATGTAGCGCTGAAATTGGCTAAACCACCTACTGAAGGGGCTCCGAGCGCGTTGCAATTAGCTCTAGCCTTGTGCAAAGCCAGGCAGAGTGATTTGCAATTGGCTGCGTGTTTGTGGTGAGTTCACGGTTATTTGGCTTGAGCTGTGCGGCGAGGTTGATCAGGTTATCGCAGTGCGACGAGTATCATTCGTTCTGGTAACTTCCACTTTATGGCTCCTGAGTATCCTAGCAAGCCGGGTACTGCGACTATATTCCATGTCTTGTCGGTCATTAACGTCCTCAACAACATCATATCATCGAACAATGAGACCGTGCAGACGAGGACAAGAGCTTGCTTCACCTTATGTAGGTCGTAGTGTTAAAAACGCTTCGCCCACAATACTAACCTCTCGAGCACAGACCAACTCGTATCAGACGACAAGGACCTCTGTCAACTCGCTTATGACCGCGGCTCCTTAGCCCAACTCGCTGAGCTCGTACGATCCATCACCCCCAGTGAACCCAACGTCGAATGGGACGAAGACGAACCCGAAAGCGTCTCTGCCCTTCGCGAAGCCGCATTCACATGCATAGCCGCCATCGCTCTCTTCGACAACGACATCCGATGTGAAGTTACCGGGAACCTCCGACTCGTCCCTTGCATCCAAGCTTCGCTCACCCATCGTCATGTCGGCGTACGATGGTCCGCTTGTCAGTGTGTGAGAGCGTTGAGTAGGGCTGTCGCAGTGCTTAGGACGAATGTGGTTGATACTGGGTTGGGGTTGGCGGTATTTGGGGTATTCATGAAGCAGGATGAGGATAAGAGGGTGATGTTTGCTGCAAGTGCTGCTGTGTGCAATCTGATGAACGACTTCTCACCGCTGAGGCCGGTATGTGATTTGAATCATGCGAGAAGTCATATTGTGACGCTAAACAATTCATGTTATAGGTACTACTGGAACAAGGAGTTGTTCCTCGATTAGTGCAGCTGTTAGGTTCAGATGATCCGGGTCTGAGGCTGAATGCAGTATGGTGTTTCAAGAACCTACTGTATAAGAGCACAGTAGATATCAAACGAAAGGTCATGGACGGCATTGGTTGGCACGAGTTGGCATGGTGAGAAATGCAACTTGTCAATCCACCCAATCATCGCTGACTAGTATCTGTTCGTAGCTTGTTGAACGACCCAGATTCCGGTGTCCAAGAACATGCATTCAACATCGTCCAGAACTTGGCCGACACTGAAGACGGTATCGAGATGGTATTCCAACAAATGGGCGAAGATACTTTGCTTGGTGCCATAAGCCCCGCTCTCGAGTCCGAGGACGAGAACGTCGTTCGTCAAGTACGTCTACATATATTTCATTACTTTGCATACATGTATCTAACAGTCCTACTCTTACAGGCCGTCTGCGTACTCGGCAACCTCGCAAACAGCCCAACCCACCACCGAAGTATCATCACCCATCCCCGAATCCTCCCATCCCTCCGCAGCTGCCTCATCGACGCCAAAGTCGAAATCCGACGACCAGCAGCAGCTTGTATCCTTGAACTCATCCGCGCCGATCCTGAAAACCACAAAGAGATGCGCGACGCCGAGATTGATAAGACGTTAAGGCATATGTGTGACTATAGACATGGGGTTGGGGCGAGTATTGGTGGGCTGATCAGTGGGTTGGGTACCCATGGGCATGGGCATGGATTTGTGAGTGGGAGCCCGACGAGTTTGAGGATGATGGGGTTGCCGATGGGTGTTGAGGACGATAGGGAGGTGAAGGAGAGGTGTCAGGAGGCGTTGAGGCTATTGGAGAGTCGAAGTTCACTCGTCGACTATTGATTTTTCGGCTGTATACTCTATGGACGTTTTCTGTATTGCTTTGTATCATGCTCTCGGTGCTTTCTGTATTCTGTATGATATAACCGATATCTCATCTCGTACAATGCAACGATGAGCCCACTCTGCGAGAAGCGATGATTGGCTGGGGAAGGATGCCCGGGAGAGGACGGCGCTCGTGACCCGCTGTGCTCCGAGACCCCAACGCTCGCGCAGGCAGACACGTCTCTGACCTCTTTTCCATCCATTCCATACCCCTTCCTCCTCCTCCGCTGCCATGGCCTCCCTTGTCCGGTTAGGTGCTCGTCTTCCTCGTAAGCCCGTCGTGGTATGTCTCTGTTTTTATCTGCGCTTTGGTGCGGTTTGGTTTGGCGTGGGGCGAGTGCAAGAGCTTTCCGTGCTTTTCCTTGCGAATACCGAGTGAGAGAGCGTGACCTCACTTGGTGTCTTTCGTCCGGACTTGGCTCTCACCTCATACACCTTCCGCACATCTATATTCCTTCCGCAATTCCCGTCTAAAGAAATCCGAAATACTGACAAGCTATGACGTGCTGTCACAGACCTCCCTCACATCCCGACGCGCCCTCCAAACTACAGCGGACTCGACGCAACTCACCAACGACGCACACCACTCTGAGCCCTTCTCTGTTCGGCTACATGAAGATTCCTTCAGGTCGTACCTCACCGAAACTCCCGGGTTGGAGGTAGAGGTGACGAAGGATGAGTTGCTCAAGATGTACAAGGACATGAACACTATGCGAAGGATGGAGATGGCGGCTGATGCGCTTTACAAGCAAAAGCTGATTAGGGGATTCTGTCATTTGGCTATCGGCCAGGTACGTGTTTCTATATCTCCAACAATAACTGTTTTGGAGAGGGTTTGCTAAAATGTTTATCTATACGTGTAGGAAGCCGTTTCGGTCGGTCTTGAAGCAGGTATCACCCCCAAAGACCTTGTCATCACCGCCTACCGATGCCACCCCTTCGCCGTCCTGCGTGGAGGCTCCATCAAGGGAGTAATTGCCGAATTGCTTGGTCGAAAAGACGGCATGTCGCACGGCAAGGGCGGGTCCATGCACATCTTCACCAAAACGTTCTTTGGAGGGAACGGTATTGTCGGTGCTCAGGTCCCTGTGGGCGCTGGTCTTTCGTTTGCGATGAAGTACCTTGATAAGAAGGTGGCGACCTATGCGATGTATGGTGATGGTGCGAGTAACCAGGGTCAGGTCTTTGAGGCGTTCAACATGGTGCGTACTTCTTCAGTTTGGAACACGTAAAATCATCACAGCTAAATGGCATGTTTACCGCTTCCCCTCACACAGGCCAAGCTCTGGAACCTCCCCTGCGTGTTCGTTTGCGAGAACAACAAGTACGGAATGGGTACCTCTGCAGAGCGTAGCTCGATGAACACCGAGTACTTCACTCGCGGTGACAAAATCCCTGGTATCCAAGCGAACGGTATGGATATCATCGCCGTCAAAAAGGCCGTTGAGCATACCCGCGACTGGGTCACGAGCGGCAAGGGACCTATCCTCCTCGAGTTCGTCACATACCGTTATGGCGGTCACTCGTACGTATATTCCTTTCAATCTAGCTTGTGCTGTTTGAATAGTAGAGGCTAACGGAATTGGTATAGCATGTCTGACCCTGGAACCACCTACCGAACCCGAGAGGAGATCCAACGGATGCGGTCGACCCAAGACCCCATCCGTGGCCTGCAACGCTACATTGAAGAGTGGGGTCTCGCGTCTGAGCAAGACCTCAAGAAACTCGACAAGGAGGCTAAGGCTGAGGTTGACCAGGCTGTTGAGGAGGCTAAGCAGTCGCCGTTCCCTGATCCTAAGGATCTCTGGACCGATATTTACTATAAGGGTACTGAGCCGCCATACATGAGGGGTAGGGAGCGTGAGGAGGTGCGTTTTCCTCTCTATTATGTGAGGTTCATGGATGGCGTGTGCTGACGTGTTTTCTTCTGTGCAGGTTCACTACTACTGAACGTCTCTTCCCTTTCCCCACGAGGATGGATACCTTACCTTACACTAGGGCCCGCGCGTTTGGAGGATCATCGTATATGAGTAGTTACTAGTTTCTTCATGCCCCACCTGGCCTAATTCCGCCTCTACCTACCCCTTTGGCTTTTCTCGTCGCTTTGATAGACAGCTATTCCGCTTTAGTGAGATTCGAGACTGATCATAGACATTAGCTTATAACTACTACAATACATGATCGCCCTCCGAGCGTAGGTGTTTATGGTACCATGCATATGGGACGCGAGATGGAGTGAGGTGGATGTTTGAGTATTTGAGAGGTGCTTTGCCAAGTTTCATTATTTGAGTGAAGCTAGCGACTATAGGGCGTGCTATTATGCGTATGGAATGTCCGAAAGCTACAAAGTCTCGACAGGGATATGCACTTCTTCGCCGTTGTCTGCGATAACCTTGAATCGTACTGCAGGCAATGACGTCAGTCGCGAGTGGTAAGTATGTGTGAACGAGAAGGGACTCACAAATAGCAAAGGGTTCGCCCTTGTTCTTGCGTATGCTCGTAAAGTATAGCGTTCCAGCACCTACAGTACTTAGCTCATCCCACCACGTAACAAACAACCTAGGACACGAACCTTTCGATCCCTTGACTCTGAAGCTCAAATCCACATTCCCCTGAGGCAGATGTACGCTCCCGCTAATCCACGGATCGCCATTCAACCACCAAGTCGGTTCGGGTCGGATAGCATCGCCAATGACGCGCTGTAACTCGGGGGACTCCCGAATGGTTGCGAGGATTTGTTTGTAGACGGAGGAAGATAGACGTTCTTGGTTTGCGACGTAGAGGTAGAAGGTTGCCCAGGCGGAGGTCCCGAGGACTGCTAGGGTCAGGATTATCGGCCATTTTTTCTGTATTATCGTGTTAGGTTGTTATTTCAATTTGACGAGAGAAGTTCACGCACCTGGAGAGGGGGAAGTGCGCGTGGTTTAGGACGCGCATAGTACTCCCTGGGTTTCGAGGGCGCAGAGAACGTGACGGGTTCAGGCTGTTTAGAGGGGGGAGGTGGCCGGGGAATCTCGGTGTACGTCGCGTAGCTGCTCCGGAACGTCCTCACATATTTCCAGTCAGCATTGCGCACTTGAGGCAGTATCGAGGAGGCTACGCGTTGTCGGAGGAGGGACATGGTTTTCAGGAGAGGAGGAGGAGTCCGGCTTGGTTCGCTTTGTAGACGGCCTCCGATCATTGATCGACCCCAGATTCCGACCTCTTGCGTCGCGTCATCTGCGTGACTGCACACTTCGTGTATACCCCCTACATATCACTCGCGGAGTAAACACTGTGGACGGTATGCTCGCCGTCTCACCATCTTCACCTTCAAGACACCACAACACCGTCACACCCTCCGCATCCTCTTCCTCATCGCACTCTCAATCTGCACACGGCACCCAAAACACCCATGGCTCACAGAACCCACTCTCGCTACGTCTGTACAAAGTGCTCGCGGCCAACTTTGACGACGAGTCTACCAAGGAGGCTTTGAATACCCTCGCGGAATTGTATGCTCCTGCTAGCTCGTCTATTGCTACATCGAATGCCGCGTCGAATGGTGCTGCAAGGAATGGGAAGGGCAAGGAGGTAGTGAGAGGGAACGCCAGTGACATCGACTCGGACTCAGATTGGGATTCGGATAGTGACGAGGAAGATGATACTATCCAAAAGAAACTGAAGGGAAATTATCCTTTCGCAAATGGAGCATCTGCTGGGACCGTGGTGGTTCCAGGGGACATTGCTGCGCGAGCTCGGAAGAACTTGAAGAGGGACGTAGAAACTCGACTAGCAGAGTCCAGTCGGAGGTTCCTCAACGCGTTTGCTGGTGTAGACAAGGTGTGTTTATTGTATTTGTCTGTCATGTAGCAATGAAGCTGAGAATGGGTGTGATTGTCGGTAGCAACTCGATACCCTACAGGAACATATAAGTGCTATGCGTGTACGGTGTGACGAAGCACAGTCTGAGTTGCGTCAAACGAACGAGGCGTGTAGGTCACTACTAGACCGAGCAGGTAGTCTGCGCGAACAACGGTACGCATTCAAATTATCTCGTTATGTCCATTCCAACTCATAGAAGAATTTGTTAGGCAAGCAATAGCAACACGCCAATCCATAGTAACCCTATTCCTCTCCCGTTTTACTTTAGCACCAGAAGAATCTGAAGCAATCACATCACGCGATGTGCCCGTCGGACCGCGATTCTTCGCAGCCATGGACAAAGCAGAGAGAATACGTGAGGACTGTAGACTGCTCATGGCTGGAGAAGAGGGTCCGACTAAAGCTGGGTACGTCTGCTCATCTCCAATGGCGTACTTCGTTGGATCGCATTGAGGCTGAAGTGTGTCATGTTATGTGCAGGTTGGATATCATGTCCACGACGTCTTCGTACCTTGAACAAGCTTACGAAAAGATGTTCCGCTGGCTCTCGTTCGAATTCAGACAAATGGGCCGAGAGGCGTTGTTAGAAGTTAGTCCCGTCATGCGGGAATCAGTCAAAAGACTCAAACAACGTCCCGAACTCCTCACGTACGTCTAAAGTGAATCCTACTCACCTAACTTTCTATTGACGTGATATTATGATCACGCACAGCGAAGCCCTCTCCTACCTCTCCCAAACCCGACAAACAGCTCTCCTCACCTCCTTCACAGACGCACTGACCCGAGGCGGTCCCGGCGGTCTCCCCCGTCCCATCGAACTCCACGCACATGACCCCCTCCGATACGTAGGTGACATGCTCGCATGGGTACATCAAGCTATCGCAGCCGAACGGGAGTTTTTGGAGGGGTTGTTTGGGGTTGGAGGGAATAGTAGACGGATGGTGGGTGCTGTGAGGACGTTTGAGAAGAGTGAGGAGGAGGAGTGGATGGGGGAGTTGATGGATGCTAGTGTGGGGAAGTTGTGTTTGCCCTTGAAGGTTTGCCAGTCCTTCATGTGTATTGTGGATGAAGTGTTGACTGGGTTTTAGGGTAGGGTCCAGCAAACTGTGAGGTCACAGGAGAGCAGCATTACGCTCTTCAAGATTGCGAACCTGCTTCAGTTTTATTCGTTAACGATGCAGAGGACTATCGGGGAGGAAGCAGAGTTGTCCAAGGCTCTGAAAGAGTAGGTGGTGAATAGGCTTGCCTGGCGATGTCATGCGCTAACTTCACGGCAGTATGACAGTGATGTCTTATCAGATATTCTTCGCGGTCATCGAGACACAAGGTCGTTCGTTACTCCGGATATCTCTCGTACGTATAGACCCATACAACTAGTGATGTTCTCTCAATATTGATTAATTATTATAAATACACAGGACTTAGACGATCCCTCTCTTTCGCCACCCTTCCCAATCCTGGACCACGTCCAAGTCCTCCGCGAAATAATGCAAGTCTACCAATCCTCCATCATCGAAGACCCCTCTCCTTCCAGCGTCACCTCAAACACCCTCTCGCCACCCACCCAACCGCCCTCCGCAGAATCAGAAGCGGAAGAAATAGAAGCACAACTAAGAAGAGAGAGCCATGAAGCAGGGTTCAGGGAGATTGTAGATAAGATGATAGACCCTGCGATTGAGATGGTCGTCAGTGCTTCGGAGGAGAAGAGTAGAGTGAGGAAGGGGTGGGATAAACAGGTGTTTGTGGTAAATACTTTGACGTATTTGCAGGTACATATTGTTTCTGTTCGGGATGTATGTTTGGATGCTGATGGTTTGCGTAGGATGCACTGGAGCCATACGCATTTACGGCGGAGAAGCAGGGTGTGTTGCAGGGGTTGATTGAAGCTAGGGTTATGCAGCTTACGGAGGAACACGTACGTCTCTATCACTTTGCTTTGAACAGAGACGGCGTGAAACGCTCACTATCTCGTTTTTTTTTACAATAGTTCGCCAGTATTCTGAAGGATACAGGGCTCGGCGAGATTATCGACGCATGGAAGACCCGCAAGGGCAACGTACGTGCCACTCCTCATGACCCAGACTCAAGGTACACCAACAAATGCTTACTATCGTCTCATACCACACAGGAACCTCTTTCCCACCTCCCCCTCTCCTCACCCTCCAAACTCCAATCTGCCCTGCACAAATTCTCACTCTGGCTAACAACCCACGCAATCGACCAATCTCCTCGTCTCGCCCACCTCACCAAACAATCCCTCGCCTCTCGGATTCATCAAGCTGCGTTGGAGAGATTGGTGAAGACGTATAAGTGGTTCTGTGAGGAAGTTAAGAAGCCGGAGAATAGGTATGAGGCTGCGGCTACTTTGTTGGGGAGTGAGAGGCCGTTTGGGCAGGTGCATTTGTTGTGGCAGATCTTTGGTATTGAGGAGAAGGAGGTGTAGTAGGATAGGAAGTCGTTGTAGCATCGACATGTAAAGTTGGTTGATGCCATTCGGCGGATATCTTACATCTATTTACGTGGACCAGGCTGGTGACGATTCAGGCCAATCGGATGAGACGCACTGGCTCTTGCTACTCAAGAGATAGTCAAATACTCGAAAGGCATCATAGTTCTCCGTCGTGCCCGCAAGAACAGGAAGTAGCTTAAAAAAACCAGAGGAGCTAATCTACGAAAGATACATGATGGTGAACGCGAACGAATAACGAGCGACTCGGAAGCGGACAACGATATTCAATGACGCACGTGATCGCGCTCGCGTCGTTGACGCGTCGGAGCGGAAACGTGTTCACCGACGCAACTTCCTCTTTTCAAGTTGGCTAGTTGGCTACCGAACACGTTGTATCCTCCTCATTATTCATGGACCTGAACGTATAGATTGCTCTTCTCTTTCTTCCTCTACACTTATAGATACCTTACAAGTATCATAAATTTTGAATATGACAGCCTACAGGATTCTAGAGAAAGATGAGTCGGGGAGAGCCTCGGCGACATTTATCGTGTCTTCCGAAGACGCGTCGATCTCGAACGACGCGAGATCATCCTCAGAGGTATGTCGTAACTCTCCAAGGTCGTATAGATCGTGTTCATGAAACGGTCGCGCGCGTAGACAAGAGATCATCACCAACTGGTAGGATGGCGCGGATTCTTGCGCGATATCTTCCTCCCCGCTGGTTATCCTGCTACGGTTTCACCAGGTTAGTCAAAGCGTAAATTTTAGATGTACAATGGCAAGTGTACTGACCTATTTTGTAGACTACTTGCAGTAAGCGATATCATCCGTGACCAACCCAAGCCGATTCTCAGTGCATGGCCAGATGCCAAATATACTACGGGATCCAAGCGTTTTGCAGCTCGCTCGCTGGTTTGCTTGCATCTCGAGCTGTTCTTGAGGGTATGTAGCGTCCCGTCTTTAGGAGCACTCAGCATAACTCGTCGGAATAGGCCATGGCATTGGAAAGGCCGATGCATCAGCTACGGACGCAATGCTACTGACCGTGATACAAGATGCGTTCACCAGACTGGCTAGTACGTCGAATTGCAACGGAGTGCGGAATTACATTGCTCAGTTGCTATCCTTTGTAGCTATTCTCAGTGCATACTACCTCGGCACTTCCTTATACCCCGAAGCCAAGACATATAGACTCGTAGCCGACATAGCCAACGACGTAGCCATCGTCACAGATATCCTCTCTCCTCATCTATCGGCCTACGCGCTGTCATCGAGTTACCCCTACGTTCTTCCACAATCTGGTACCGCACTTCGTACGGCAGCGTTATGCTTGAGTGGAGCATTTCGGGCATTATGTGGTGTAGCTGCTGGGGGATCGAGAGCTGCGCTGACTCTACATTTTGCTCAGGACGGACATGTTCCAGGGGATGTTGGTGATTTGAGTGCGAAAGATGCGAGTAAGGAGACTGTTCTTGCGCTGATTGGCATGCTGGTAGGTCACATAACACATGTTCTTCGCGCTGTTGCATTGTATTGACGTGTATTGAAGGCTGGGTCCTGGATTCTCCCTCATCTGCACAGTACACAGGCAACGCACGCTGTCGTATTTCTCCTGCTCTTCGGCCATCTCCTAGCGAACTATATCGCTGTACGCGTGGTTGTAATGCGCTCCTTGAGCAAGCAGCGAGCCGGAATTCTATGGTCGGCGTATCACTCACAACCACTCGGTATGCGCATATATTATATTATCTCTTGTACAGTCGTTCTCACAGTCATCTGCAGCAGAGAAACCATCTCATCGCATCCTCTCCCCGGCAGAAGTAGCCGCCAGAGAGCACCTCTTCGGCCGCGAAAACGCATTACTCGATTCTTCGTCCCATTCATGTCGTATTGCTGGATATGCCACTATCGGTTCCCCAGTATCCTCGATTCTCCCGCCGCAGAACTCAATCTTTCGAAGAGAGTTTTTCTCTAGACTACGAAAGTCTTCTTGGCTGTCGGAATTGCTCAGTATATTCTCACAGGAGAGATATATCGTGTGGTTCGATTTCTCCTCTAGCCCTCTATCATGCAAACCGCGATTTCACATTCTACTAAAAGAGGGTCACACAGCAGAAGATCACCTCAAAGCTTGGGTCTTTGCTTCGGACTTGGCCACAGCGTGCTCCAGGAGTGGGAGTGTGTACGAAAGGACACCTGCAGAGCTGATACAAGAAGTCAAGATGCAAATGCAGTTATTCGACGAGCGGTTTCGTGGGTTTGTGGATGCACTGAAAAGTGCTGGATGGGACGTTGACGTACCTGGCCTTGTGTCTGGGTCCCCGAAGACGGTCATTATAGAGGGTGTTGCGCCGGAGGAGTTGTCGGAGGATAAGAAAAATATTTAAGAATGTTATATCCGAGACGTTTTGGATGATCTGTGCTCTTGTATTGTTCGTATGTTCTCTGCTAGATCTCCTTGAGGTGCACTCGCTGATCTTCCCTAGATGTATTCCGGTTGTGCATATCTAGACTTCAATCTCACCTGCTAGTTGATCTCGGATCCAGGACTATAGACTATTTGTTCGGCATTATAGCAAATTATCATCGCTTGTTAGTGTCCTGTTATTGCTCTATACTGTAGAGATGTTAATTAAAGATGATTCGTCGACGGCGAGTAGAGATCACTGCGGTATGGAATTGATTGCATCGCTTTTCGACAGATGTATTGATCTTGCTTTCGGTTTCAGCATACGTCGCTAGGAAAACTCGGATTCTTGATCAAATGCTCTGTACCACGAACTGACGGCGGCCACGACATTGTTTGACTACCAGGGACGAGGGCCCAGTGTATTAGTGTATTGGACAGCTTGAGCTGGTCTGCACTCCGGGCCTACGGGTGCTGATGCGGGCGCAAACATAGCGTCATACGGTCTTGGCATGGGTCGAAAGTCAGACGACTGCGCGAAGTCTGTTCATATGTACTCTCTGTCGTTATGTGGATGTGCTGCGCGTGAATGCCGTGGAGAAAGTTGAATAGCAAAGAGTGAACGTGTGAGATGGGCTCCGGCGGCTGAGAATGCGGGGTTGATGGTGTTTCCTGATGCAGACATCGCCTCCTGCAGCATAACTCTGTTTCTCATCTCCATCCTTTCCTTCGCACCTTCGTTTCCTTCTCTTCCAGCCTCTGAGCCCTCCATGAGGCTCCTTCCTTGGACTCTCCTTCTCGCCTTGCTCGCATATGAGCCGGTTCTAGCAGGCCGTCCTGCGAGACGAACATACTCTACTCACGATTACTATGTCTTGGAACACAACCCAGAAGCGGGTGCTTCGCTGGCGGAGTCTGCACGTTCACTAGGCGTCGAGGTCGTCGAGCCTGCTGGAGAGCTTCAGAACTTTTGGCTGGTCCGGACGCGGAAGCGTCGGCAACATCTCACTACCAGGGACACCGACGATCCCGTTTTACGGCGGTTGGATGAGATTCGCAGGGCGGCTCGGTCACCGCTGCACTCGCGGTCAGAGGAATCTTCCTACACCCGAAAACTGTCCTCGGCCATTGGATATGTGTCTCGCCAGGAGCTCAGGCAACGAGCAAAGCGCGCTCCCCCACCCATACCCCCGTCCTATAACTACACAGGCGAGAAAGCGGCTTCGGTCGCATCTCGAATGAGCATCGTTGACCCGGAATTCACCAAACAATGGCATCTGGTCAACGATGATTATCCGCAACATATGATGAATGTCACTGGAGTATGGGAAATGGGCATCACAGGCCAAGGTGTCATTTCCGCACTTGTGGATGATGGCCTTGACTTCAGTAGCGACGACCTGGCAGAGAACTTTGTAAGTCTTCTCAGTATTTGGCTATGTGGTATATTTACAATCATTTGCAGTACGCTGAAGGTTCTCATGACTACAATGATCATACCGACCTGCCCAAACCCAAGTTATTCGACGATCACCACGGTACACGATGTGCCGGTCAGATAGCCGCTGTCAAAAACAACGTCTGTGGTATAGGTATTGCTTACGAGTCCAAGGTTGCTGGTATCCGGATCCTCTCAGGCCCCATTTCGGACATTGACGAAGCCGCCGCATTAAATTATGGTTACCAAAATTCGTCCATCTACTCGTGCAGTTGGGGTCCTCCCGACAATGGCAGGGCAATGGAGGGTCCGGGATATCTCATTAGGAAGGCTATGATCAATGGAATCGCCAAGGGCAGAGGTGGCAAAGGCTCCGTCTTCGTATTTGCTTCTGGTAACGGTGGTCGAAACGGTGACCAGTGCAACTTTGATGGATACACGAACAGTATATTCTCAGTCACTGTAGCCGCTCTCGATTATCGTGGTTTACATCCGGATTACTCGGAAGCTTGTGCTGCTAACATGATTGTGGCCTACTCATCTGGAAGTGGTAATCATATTGTACGTTTAGTCGCGGCATTTTCTTGCCATCCCAGGAGCTCACTGATTTTGTAGACGACCACGGATGTTGGCAAGAACAAATGTTCTCATACACATGGCGGTACATCCGCTGCTGCTCCGAACGCTGCCGGCGTATTCGCATTGGCTCTCAGTGCTCGGTAAGTGCATTTGGCTATTGATTACTTGCATTTCTCCTTACGAGTGAATCATCAGGCCCGACCTCTCATGGCGTGATATTCAACATCTTTGTGTCCGTACCGGCCTACACGTCAACCCTGACGACCCCGATTGGGAAATGACAGCAGCTGGCCGTCCCTACAGCTATAAATACGGCTATGGTTCTCTCGACGGCTACAAATTCGTCAAAGCCGCTCAAGAGTGGCAACTGGTTAAGCCCCAAGGATGGATCGACATGCCCATCGTCCAGCTGAAGAACGGTACGATGGATCTCTTCCGCTCCGCCAATGGCGGAGAACCCATCGTTGAGGGTGGCGTCAATAGCACCATGGAGGTTACTCAGGAGATGTTGACGAATGGAAACCTTGAGAAGCTGGAGCATATTACGGTGAAGGTCTGGATCACGCATACCAGGAGAGGAGATGTCGAGGTTGAGCTGGTTAGTCCGAACGGCGTCAAGAGTATCTTGGCTGGGAAGAGGCACGGCGATACGGACAAGACTGGATTCCCTGGCTGGACTTTTATGACCGTCAAGCATTGGTATGTAGTATCTTATACGTTGCCTGCCCGCTCAGATGCTGATATATGCTCCAGGGATGAGAACCCTGTTGGTACTTGGACCATCCGTGTATCCGACCAGCACAGAGAAGGACAGAACGGCACTTTCCTAGGATGGACCATGACCCTTTGGGGTTCTGTCATCGATGAATCCAAAGTGAAGGAATACGATATACCCGTTCTTGACCAAACTCTCCCGCCTCTCCTTGACCACCATGATTCTCCCGCTACGCCTACCACAACCAAGGCTCATCCTAAACCCACCGAACACCTACCGCCAGACCACGGTGCCGCAGAAGGCGAGGCCCATAAGCCCGCATTCCCAGGATCGTCTAAACCCGAAGACGCTGTAGAGAACCCCTCTGGCACACTCACGCCTACCCCCGACGAAGGCTGGTTCTCCGACCTCTCGAATCTCGTCACGAATCAAGCATGGTTCTTCATTGCCATTGGAGCAGTAGTCATCTTTGGTGTCGCTGTAGGCATCTTCTTTTGGAGGCGTGCCGTTCAGCGCCGTCGTCTCCAATACTCTTCTCTCCCAGGGGATGAAATGGCGATGAGCTCTGTATCTGGCAGGCCGAGGACGAAGGAGCTGTACGATGCGTTCGGCGAGGTGTCGGATGACGAGGATGCGGATGAGTCTACTGGATTGAGACCTGGTGGTCCGATGGCTGAACGCTCGTCTGTTGGGTTGGCATATCATTCTGGCTTCTTAGATGATGACGACCCTTCAACTGCTGGTGGACCACGGACGGGGCAGTACCGAGACGAGCCTGACCAACCCGAACCGCATGACAAAGACAGGCCGCATAGTCCAGAGAGCCACGCGAGTGGAAGCGGTAGTGGGGATGGAAGCTGGGAGCATGCTTCAGAGACAAGATAACAAAGGGTTGCATGTGAAGCTCCTTTCCTTTTGTTCTTTCATTTCACATATCATATGTACTCAGGACCGGCGCAGTCTATATTCTGGGAGTGGTAGATATATATATTTATACTCATACAATCGGAAACCCATGCATACAAAATAGCAACGTACAACAAACGACAGCGGAGTGAATGATCAGCGCAATGACATAGAGATGTGAATGGTAACGTGGCGGCATTATGGAGTAAAGGTTGTCATGAGTCTCCTTGAATGAAGCGAAGCTTGGAGCCATTCGCAACACGCATCCAGACGTCGCTATCCTCGTACTATGTGACAGAAGTCAGTAAGCAAGAGTAACCCCCTAGAACAGCCTGACACACGTACCGAAGTGATCGTCTCCATCAGCTGAGCTTCCGTGAACCCATTCTGCAGTACGCGAGATCTAATTTCAATCATAGATAACTCGTCTTCGTCCTCTTCCTCGTCAGTACTCGTTTCTCGTTCACCACCGGGCCCCTTGCCCAGTCTCCGCATTCTCTTAGCCTTCCGTCGTCCGGACTTTCGCGCACCGATAGCCATGTCACGAATGAGTCTGTAAATCTGACTCACAGCGGACCTGTCACGGTCGATGTCCTTGTCTTCGTCCTCGTATAGACTTTCCTTGCTGCATTCCATCAGTCGAAGCGCCTCGTCGACATCACCTTGTTCAACAATGGCGGAGTATCGCAGACGAGCGAGGGCTTGAGAAAGTCGAAGAACGCCGAGGAGGGTACGTGCGGAGGTGTAGGAATGTGTCTTGTTGTTCTCTTCCTCTTCTTTAGAGAGTTTTCGGAGTCGGACATAGGACTCGACGATGTAGTTGGACACTTCGGCTGGTACAGTCGGTCGGATTTGACGAGCACCAGCGATGTAGTGTCTATTATTGTGACATTGTTAGTCAAAGCTACGAGTACTCTTAACATCACGAAACGTACCTGACAAGGGTAGGGTTGATAGGTTCATGTTCGAGTTCTGGAGGTTCATTATACATATGAACATGTGTTACGTGCTGCGCCAGTCTCTCGTCTTCGTCTCGTGAAGGCTTATCCAGGATCAGAAACAAGAGATCGAAACGGGACAACAACGCGGCGGGCAGATTGATGTTCTCCACCGGAGATACCTTCGTGTTATACCGACCATACAAAGGGTTGGCTGCTGCCAATATAGAGGTCCGCGCGTTCAATGTAGTTGAGATGCCAGCCTTCGAGATAGAGATGGTTTGCTGCTCCATGACTTCGTGGATTGCAGTACGGTCGCTCTCGTCCATCTTGTCAAATTCGTCTATACAGCAAATGCCGTTATCCGCCAACACAAGCGCGCCGCCCTCTTCGTCGACTATTAGACTCGACCATACTTCGAAAAAACCAAATTGTACTCACCGAGCACCATCTCATCTGTAACAGGGTCCCGCATAACCGCGGCAGTCAGACCGACACCGGACGAACCTTTACCAGTGGTATAAACCCCCCGAGGAGCGACTTTGGCGATATACTTCAGCAATTGAGACTTGGCAACACCGGGGTCGCCCATCAAGCAAACATTAAGGTCCCCCCTGATCTTCATTCCGTCCCCCATGGTTTTCGTGACGCCACCAACGAGAAGAAGTAAGAGTGCCTTCTTCACATCAAGATGACCATAGATCTCAGGCGCGATGCTTTGGGCGAGTTTCTGGTATAATGCTGGGTCGCGTTGGAGGTTGGAAACTTCTGCTTGGATTTGCGGTGTCGTCTCCATATCAGCATACTGCTTCTTCAATTGGTCGACGTAATGTGCTTCCAGGAATGTGTCGGTCAAGAGGCCCGCGCGGACAGCTTGATACCCAGTGTAAGGGATTGGAAGAAATATGCCGCCTAGTTGGACGACGTCTCCCGGGTTCATTGTACGCGTAAGACTGCCATTGACGTGAACCGTCATAGAGCGGGGTATATGGCCAACAGGGACTTGGTCAGGCTACAGCATCGTAAGTTACGTTCGAGTCTCGACGCTTAAGCACACACCATTTCTTGGATTTTGACTTCTTGGAACGGACTGAATCTGCAAGCTCTGGTTTGCATATGCAGTGAGCCACGGATACCATTCTTTGCGCATTCATTCTCGTTCTGACAGTCGAGGATTGGGGTGAATTGTTTGCTGCTGATGTCTTGGAATGTTTCGGATCCGCACACATCACAGGTGTACGCATTCACAAGTAGGAGTGGCTTGACTTCGGAAACACGCGTGACAATACCACGGACTGTGATCAGTTTGCCAAGGTGAGCACCCTTCACTTCGCGAACAGCCATGGAGATGTCCGACAGTAGAGGCTTAAAATATAGATTGCTAGAGATAGGGTTGGCTTGTCTTAGAGCGATTTCGACACAAGTTAAGGTACTTACTATCGCCGCAATAGATGACTGGGAAACCCCTCCTGTGCGCCTTCAAGCCTTTGATTACGCTCTCTACGCTGATGAAGAATCACGTCGATAACCTCGTCTTGTTCACTGATATCCTTCGTCGGGGTCGGCATTAGCTTGTCAATGACTTCACTGAATAACTCGACATAGCGTCGGGTATTGTTTTGTATGCGGTGTACAAGCTCAGCAACAGTCTTCTCGTACTATGAGAAGGGGGTTAGGTATATTCACAGAAATGTTGTATAAGACGCACATCTGCGATATCCTCTAATTCGATCACCAACATCTGCTGTTCGCGGTTCGCAACGCGTTGCTTTTGACGGTTTATGAGCCATTGACGCACAGTCATATGGAGTCGTCACATACCAACTGCCGCATATACTTCTGCCGATGCCTTGCACCATCTTCTGCGTCGTCTAGGTCCAGGTCTGCGATGTCGTTTGCGAGATCGGATTCCCCTCCTACGAAACTCGAAAGAAATTCTCCAATTTTCTCTGCCTCACCATGAGCACTGCTATCTGAAGAAGTCATGAAAGCATAGACAGCGCACCTTTTTCGTTCTCGTAGTCGATATTCAAGTTGATGACCGGCAAAGCCATGTTGGAAGGTGGATGAGGAGAACGGGGAACGAAAGATGCGCGTATTGCCGCGACAAGACGCGTTCAAAGGCGTGTGACAGCCTCTGTGACGATACGCGACAGCGTCACGCTTCGATTGCTCCGACGATCTGAGTTAACGAAGCAACAACTTCGGTGAGAACAACAGTCGCACGCAACTTTTCATCTACGTTTTGCTTTCTGAACGCTTCATGAAAGGGCCCACACTGATATGCGGTGGTGGCCAACCGGCCTCTATGGTCCTCCCTGGGCAACGCCTTTACATCGGCGCCCCTCCAAGTTTGCCTAGGTATGTCCTCCTTATTAACCTTATCAATGATTGGGTTGGTCGTTGACGTCTAGATTCATTTTGCTATTCCAGGCAGCAAGCACGGGCAAGGTCAATCACTTTCGTCGAAGATAGCGATCTCCTGCTTCCTGGAGAAGCGCTGTATGACGATTTGGATGACGACTCTGAGGAGGATACTATTCCTATCCGAAGTTTGGACCGATTCACCATATATAGGCAAGACACCGGCGAACTCTTTAGATTTGAAGACATCTTCAAGCTGGAAGAGGGCTGCACCGCGATTGCTGCGCGTGGAAACGTTCGGCCCTGGATAGACGATTCCGACTTGTCCTCAGGCTCCGAAGATGAAGACAATGGGCTGGATGACCTTACAGTTCAGCAGGTCGTCTTACCGCAGATTGACGAGGTCAACACCCATCACATTCAAGATAGAAGAGCGGGACACCTCTCACTGGATCCGTAAGCACTATGCTCTCATATTTGATTCATCATCATTAACATTGTGACACGATGTAGCTTCATATACCTGAGAACTGCTTCTGCATGGTATATTCTCTTGACACCATCAAGGGAGTACCTTCCATTCTACGAGGACTTCTGGGTCAGGCACAGGCTATGCCATATGACTGTTATGATCTGTCTGGAATACCGTGACTGCTCTATGGCAAAGTTCATGAAGCTACTACCAGAGTTTGACTCTGAGGACCCAACCAATTCTGCTGCAACCATTGGCAGAGATCTGACAGAAGGAGATCTCATGAATGCTGACTGTGTAAGTAAATGTGTATCTTGTCTCTATAACATAGACTTATCATGTTCTAGCAATGTTATATTGCAAATCAATTGAGGCAGATTATGTCTGATGCTCCAGCCTTTGGCAGAGCATTATATAAAGTGCCCTTGATCAGTTCAATACTGGGCATCTCTTGTGGTGGCAAGAAAATGCATGTGCTTCAACACAAGCATATTCATACAATTGTGACTGAAAGAATCAGTGCAATTGCGCAGAGGTTGTTCAACCAAAGTCTTCATCAAGTTAATACTGTCATCAAGAGACATCTATCCTCAGATTCTCGCTGTATCTCAAGCAGAATTCATCTCTATAATCCTGACAAGATTAAATGGATTACTGAGAGTCGTATTGCACCACACCACTACAGAATGGTACTAATTGATGGTGTACAATATGAGGTTTGGTGTATTTACTTTGTTTGTTTCATAACACTGACTTTATTTTGTATAGACTGGAGATGCAGTAGTGGTGGAACCTGGGGAAGACACCAACAAAATCAGATCCCAAGTTGCAAATATATTCTCAAGTGATAATCCTTTGGCTGATAACAAATGGTACTATTTTATCTCAGTACTCTGCTTCTTTGATCTAAGATTTATATAGGTTTGCCAAGATTTGCTACTTCTTTGAGAAGAAGAATCAAAAGTACTTTCATGCTCAGTGGTTTCAGCAAGGCACTCGAACTATTCTTCAAGAAACTGCTCATCCAAACAGTCTTTTCCTTCTGGATGAATGTGATGACTTGCTCGTTGATTGTATCTTTCAAAAGTGCAATCTTAGGGAACTGGATGTGAATGAAGATGAGGCCTCATATAAGCCTACAGGGATGCACAATGACTTCTTCACTGGGTAAGCAGAATATTACTTATAATCTTGAATGATACTGATTACTTGATGAGCTAGATACACTTGGGATGATGAGGCATGTTGCTTCAAACATCCAGATGAAGAGACAAGACAGCAGTGGCTACGAGCCTGTAAAGCTGGCAAGCCTTGTGTATCCTGTGGAAAAGCAGCCATGGAGAAGAAGAGTCTTCAATGGAGTCAGGTTGCACCTGATGGCTTTACTTATCAGGATATTCTCTATCATGTTTTTGACTTTGTCTACTTGAGAGTTCCTCAAACTGACAATCAGCTTTATATAGTAGCTCAGATACTCAAGTTCAATGTCTCTACAGACTCTGAATCTGGCTACAAAGTTGATTTCAGAATATTTGGAAGACAAAGCCTATTCACAAAGGCTATTATAACAAATGATGGTCAGCTTTTTGAAAAGGCAGATGAGGTAAGTAGTTAGTTTAACTCATATAATATGGTTCCTCTTATATCTCATGATTATCAGCAACAATTGTTCTTCACAGATGAACTACTCACTGTAGATCTCTCTTGCATAAAAGGAAAAGCTTATGCAATCTCCTCTAAAGATCTCTCACCCAAATTGAAGAGAGTTTGGCTAGACCATGAAGATCACTATATTGTGGATCTCTATGCTTCTGGTACACATCTCAAGTTCTACAACACTCTTCAACCACTTCCTTCTCCTCTCAAGAAATGTGAACACTGCTTTATATCTCACACGCTTGAGATACAAGAGGCTCAAGACTATGTCAAGAAGCATAGGCCACTTCGAGGATTGGAATTGTTTGCAGGAGCAGGGGGCCTCTCAGCTGGATTGGAGAGATCAGGCTTTGTGAAAACTAAATGGGCTGTGGAGCTCTGTCCTAGTGCAGCTTTAAGCTTTCAGTATGTTTTCTTATATTTATGATAATATAGCTACTGATCTCAATATGCAGAGTTAATCACCCTGATTGTATTGTCTACAATCACTCCTCAAACACACTACTACAACATACTATCAGCACATTCAAGGGAGAACAACCTCAACCTCTGACATCACTACATCAGACAAGAAAAGATAATTTACCTTCAATGCCAGTTCCAGGAGAGGTAGATTTTATCTATGGTGGTCCTCCTTGTCAAAGCTTTTCAGGTGCAAATCATCAAAAGGCAAGTACTCAAGTAATTACAAGATGTCAATATTGCTCACTATGTCACAGAGACCTGATGATATAAGAAGCACATTAGCATGCAACATGCTCTCCTATGTTGAATTCTACAGGCCAAAATATGTTCTCATTGAGAATGTCAAAGGTTTTCTCTATCACAAGCTTCAGAGAGATCTTACTGAGAAAGATGGTGTGGTTGAGATGGGAATGGTCAAATTTGTGCTTCGATCACTTCTTGACCTTGGGTGAGTTGTATTGGATATATACAGTTGAATTGATCTGACCTCTCATTATAGATATCAAGCTCGCTTCCAGTTGCTCCAAGCTGGCCAATATGGAGCACCTCAGGGTCGCCTTCGAGCTATTTTCTGGGGTGCACGAAGGGATCTGCCTCTACCTACCTTCCCAATCCCAACTCACTGTTATCCCACACCTACACCACGTATCAAGCTACCTCATGGAGGTCATCTACATCCAATCTCAAGAGATCCGACACAAGACAGTCAATGTGCACCATTACCTACAGTCACAGTGAATGATGCTATCAGTGATCTGGTAAGTCCCTTTGAAATCCGGTGAATAAGCTCAGGATTGAACATTATTCCTGCAGCCAAAGTGGGATTGGATGAAGCCCCATGTCAAGATCAGAAGAAAGCGAACAGATGCTGAGGATGAAGATATGAGGCAAGCAGATGGCATCGCTCCTATTGACGCGGTGAAACGGGGTGGAAGACAACTTGCAGGATACACCAGACCGATTGCCTATCCAACTGGACCCCAGACCACATACCAGGCCACGATGAGGAAGCATTGCAGCGACGAAGTTCTTTATCACTACACGAGCACATTCACGGAAAACATTGTCGAGAGGTAAGCCAGAATATATTCGGAGAGGGACCAAAGGCTCACTTACCTCTGAATAAGGGTCACGAATATTCCTCTTGTGCCCAATGCGAACCATAAAGGTGACGTGTAGTGGTTGTTCCTCACTTGCATTGATCTCACATACTTCAGATCTCCCGGGTCCACTGAAACTCTCGGCGAGGTATGACAAACCATCTTATAGAAGTAAGTCCACTCACATCGTGAGCTAATGCTTCACACGTGCGAGTCGACCGTGATAATTCACATGCGATTGCAGGCTTGTACGCTCGTTTGGATGGAAACGCCCCATTCAAAACGGTCATGACGAGAGTCATGCCCCAAGCCAAGGGCGGTCATGTACTTCACCCGCACGTAAGTTCATCTACATCCTCTTTTACTATCAAGCTAATGGACCCTTCATAGCAACAAAGAGTACTTACCGTCCGAGAGTATGCCCGCTGCCAAGGGTTTCCGGACGACTATATTTTCCTCGCGGCCGGGAAAGACAAAGCCAGACTGGTCGAACATGTACGTCCGCGTGTTATACAGTACCACCACGGTAACCCTAATAGAGACATGCACATAGCAATACAGACAGATCGGTAACGCCGTACCCGTTCAGCTTGCGGCGGCACTGGGTAGAGAACTTGGCAAGGCGATGGTTGCTCACTGGAGGGAAGTCGATGCGCGAAAGAAGCGGGCGCGAGAGGAAAGCCCCGAAGTCGAAAGCGGAGAAGATGACGATGACGAGAATGAAGATGACCACGGTGAGGATGAAGAGCAGGATGGAGTTGTGGATGAAGATGCGATGAGTACGGTTGCTTGAGGACCTCGAAGGGAATTTCTGAGCTCAGGTTTCTTGTGCGGGAACGGTGAATCATTGACAACGCTGTTGTGGAAGGGAGGTATACTTATTCCTTCTAACCTTATTGCGCCCTGATCTATCGCCATCATGTACCGGGATTGGATATAGTTTCGTCAGCGAATACAACTGTCCGTGTTAGCATCCAACTGAGTGAACTGAAAGTATTAACAAGAACGCGCGCATTAGGAATTATGGATCGAAGTGATAATAGTAACTGCGTCGAGGGTATGTGGTCAAATGGTCCGGGGTATATGGTACATGAGTGCCGGCAAAAGGGCTTATTAGTCCAAAGCACAATGTCACGATAGAAGCAAGGTTGGACTCCGATATTTCGAGGTGTTACTCGATTGACGAAGATGGTGCCTTCGAAGCTCTTCGTCTATACGCCACATGCCTTTGATGAAAGCTTCGCGATCGAGAGAACCGAGGTCGTCTGGATCGCATTCGCGCCTACAGTACGAATCAACTCGTCAAACAAAGGCACTCTACGCAGGACGACCAACGTACCAAATATCTTTAAGCTTAGAGCGTTCCAATCTCGACGCATTCCATATGACAGCAATGATTCGCCCACTCAACCTGTCCTGCGGACCGACCTCGTTGCTTACAGTTTCTGGTGTCTTTGTGTTCTCCTCTGGATTGGTAACCAGATCCACAGACAACCCTCTCCATCCGGCAGCCTGCCTCGCCTTCCTGCCTGGCGGAGGACTCTTGGCACGTTCCTGTGCTTCAGCTCTCCGCTGAGCCACAACGTTACCTACAAACACAGCCTGATAGCGTTTTCGGGCAGCAGTGGGAACGGGCGTTGGTCGGGATATCTGCCGGGCGAGAGGAGTTGGTCCTGCGGTTCCTGCGTTCGCAGTCTTCGGCGAGAAAACTGGGTACTGGAAGCTCGAGACGGAGGTGCGCGATGTTGCAGTGCTGACGCTACTTAGGATGGATGACCTGTTTGAGGCTACGGTTGATGCGAGGGAGCTTCGATTCGAAGGAGGGGGAGGGGCCGCTCGCGAGCGTGGGGGCGGTGGCGGAGGGTATTGTTTTATGGAAGGCGGCGGTGATACACGGGGGGACGGCAACGGCGAAGGCGACGAGACTGTGGACTTCGATGAAGACGGCGTTGGCTTGGGGCGTTGAGGCAGTTTGGGAGGCTCAGGTCGTTTCTTGACCAATTCACCCCAGTCATGTGATATCGACATCACACTAGGGCTAACCGCAGAGGAGGTGGAGACATTCTCGAAGGATTCATCAAGGCTAGCTGCGTCGTCATGAACGCTCTCGGCAATCTCTCCGTTGGGCTTGTCATCTAATTTGTGGTTGAAAGTGAGGGAGCTTGGTGTATCACCACCATCCGATGAAAGCGATACGGAATGGAAGGATGAGATCGAGGAAGCAGGAACGTGACCTGAGCGTCCATTTCCCGCTCCCAGAAAAGGAGGGTAGGACGCTTCAACGGTCAACGAATCGGACTTCTTGCGAAGCTGCTGGGTCGCATGCGCAGGCAGAGGTGGAGGGGGCGGTTTGGGACTCTTCGCTAATGACGAAGATGAAGAGTTGCTATTAGACACCGACTTCAAAGAACTATAAGATGCCTTTCGCGGGGGAAGCGGGGGAGCTTGTGGCTTTGTGGATGGAGGAGATTCTAAGTGAATAAGGGGTGCAATCTGAGCCTGCGCACGGATAATGTTGATTGGGTCGGATACGACGCGATTTGGGAGACGAGGAGGGATCTGCACCGGGGATTTCTTCGGAGGAGATCCATATACGGAATCATCGTCAAGCACCCATTCCTTCAGGTCGATCAGGGATGTTTTCCGGCCTAGAATGGGTGGTGACGGAGAAGGGGACCTCTTACGACTGGATTGAGAATTTGAAGGAACGATAGGAGAGAACGTGGATGAGGTAGGTGAATTGGGAGCGTCCAACAAGTTTGGGCTCGAAACGGAGGCCTGTTTGGACGACTCTCCCTTGCTCAGGGCCTCGAACGCATGAATCCTGGAACGAATCCCAACCGCGACCTCAGGAGAAGACATGACAGCGTGTAGGATGCAGACTGCGTGCTGATAGAGTTCAACAAAAGATATCAGCAAGTGACCTCAAAGGAGACCTTTTGGACGAGCATGAACGCGAGAGGAACGATGTGAAGCGCCCTCCCCGATCCTGTTCTCATCCCACCCACCGCAGTTTCGGCAGATTCCCTTTCTGTCGCAGTTCGACCACAATGGCAGCGAACATTTCAAACGATTTATACGCAGTCGCAGGTGTCGAAATATTTTCCCTTTGAGAATGACCAGTCTCTTCATTCACTGCATATCCTTTCAGATTTTTGCCTGATCCCCATGGGCACGGGAGAGCCTTCGGTACGCCAACTTTGCCGTAAATGCTGCAGCGTTTGGTGTTAAATGAATACACAATCAACGGCAACATAGGTTGCAGAGTACATCGCTGAATGTGAGCGAGTGCTCAAGAAATCAGGCCTCAAGCACCAAGTAAGTTCTATCGGAGTTCTCAAGGTGATCCACTGAATTGAGGTAATTCCCCTCGCAGTTGCAGTATGTTCTTCGTGCTCATAAAATTATAATGAAATCCTGATCCGCCCTTCAGTGGCTACGGAACAAACTTAGGTGAGCAGACACGGTCAGGTATTCCCGGCGAGACAGACATAGCTGACGGCAAACGTCCCCGTGGCACCACAGAGGGTCCCTGGTCAGAGGTCATGAAGGCCATCCATGACTGTCATGCCGCTGTACATGCCAAGGGTGCTCCTCGGGTCGCGACCGATATTCGGATTGGTACCCGGGTTGACCGTGAAATCGCGCCTGGTACCGGAAACGAGAGCAAGGTCAAACGCGTCCTTGACATTCTTGCAAAGGATGAGGAGTTGTAGACATCTCGTGAAGAAGTGGCAAGCAAGTTCATGCTGCTAGAACAATGTATAACAATTGCCTAGATTGATGCTTACGCTTTTTGAATGTGTGAATGAACCGGATCTGTGACAAGAGTGCTATTGCTGATTAGCAAGGGGATGATGTAGATAGCAGGAAAACACCCGTAAATGAAGTCTTATATGCACATAACGTCCAAGATCATAAATCGATGGCCAACTAAATCGCCCTGGCCGGTCCTCTCCCCCTACCTTTCAAATCCACGCCGGTCCCATAGATCTGCGCGAGCAAGCCCAATACGCCACCATCCTCCAAATCCTCGTCCTCTTCCCTCTGACTCTGCCCCACACTCTGTGTGCCAGGCTGGGGCCTACGTCCGTCAACGTAACTTTCACCCAACGTACTCCCAACACCTCCATCGGCAGCAAGATCTTCTTCGGGTATGGCATCCACAGACGGTTTCGGCGTTTGCGGCAGCTGGCCGGGAGGGGAAAGAGCAGTACTACTCTGCGAATCACCCAAAACAGCCGTCTGCGCGACTCCTAATTGACTCTGGAATATAGAAGAAGCCGACGGCCCCGAAGGCGCAAAACGTGTCGATTGTTGCATAACACTTCGCCCGATACGTTGGCGAGCAGTTTGACTGGCTTTGAGAGCGCGGTCGTATTCGCTCGACCGGTCGTTGGGTCGGTCATGTTCGGGTAGCTGCATGGTAGACTGCATGGGGTCTCTTTGAAAGAGACGTCGACGACCAAGACCAAGTGGATGTGCTGCGCTGAAGTCAGCCATGCGACTGAGGTAGAGGGACCCGGTAGGGTCTGAGGGCATCCATTCTGGATGTGCGGCCTATGAGCCCAGGTCAACATACATTCCCAGATACAATAAATGGCACACCCATACCTTGAAGTTCAAGAAACTCTTCTCCATCTTACCCTCTTTTGACATATACCTCTCATCGTTCGCCGTCGTAGGAGCACCAAACTATATGAATATCGTCAGCAAATCAAACCGAAATGGAAAGAAGGTATATATACCTTGACATTTCCATGCCTTTGGAAATCGAATACCGCGAAGCTGCATACGTAGCCCAAACCATCCACATGCACGGTGAACTCTCTGAAGAAATCGATGATGGCAGGAGCGCAAGCAGGAAGGGAGTACCAAAGGACGAAAGGAGTCAAGAGGACGGAAAGGATCTCTTGAGCAAAGATCACGGGTTTCATTTGGAATAGCTCGCCAAATTGTTCGTGAACCTACCCGCGCAAAGTTAGTCGACGACAAAGAAATACGGTACATAGAGAGTGCCACTCACCTTCTTTGAGTGCAATTGATCCTTCCATTCATCCGGCATATAATGTGTATACTGGATGACCTCCGTCATGAGCAACTCGGGATCAAACACTCTCGTCTCTTCAGGTACCATACCCCGCATAGCGGCGAAGATGGAAGTGAAGACTGTGAGGTAAAACAGGACAGTTCGATGTGGCGTCACTTCGAAATGCACAATCAAGTCTGGATCGATGACAGACGCGAGACCAAGCACTGCGGCGAAAGACCCAGCGATGAAAGCCACAAACCTGTTTAGGACAACAATGAATACCGATGTGACAGATATCCGGGATAGAAGACTCACCGGACGATAATGGTGAGCTTTTCGTTTGGAAATTGCCCAATATACATGCTCGCCATAGGATATGATTCGTTAAGCCTCCGCCGGAATAGATGCGGCAGTTCGTTGAATTCACGGAACTTCCATTGCGCGAAGGGGGTATATCGACGGCCTGAGATATTTGATGGATTCTTGTGGTACTCCTATGATTGATATGTTTGAACGTCAGTAGAGCAGGGAAGAAGGGGAGAATTAAGATGTACCTCGAAATAGCGGAAGAATGAGTACATGAGAAGGTAGAGTACTATGAAAGGTGCAAAGATGGCATTGAGGATACCCATGAAGATAAATCTCCTTCTCAGCCTGTAATAGGACGGTATGTCAGCTTCGGCATTTGTTAGAGTATCTTATCCTTACCCTGTGATCAGCGCGGCGCGATTCTTACTTTTCAAGAACACTTTCCTGACCCTGCCACTGGGATCGAAGAGATACTCCATCAAGCAAAACCTCAAGTTCCATTCCAACGCCCTCGTCAACATCCTTCCCTTCCCTTCTTCCTCGCTCGCGAACCCTGCCATAGTCCCTATCCTCTTCAACGCCCTCGGCAGAGGTACTCTCAAATCCAAGAGTTCCTTATTGAAAAGTGCGATGAGGTAATTCTCCTGCCTCATAATCCTGTTCGCGATATCATGGGCGTCGAGTTTCGCTGTGACACTATGCGCTGGAGCATTTGAGGATATGGCAGTTATAGGGTTATCTTCTCGGATTGCGCCTATCCGTCGGACGACTTCCGGCCACGAAATGGTTTGGATGTCTGCCTATTATTCACACAAAGTAAGCTATCATTTCGTGCAATACCTTAAGAAAATACGTACGTCGGGTATACGTAGTAGATGGGTATAGAATCGATACATGTCGACTAAACGCATCACGCTAAACACGTATGATACGATTTGCCAAGCGAAGAACGCAGTAAAGAGTATGAAAAAGATGAACGTCCATCCAGAAAACCTAAGTTCCTCCAAGTTCGTCGGATTCCACCGTACAGCACCATGAAGTAGAGACATACCTGGATACACATCTCGGTACAACAACGTCGGAAAGCCGTGTTGCGCGCTCAGGTTTAATCCGTGAGTAATCGACACATCCTAGGAGGAACGTAGAGAAGCCTATCACAAACCCGACCGTGCTAACGAGCATCAGCCATCTTCAGCTCTAATACTTCGTAGAAAAACGGATGATTACCAACAGTAGATTGAGTCCTCGTGAAAGGGCTATGCTATAGATGCCCTTGCCCTCGTAGTAGTAATACACTTCCTGGAGGAATGAGTCCAGATTGTATACGTTCACCCAATTCCAGAGAGCGCGTTCGTACGCGTCAAGACCCCGCATTTGCTTTGGTCTTGTCTCTGTTAATGGAGGGGGTGAATTCTGCTCGTCCAATTCCGAGGGCCGTGGTGGTATGGATACAGGTGTCGTAGTAGGCAATATAGGCGCAGTAGACGGTTTCCTGCCGGTGGAATACAAAGGTTGCGTTCTCTTGGGAGTAGCAGGTTTCGTCTTCGACGAGCCACCAGCAGACCGACGATTGCCAGGTGTCGCGGTCTCAACCATGAATCCCTGCGGGTCTTCATCGTCCGAAGAGGATTCCTGCTCGTGGATCTTATCGTCTTTACGGATGTTCGGCCTGAGCACGTTCAGTTCAGATGCCTCCAATCCTTTCGGTGCGCCAGACCCTTGGCCCCATGACACACGACGTTTGCCTTTCGCTGTGGCGCTCTGAAATAGCGTACTGCGGTCCACATGGCTTTGGCCTGCTTCAACGTCTCCCTCATCATTCTCTTGATATCTATCTCCTTGTTCTTCCTCTTCCTCCTCTTCGAGCACAGATTGGTTAGCTTGCATGTATCCTTGGTACGTTCTTCCCATTGGGTTCAGCATATTCAGAAAGGGGCGAGAGCTACTCGCGCCGGCGAATATGGAGGTTGAGCCGTGCATGGATCGTGAAGAGGACATCGTCGGTCGTGAATTAGGAGGTGAGCGCGACATGGTGGTTGTAAAGAGAGTGTCCTAGGACCCCCCACAGATAGTCGCAAGGAGTCAGACGCAAGCAGCGTTCCTCGTCGCGGAGGCGTACGACCACGAGCAATAAGGGTTACGTATTTGGCAGGAAGCGCTGATGTAAGCGCGGACGTCACGATAGGGTCGAAGTCTATGCACAGCTCACAAAGGCCATGCCTTAGGGGGGGAAAAGTACTTCATATTGCGCTCTGCTCTGTTTTTTCATGGGACTTCTTATTTGCAGGATAGAGCCTGTAGACGTATTCAGACTCAGTGCCCCGCTCGCATTCTTGGTGACCTTCCTTTTCTGAAAGCTTTGATCAACGATCGCGATTCACTTTGACTCCGTTTTAGGTAGTTGTAGAAGTTGGCCTGAACGAAGACAGCTCAAACAGCATTTTCATCGGGACTTTGAGGTACGTGTAGCTGATATAAGTAACATATGCATCTGGAAGATTGATAGGCGCAAACAAAACCTGCTAAGCTAAGGTCAAGTAGAACCTCTTCATTTTTGTAAGGTTATTAGAAAATAGGCCCGCGCCTAGACAGAAACGCAGGCGGCTTGTGCTTGATGACTTCCCCACCAAACTGATAATACCAAATCCTTCAGCTATAGCCATGGACTAAATAATCCAGCCTGCATATGAAATTGACCAGACCACTTCAGCCGACTCGGAATACTCGCTCGCCTCCGATGCAGATTAAGGTACGAGTGGGAAGTAATGTACGCCTCTCTGATCCAATACGTATCGAACTTTACGATATCGTGAAGTTGTGTAGCCTTTGACTGATTACGCGGTTTCTTCGAATAGGACGGTGTGTATGGAGCTGTGATGAAAGCCGTCAATTACACAGGTACACGTATTCAAAGGGTATGAGTGAGACGGGACATACGTGCAACAAAACACAGGCGAAACAAACAGCGCCTTCTTTCAATGCCGGCGGGTGGTCAGGTCCCTTGAGAGCTCTGCGGCGAGCGATCCATATATTACAGTAGTGCTGGCCGTGAGATATTTTACCTGCCTTGTTTCTTCAATCAGGTTGTAGTACTTATCTGAGTCCTCTTTGTCGTTCATTGCACGCAATGAGTGTTCAGTCGCAAGGAGGACAAGAAGCTTGAGGCGACTCGGACATCCCGGTGAGCGACTCGGGCAGCACTATGGCAGTGCGGTGTTCCGCCAAGAGTAGGCTGCTGAGGCAATGAAGGACGGGAGGAGAATGGGATATGGGATGCCGAGACATTACCAGAGCCTCTATACGAGTAAAGGAGAACAAAAAGACCACTACACGCGTCGTGTGTTCCCTCCATTCCGAGTCGACACTCTGCAGGGTACCTCATCGTCAGTCCAGAACACACGGTATTGCCGTCTCATCTATAATACAAACCACAAAAACGTAACATACGCAGTACTAGAGCAAACTCACAGAGATACAACGGCCCAGGCCCTCCAGATATCCAATCTACACAAAGCCCGAACGACCCTAAATGAGAAGGAAAAAGAAGCAGTATATATGAAGCGAATGACACGTCTATGAATGTTCACCACCCAGAGAACAGCTTCGATTCACCGTCGCCGCTGACGACGGGACCGATCGACTCGGGAGTGACTTCTCTATATGCCACATCTGGACTGCCTTCCTGCTGCACGAAACCCTGGCTATTGACAATCGTTTTAGGCCGGGGTCGAGGTGGGAATTGGTCTTTTACCTGATTGACGTTAATCAGTTTGCGGTGCGGTAGTTGGTGGAGGAAGACGTACCTCCATGATTGCTCTAAAGAATTGTACGGTGGGCTTAGATTCCCATCTAGATATCGACCCGTCTGGTCCTTGCTCGAACCAACCCATGTGTCCCCCTCCTGATGTCGTAGCGAGTACGACCCAAGGGTTACGACGTACCTGACACAAGTTCTTGATGAGCATCGCCGAATAAGACATGTGAGTGAGGAATCACGCACCTGGGCATAAGGCAAGACTTTCCACCCAATAATTGGATCATCCAGTGCGTTGATCCCAAGCAAGGGCACTTCGATTTTATCCAATACGTTCAGCGAGCTAATCTTCTTATAATAATCCCAGGCGTCCTTGAATCCAAACATCCTCGTCTGCACAATATTGTCGTATTCCAAAAGCCGTAACTTCCTCTTGCGTGAGAGCTCATCAAGCACCTCTTTAGTAATCTTCGAATCCGGATGTTCAAGAAACACTTTCTTGTGCATGAACAAAAGCGAACGGAGGGCTCCACCGAGTATGTATCGGTAAAAATACTTATTCTCATAGGTGCCCGTGTTACCGAATTGCCCGCCCTTGTAGAAATCCCAAACGTTGGCGAGGGAGACGACGGCGGTGAGAGGACATGCTGGGCCTTCTTCTCCTGTATATTTGGTCATGATGTTAGCACCGAGGGAAAAGCCTAGGCCGAGAAGAGTGCTATTTGGAAAGGTTTGAGAAGCCCAGAGGATGACGACTCGAAGATCGTCGGAAGACCCAGCCTGGAAGATATGATACGGTTAGTGTTCAGTGATGTCAACGACGCGTCGTGAGTGAGAATGAGGTGCGAATAGATGATGCGTTCGGTCGTCAGGTTCTGCGCCTGACGTTAGGCATCTGGACGTGACAAAAGACGCGATCGTGAACTTTTGTTGAACAGATGACAGAAGTCATTCTGATCCGGAAACCGATGGTGTTTAACGTGAAGGACAGCCCCCCAAGACCGACGGGCAATAGTCAGGATGAGCAGCGGACGTACATTGTACAATCGAGGGGTGATTACCGGGCTGCCGTTGCAACCGCGGTAATTACTGACGACGATGCGGGCACCTAGACCACCCTCCTCCTTGGCGGGGGTCAACTTCTTGACCATCGAACGGACGTAATGCTCGTGCGAACCGCCGGTCAGGCCATGAGCAATGACGACAACAGTCTCGTTAGGCTGTATGGGATGAGAATGGATAGGAGGGGATATATCAACTGCTATGATTCCTGCGAGAGGTCAATTGGTATGATACGATAGTGACGGAGGTAGTATGATGCCGACACACCTCCGTCCGCAGTTTGAAGCAGTCGCCTTTCGGGAATGACGCAGTAGAAGCGGAATGGTTAATTGTCTCAGGCACACACAAAACACAAGCTTCCGTACCTTTCATAGACAACCGGGTCGATATGGGTGAAGTCCCCCATCGCGGTGTAGAGTGTCTGTGCATTTCCCCTGCGCGAGTGAGTGGGCGTAGTGAACAGAATGCGGACGAACATACCCTGGCAGCCACCACACGCCGGAAAATCCAGTCGATAACGCTGGAACCTTCTGTCTGACGAGATTGGCCAGATTGAACTGGTTCTTGCCGATGACATCGTTGTGAGACGCACAGTATAAATCGCAGGGGGTGGAGCGTGCCCGCGTACGAGCGACCACCCACCCCGCGAGGACGACGAGGACGACGGCGAGGACGCTGCTCGACGCCATCGACGACGACGAGGACGCCATGGACATCGTGAGAACCGGCCGGGGATCCAGAACGCGGACGGCTGAGGCAGAGTCTGGTTGGCACAGACGCAATAAGAGCGTCACAGCTAAGACCGACTCTAACCCTAGCTGGGCGTCTACATGCGCTCTGTCTCCTGTCCATATACATCCCTGATCCCTTCAGCAGCCCATACCAACCTTCCGTCACTTTCTTCGAACCCTCCAGCGGTCTCGCATCCCTTTTGATGTCAACAGACCAGCAGCTCGCCCTCGCACGGTCCACCAGGGGCGAGTCCTCGCATCTCTCCAGAGCTGCCCGGCAGGTCGTCCCTCCCTTTCTCCAGAAACTATACGAGTGCGTCCGATGTCCCTCCATCATATCTTTGTGCTGACTGCGATCCCCCGTTGCTAGGATAGTAAACGATCCCAAGAACGACGAGTTGATCAGATGGTCCGAGAATGGCGACTCTTTTTACGGTGCGTCCACTGCGTTTTCGCGGTCGCAAGCTGCATCGCTCATCTCTGTAATAGTGCTCAATCATGAGCGATTTGCTCGCGAGGTGCTTGGACGATGGTTCAAACACCAAAAATTTACCTCCTTTGTCCGACAACTGAATATGTACGGCTTCCACAAAATCCCGCATCTGCAGCAAGGCGTCTTGCGGAGTGAGACGGACACAGAACCTTGGCACTTTGAACATCCTCACTTTCACCGTGGACAGCCGGACCTTCTTTGCCTCATCCAGCGCAAGAAGCAGCCGCCACAGGCCGCGACAGATGACCTGCACATGGACATGCACGAGCAGGCGCATATGCCACCGCAGGTTGGGAACCTGACACAGGGTCAAGTGCTGGATGTGAACTCGATCGTGAATGGGATTGCTGCCATCAAGCGACATCAACAGGCGATTTCTGCAGATTTGAACGAACTGAAGAGTTCTAACCAGCATCTGTGGCAGGAGGCGCTCGCGGCGCGGGAGCGGCACAAGAAGCACCAGGACACGATCAACCGCATTCTGAAATTCCTCGCAGGTGTCTTTGGCCATGGCTCGGAGGCCGTTCACCACAAGGAGCAGGACACCGACGCCCGCGACAGCTTCATCCAGCGAAAACGTCCCAGGCTTATGATTGGTGACGTCATGTCTTCCGACAAGGGGAAAGCGGCGACCGTCGAGGAGGTCGACGACGACGATGACCGTCGCACCTACCAAACAGCTGCCCAAGGTTCGCCCATGGCGTTTGGTAACTATTTTGTCTTTGCGGGACTATCGATGCTGATGCCTTCTATGCAGCCCCCTTTGCGTCTATCGAGACGCCGGAGCCTTCCGTGCACTCACCACATGACACAGGCCCGTTCTCTCCCGCGGCCTCAGATATCTCTGTGTCCACTGCTGGACCCACTGCGTCCAACAATGCTACCCGTCCCTCGGCGCACTTCTCGCGGACGTCTACCGCTGAGCCATCCGTCCGTCCGCCAACGCCTACAAACGCAAGTGAGCCGTTGTCCCACTCTCCTCCAACCCGCAACGTCCCCTCTCCCCCCAATACCGCCCCTGTAAGTCAAGCGCCACCTGCAAGCAATGTCGTGCCAAGTAACTCTTCTCCGGAGTTTTGGAACAACGCCTTGCAGCAGATCATCAACTCGCCGAATCAGATGCAACGGTTGATGCAGGCTCTCGCCAACCAGCAGGCATTCCCCCTGCAGACTTTGCCAGATCCGGTAAACGCGACTGCGACTCGCCAGCCTCCGCCGACACTCAACGGACTACCCCCTTCATTCATGCAGGCTCCGACATCAGGTCCGCTAACTCCTTACGGAGGCTCGTACGATTTCACCAGGTTCCGGACAGACCTGCCTCAACCTAGTTCATCCACTACTGCTAATGGCGCTATGCCGCCGCCCTCTGTAGACGCATCGCAACTGCCACAAACGATTCCCTCGTTAGGCTCCCTCATTAGGAGGGACGATGAGGATGATGGCCCCACCATTGAGCAAATGCAGGAGAACCACGATCGGTACCATAGGGTATACGAGAACAAGAAGCAAATTGACGCAGATGTCGACGCGCTTCAATACAGTCTGAACTCGCTTATCGAGAACTTAGGTTGGAATCCAAATCTCATTGAATCGAGCGAGGCTGATGGGCGTGCGGGCGTACCGTTAGGTACATCATCAACGGCTCCGGGTGCAGGCACAGGTACTCCTCAAAGCAATGGCGTCGCAAGCACACCTTCGCTTACGTTTAGCGAAGATACAGATACCCCGTTGACAGATCCCAACAGCGGCGAATTCGACTTTGATGCGTTCTTCAATAATGATTACGCGCCTCCGGGTTCGTCGTCGGGTGTTATGGGTCAAAGTCACCCTGGTGGACCTGCGATTATGGATTTGGGAGAGACGACGGCGAGGTTTGATCCTGTGACGCAGATGGATGCTTCGGGTGTTGACGATGCTCAGGCGGAGCAGTTGACGGCGTTTTTGGATGATGTGAGTGAGACGGCTGGTGGGTCTCCGGAGATACCGGCTGTTGCGGCGGCGGCCATTGCTGCTGCTGGGGCGAATGGGATGGGACCGACGAAGAAGAGGAAGAGTGATGTGGTGGAGTTGCCGGTTCCGCCTCTGGTGACGAATGGAGAAGCACCGAAGCTGAAGAGGCGGCGGTGAGGGTAACACACCCTTCGTTGCGTGGAATTTATGTTCTCCTATCTCATGCTCCCGTCTCTTCCCTCTCGCCATGCTTTCGTCACTTACCGCAATCTCCCGAGTGCCCGACGTGACCTTTGCCATCCACCATTTTCCTCAACTGCTCTCGCCTCTGCGACCCTCCGATTGACCACTGTCATGATCGATGGATGACGACCGACATGCTCTCGAATCTAACGACCTCACAGAGGACAACACCATTCCGTGCTCTCCGATCCTAAAGTCTCGTAGCGATGACATCTCTCCCTCCTCATCACCTTACCCGTTTCTTGATCCTGACCTCCCCCTACCCCGAAGTTTGCTCCGTGATCTTGCCTCCCCCGCACCTTGACCGCTCTCCGCTCTTCAATCGCACAGCCTAATATCTGAATCTCGGATTCCCCGCCTGCAACTCATCGATCATCTCCTACTCCTCTCGCAATTCTACTACTCTTCCTTCCTTCCGTTCATCAGAATATTCCTCCAGCGTTTCAGCAGTCGTGCGTTCGTGTTTGTGTTTTTTGGTAGCACTAGAAAGAGAAATCGTAGTGTGTATTCTAGTTCGCTCTAGGCCTCTTTTCTCCATCTGAAACAAATATTTTTTCTTGTCGTCACCTACCCTGCCTTGCGTTTTCCTCTTGTCTTCTTTTCGTTCTTTCCGCAAGGTGGGTTCTCCCATTTATTCTTGAGTTGGGACTCAATCCTTGATTAATCAACGGTTGTTTCTTTTTTTCGTTTACTCTGCCTTGATTTCCCTTTCGTTCTTTCTGCTTAATTCTGTACGTAATTACCTAACCCACACGACGTGCAGCGTGTAGCTTCGAAGTTCCAGTATACGGCCGCGGACCTCGACAAACTTGAATCGTGTATTTGTACGTTTAGTATTGCTTCTCTTTCATTCATGCATTTATTGCTGTAGTATGGTTTGGTTCGGTTCCTAATACATGCGGGTACTTGCGATGGGTTGACTGAACGTCGCGTCGCGTCTCTGCACGTATCGAGCTGAGGATTTTAAGGATGCTGCGGCTTCTTGGAGTCTTCGGGTTCGAATTCGTGAGATTAATATGCATGCAGACTTTGTCACTTACCCGCGACGTCCTTGTCATGCATTAACCTGTCAATGTCCACTGTCATGGATGAGAGGCGTCAACGTTGAAACAATCAACTGGCCGGCCCCGATACGTCAATGTGTCTCCACCTGTAGATCGAAAATCACGGGCAAAAGGTACGAATTCGAATGTATTGCCTTGGCCGGAAGGTAAAGCTGCACTTTGAAGCTAAAGCGACAGGATGTTACATCGTCCCCACGACCTGGCCAGGGGTTAGGGTACTGCCTGAGTAGCTAGCTGGCGCTTGAATAACCAGTACTACTATTGCTCGCATCCGACAGCAGGAACATTCGCGAGATCAAATGACAGAACCGCTCACCTAGCTATCTGACCAAGTCTGACCAAGTACGCACCTATCCATGGTGGCGGCCGGCATGACATGATGTATGGCAGCTGGTACGCGTCGGAAATATCAATGTCGATGAAGGGTCCCGCCGGGGTTGCAGAGCAATACCAATAAGAACGAGTCCCAATCCAGAAAGCTCGAGTCGAGGACTGTCGGGGAATTTTTCATGTGTTTGAAAATCAATATGGTTTGTAAAATCAAGCGTGAAACGGGTACAATGCGACAAGCGTTTCGTTACACATTTGCTCCGTTATAATTAGGGCAAGGATGCATTCTGGACAGGGACTCACCGCGCCTCGCTCAGGAAGATTGCTCGTTAGGCGTACTTGCCTCGCTTCGGTGGGATGTAGGCTGTAGCGCTACGAATACGATAGACTGTGGGCGTCGTCGTTCTTGAACCTTAGTTGGGTTTTATAGCCACGTCCGTACACTGTTACACTAGAGACATAAGTTGGTGATGCACTTGAAAGCATCGAGTATTGCAACGACTATGAACGGCGTAAGATATATCCGAGGTAGAGTGAGACGGCAAGATGATATTCGTTCATTTCTCGAATCTCGATGACGGAGTGCTTGGCGCCTGCCGCGAGGTGGACGGAGAGGCGGCGTTCTAGCATGGGCGTGTACAGCGTCGCGATTTGCAAAGTCAGCACAAGAAGGAGGGGAGTCCGCCGTCGTAGACAGTGACCACGGGTGTCGCCGCCGTCGTCGAGGTCGACGCCAACGATGAGGGCGGCCGTATCACGCAGGAGGCAGTGCACGCAATGTGCCTGGAGGCGCTCACAGGGACTATAATCACTCTGCTCCTCCGACGCAAGGCGCACTACCTGCCGTCCTCCCTCAGCAGCTGCCCTGGCTCTCTCCCGCAGGGGCAGTCTCTCATCATGTCCCAGACAAAGCTGTGAGTATTTTGCTTTCCACAGGTATGTCTTGGAGCTGAGGACGATGCCAGAACGTTACGTCCCCCTCCGAATATCGACTTCGTCCAAGGTGGGTTAATTTGCTCGTCAGAACATTCTCTTGATCTCCAGCTCATCACAAACGACGCAGGATACCCTGGAATTCCACCAGGAGCCCCAGATCGCCCTCAGGCCGCTGTCAAGGGTGTGAGTACCAACCTCCTTTACCATGCATGCAATCCAGCTCATGTCCGACTCGTGTATGCAGGCTATCGAAGTGCGCGTTGGTCCGCAGGGTGTCAGGGCGAAATGGGTCCGCATCGAGCTGAGAAAGGTCGAAACGTTGCCCGGCGGTGGTCTCACGAACACGTTCTTTGATTTCGTCGGTCAAAGTCCCATTCACGTCTGGCAGTCGGACGAAGAGTACAGTGTCCTTAATTCGGTACGTGGCGTGCAATATCGTATTCTGTCAAACTCTTACACTTCACTCGTCCGCAGCGAGACTTTCCGTTTTACATACGCATTCCCGAGTCCATCCCGCCGAGCATTGCATTGGAGAAAGGCGGTAAGCTGCGCTTCCGCTTGTACGCCCCCGCCGCGCAAACTCATGAAGCAAACAGCTGGTGTAAAATATGAGCTCATAGCAACTATATGCGTCAAGGGAAAGAAGTATGATCATCTCACGTCTAGCTGAAACATGCCTAATATGACGTACTTCCAGGGGATTCCTCCGTCGCGACAAACCTAACCACATAACTACTTCTTGTTCCATCATCATTGACAAGCACGAGCTGCACTCGACATGGCCAGTTTACCAACAACCCGAAGGTCGCAAGCTCTCTCAGGACGGCATCACTCTCATTGTAGAGCGGACGCGGACTTGCTACGGACCTGGAGATCGCATATCCATCATGACAGCCGTCAAGTCCGATACTTTGCACACCGTCATTCTTCGAGGGTTTGAATTTTACCTCAAGGAGACAGTCGTCTTCCGCGCGGGACCGAATTCGACTGGGAAGAAGGCCGCACCGCAGGCCAAGTCGACCAATGTTAGTGAGCAGAAGGTGCCTGTCAATGCAACGTTGTATGGCGGCACTCAGCATAAGGCTGAGTTGGCTGTCACAGTCCCCCCGCATCACACGAATACGACGTTGAATGCAGCTAGGCATATTGATATCAACTATAGTCTGGTCGTTAGTGCGCTGATGGCAACTGGCAAACCGCTTGTAATGGAGTTGCCTGTTATCATCTCGAATTGGCCGAGGTGCGTTCGACATTTATATATGCTCTCCATCCCCGCCTTGTTTCATCGAGGACGCTAATCATTATGCGTCGGCGTTACCATCAATAGGTCTGTGTCAATTGAAGCTGTGAAGTACGTCACCCCTGGGATCCCTCTTTTCTTCCTCCGTCCATCATGTTGACATGCTGCTTCTCACGGAATAGGAAAATAGGCCTCGCACCCAACGTGTCCGCGCCGTCTCAAGCAACCGGCCCACAAGACGCGTCTGCTCGTGTCGTACAGCAACCTCCAGCACCCATTTCGCCACCTGTCACATCACAGCAACAAGCTATCTTGGGCAGGACGTCCTTCCAACAGACGCACCCGTACTCGACTGGCACTTCTCCGTCTAGACCCGGTACAAGCGGGACAATCAATGAATCCAGCGTGACCAACGGTCCTTCGAGTCTCGGGGGTCCTCCTGCGAACGCGAATGTGAACCTCAACAAGTTCCAAACCTCACCTGGCGCGAATGGGTACGGATACGGGGGAGGTGTGAGGGCGAACGAGTGGGGTATCGCAGGTGAGACTGCTAACGCCGCGAACACCGTTCAGACGATCGGGTCAACACCCGTCGGTTCGAGCTCACCCGGTGGTGGTGGCGGTGGTTCAGGGAGGCCAGCAGGGTCCTCTGCCGACCCTAGCGAAACATCCTCTTCGGCCGCCGGTGGTGCGACGCCTCGCCCTCGTCAGAGTCGACAGGCCACCTTGCCTCGTCCGTTGACGATTGCGAATTATAATGAGGATAATCCGGAGGAGGCTCAGCAGGCTAAGCAAGCTGCTCAAGTGCTTGCAAACGCGAGGTCACATGCGAGACAGGCTTCGATGGGTGGGAGACATCCCAGTGTCAATGCGACTGCTGGTGGAAGTGCGAGTGCGAGCACAGGTGCTGGGTCAGGTGCCGGTGCTAGTGGTGCTGGGTCGTCCTCGTCTTCGTCGAGAGGATGGCTGACTGCGGAAGAGGAGAAGAGGAGGTTGTATGATGATGCTGTCGCGAGGGTTGAGCGGGTTCAAGGAGGCGTGGCTAGGGCCCCTAGTCCTCCTACTAGACAGGTACGTGCTATTTGCGACAGTCTTACGCGCATTATTTATCGGAATGCTCTTTTAGAACTTCACTGCTTCACCGATTCAGGACGCAGGACCCATCCTGCGAGCAAGTGACATCCCACAACAGCCTCAGCCTCAAGCTCAAGCACAAGCTCAACGACCAGGAACTGGGACTTCCTCTTCGCGTCGATGGCCAACGGCGGAAGAAGAGAAGACGAGGCTATACAACGAAGCGCAGGCAGCTGCTCAACGTGCACAGGGGATGGAAGGGGCAAGCGGGAGCTGGGACGTATCTTCGCCAACACCAAGTCAAAGTACCCTCTCATCACCGCAATCGTCCATCTCGGCGGGAGCAGCCCTGTACTCCCAAGCCATGTCCTCTATCAACCGGCCCGTACAACCTCCTAGCCCACCTCAACCGCAAAGGTCTCCTCCGATCAAGTCGCCTACGCCTCAATACCCATCTGCCGAAGAGGAGAAAGCTGCCTTGCGAAGGTACCATGAGGCGAAAGCCGCAGTTGAGAGGACGCAAGGTTCTCAAGGCTACGCTGATGCGCCGCCTCCACAAACTGCGCCTATATCTTACGATGCTCTGTATCCTCCGACATCGCAAACCCCTCCGCGCACAAATGGGTACGGAGCAAGTCCACCTCCGCCCAATAACGACCTTCCTCCCGCGTTCGACCAAGGCCAAGGCTCTTCTTCCTCTTCGTCCGCTCAGCCTGTGCCCAGTTGGAAGATTGAGAAGGAACGGTTGAGGAGAGCGTATGAGGCTCAAGATGCTGCTGCTTCTAACGTGCACGCTTCTCCGGCGTTGAGTGCTGTGGGTGCTCCGGCGTATACTAACTCGCCATATGCTTCTGTGCCCGCACCCGCTCACGTACCGATGCACGTCCCCGTCTCATCTCCACCACCTCCCCAGCCACCTGCTGTATCTGCAATCCCACCCATGTCGAGTGCAGCTGCTGAGAAAGAACGGCTAAGAAGGATGTACGAAGCTCAGGATGCCGCTGCGTCGAGTGGCGGACCGCCTCCTACTCCACCTCCACGAACGAGAGGTACTCCGCCGAGACCAGGTTCGGCTAGTGGTGGCTCTTCGTCCTCTTCGAGACCTGCATTGCCTACCCCGCGAGGCCCACCTGCTATCCCGAATGCTGGGGGAAGTCAACCTCTTTCGGCCGCCGAGGAGAAAGCGAGGTTGAAAGCGATTTACGAAGCTGAAGATCAACAGTCTAACTCGGGGCATGGTATGGCCATGGGTGGTGGTATGATGGGCATGGGCATGGCGGGACCTGCACCCGCTTATACACCACCTTCGTCTCCTCCCCAACAACAAAACGGACTGTATCGCATGGCGAGTATCACAGCTGTGGCCTCACCTCAACAAGGCAATGTTCCGCCTCCACCTCCTCTCGCACCTCGTCCCCCGAAAGAGTACATCCAAGAAACGCAGGAGGAGGACGCACGCATCGACGCTCGGTTACGCTCCATTGACCAACCTGCTGGTCCTTTCGCCGCTAGTGCTCCGGATGCTACACCCAAGCTGGGATTCGCCCCTGATTACCATGCGATGGGGTATGTGAACGGTGCGAATGGGAATGGAAATGAGAATGGCGGCTCGAGCTCGTCGCATTCAGACGAGTTGAGTGCGTCGGTGAGACCGCCGATCCCTGCGAAATCCCCTATTTACATCGATTGAATGATTTTTACTCTCCTAACGTTTTCTCTTTCGACCTCTCGTGAGCTGAGTGCATCAGTTCCATCGCCACTCTCATTTATTGCACGGATTTCTCTTTCTCTCTCTCATCATCTGTCGGTTTGATATTTGTCTACTCATTTACTATCTATCACCTATTGTTTACGATACCACTCTCTCAGACTTCCACTTCTCCCTCCCCACCCTATTCGCGACTCGCGAGGATCAATCTATACTGATTGACTGGTACTTGGCTTTCAAATCTCTTATTACGCCGTGTATACCTTACTATTTACTCGCCGGTCTGACAGGTGATTCTATTCATTCTCCTGTACGTGCATATTCATACCCCCTCCCACCGGATGTGTGACCCTAATTTATGACTTTCTTTGGTTCGCGGTCTCAAAACTCCAGTCTGATTCGTCACCGTTGATACCAGAAATGAAAAGTCAGAGGTGAATGTTAATGAATGCATGGGTATATACAGAAAGAAAATGGTGGTATACATCATGATGTGACTGAACAGTTGCTTTCGCGGAATATGTGCATGAGGAACATATGAAGAGGCCGACTCGCGTGCATGTGTAAGCGACAAGTTCAGGCCTCGGATTGACCCAATTCAAGAACTTCGTGCTCAATGAGAACATACTCCCGCCCTTCAGGTCCTTCCCAGCTACCGATCATCAGTTTCAGCCAAGGCGTTTTGATCTCGGGGGTCTTGCGGCGAGCTAGGAAGGCTTCACGATGATCCTCCAAGTTTCCCATTATGGTCGCCATTCGCTCCCGGAAAATGTCGTAATCTTCAAAGTTGTCCCGAAAGTCAACAGGCTCTAGGTCACGCAGCAGCGTGTTCTGGACATTTACACGTCAGTATAACGATCGGCATAGGCAGGGTCAGTGGCGGAACACACTCGAGTGCTATTGAATCCTAGGAGCAAAGTGTCCCCGTCTAGGTCTTGTATCTCCAAGAAAAACTGATACTTCGGCACGACTGTGGAATCAGTCATACTTTCGGTACACTTCGTACAATGTTTGTAACTGGAAGGCAAGCTGGAAATGAATCGAGTTAGCAGACTGGTAACGCAATACAAATCTGAGACGCACTCTTCCTTGCATTGAGTGCAATACAACACCACGAAGTCTTCCAATCTTAGCGGCCAAAAATCCACTACCCGGGCGACGACCATGAATCTAGCGGGACAGATGCTGCAAGCCGCTACTTGTCTGAATGTCTTCGTGCCTCGTGTTAGACCTAGTTTCCGAATCGCCTCGACCTCAGGGCTCGTGCCCCCTTTCTCGTTTCCCCCGGACTTGTCCTTTCTACGAGTTTCCGTCTGGGTCTTCTCTGCTTCCCGCTGCTTCATTGTTTCTTGCCATTCCGCTCTCCGTCTGTGAAATATCTACTGTCAGTATTTGGGTGATTTTCTGAAATGAGGAAATCCATACTCAAGGAGTGCACGCAAATCGTCACTTGCAGAATTCTTTGCGTTAAGTTTGTATATCAACCTCTGAGAGCCTCTCATCTCGCCGAACATAGCCTGCCTTGAGCTGTTGCCGCGTAGCCGGAGATTGCTTAGCGAGACAAAGTCGCCAATTGATAGCGATTCTGCTGTCGCTGCCTGTTCATCGTGCAACTCAACCTTCAAGATGTAGTCCTTATCCAAGTCAGTCGGGCGATCCTCGAAGGGTCGGACTGGTGCGAGGTTCGTCCGTTTCATATAATCGGTGACATAAAGATATGTTGTGCCTTCTTCTTTGTCGGCTGAGATATAGAGAATCTGCAAGAGATTGTCAGTGGGGGTAGATACGGAGCGTTGGCAGGACTTGTCACCTCAACCGTGCACCTGAAGTAAGCACCCGTAGTCGCTTTTCCCAGATCTTCAGGGAGGTACGGCAGGGCCTCAGGGTGTTCTGCAGCAGACCGTTTCCATTCCTCTCTTCGACTAGACGGAACATTGAGTTTGCGATCACAATCTTCAGGTGAATACGTACACAAGCAGCTCTTGCAATTCTAGATGTTCCTCCAACTTGTCAGGATTCAACTTCAATATTTTATCCTCAGAGACAGTAACTTCGCGGGTCCCATATTTGTCAGTCTTCATCCTCACGTTCTTAAGCTTGTAGAACTCTCCTGGGTGCATCGTTTCGGCGCGGTTCTTTGCCTCCATCCACATCTCGATCGCGAAAATGTATTCTTCGAGTCCTGGAGGGGCATCACACGAGGCACGGGGGAGTTCGGTATTCCGCGTATAGTCAGTTACGAAGAGGATATGTGGGAAGTTCCGATCAATGCTCTTGTCCTTGTCCAGATGAATCACCTGGTTAGGTCTGTCAGTTTTCAGGTGAAAGCGGTACGAAGCATAAATAGTATACCTCCACAGTACAATCAAAGAAACCCTGTGGTTGAATAAATGGTGTTACGTCCTGGATGAGTCGATGCTTTCTCTCAGACTGTTTCTCAGCTGTAATCTGGTGTACGGTCACTCCATTCTCGCCCTGAGTGTCTTTCTGGTTGATCGCATTCCACCAATCTCCCAAAGCAACGAGATACTTATTCAACGCTGGATCGTTTTCACCGGTTTCGCTGCCTCCGGTGTCCATGTTGCTTGCGGGATAATTTGCTTTGACGGGAAATGAACGTAGGTTGCCTGTATTGGGGTCAAAGATGCAGAACCTGGCGTCATGCTTGAACGAGGGGAGACTGCCATTGATAGCACCGGTATGAAAGTTCTGAGAAGTCTGATTCATACGATTAGCAATGTGCGTAGTTGGTGCGTAGTTGAAATATGACATGCATACCGTCATTCCATTGACAATGACAACTCGTCCTGGAAGTCCTTCCGCGCTGAGGCTATTTGCCTCTGCCCTGTGCTTCGTGAAGTACGTTACTGTGAAACCACCGGTCAAGGCTTCTTCGTTCGCTGTGGACGGGTCTACAATAATCAATTTGCAAGACCATTCTAGTAGAGACAACTTAGCATAGACAACACCAAGGGCATTATTAGTCGACTCACCGTGGTTCCGAGTTTCCTTCGGCTGTCCACAAGACGCAATGACCCCAACGACATCTATGGACCTCTGAGCTGTTTTTAATGAGGCAAGAGGCAGGTAACGTGTCTATGTGTGCGCGTGTGAACATCATTGTACCCCTGAAATGAAGTCAACTCACCTTCTTGGTCTCGCAACCCGCTTGCAGATTCAATGCAAGATGGTGCTCATTAGGGGAGGGCATCTGTCGTGCTTCCGTTCGTATATTGTCTTGCTCATTGGGGTCGGAATTACTATTGGTATGGACAGACGTGGTTCGTGATCTGTGTTTCGATGTCACGGAAGGTTCATCCTTTTGAGTCGCCGACTTGGCGGAATGCCGGTGAGGACTACTTTGTGTAGTTTTATGACCGCCACGGTCATCACTAGCAGCCTCTACTTCTTGTGGTTGAGGAATGACATCGACTTGAACCTCCGGATTCTGTCTTGCCAATCTCGCAGCTTCCCTCCGTAATTTCTTCATCTTCTTTTTGCCGAGGCGTCCTTCGCGCGCGGGATCGACATCTTCATGAATAGATCCACCTCTTTCAGACGACGCTTTTGAAGAAGCCTTATGATCTCGATCATGTGGTACGTCGGAAGGCCTCTTTAATGTCGGTGGCGAAGATGAGACGGATTTGGAGACAAAATCTGCCTTGACTCCAGAACTTAGCTCCGTCGAAACACTACTATTCTTGACAGCCTGCGCAGGTGCAGATACCGGTGTTTCGGCAACATCCTCAGGCAATGAGGCATTAACTGTCAGAGGCGCATCCCTAAGTACAGGGCTCCCGGCTAGTGAGCCTGTACCGTTGCGATTGAAGAGCGGAGTTTTCGGTCGCCGTGAATTCGCCTCAGCAGCCATCTTGCATTGGACATCAGGTAGTGCAGGCGTACAGAACCAATCATTTTCGCCGATATTGTCTCGCGCCGAAGTAACTTGCGGGCTTGGCTCGGTACTAAGTTCTGTAGCTACTGTGAAGATTGAGCAAACATGCCGGGTGGTTGGATAGGGTACGTACATGTCTGCCATGTGTCAATGGACAGAGGGGCACCCTTTCGCCTCGTAATTGTGAGTGCGACGCCTTCAGAATACTTTAGCTGCAATGCAATTGGTCTTGTTCCAAGGGGTTTTGCTTCATTTATTGTGGCACCACGCGTGGTAAGCTTGACAACGTCATTGTGATTGAATGATATCCCCTGTTTGACGAGTGCTTCTGCGCATGTTCCAACGAATACTGCCTCGCACAAGACTTCGCTCCCGCCTTCCTTGGTACGCAATGCAACTCGCAGCTTCCTCTCGGCATGTGGCCATTTCATGTACACCGTTCCTTCCAAAAAACCCATACTATCATGGCCAACATCACGAAGATCTGACACTTTGCGTCGCAGATATGGAGGGTAAAGGGTGTCATCGGAATCCGGGGTTGTTGACGAGGACCCACATGAATCTTGCTTTAGTCGTTTGTGGTCGGATCCCGAGTCGGAATCTGCAGGACGTTTCATGTTTGAGTGGACGTGTAGATCAGAGAATAATTATGTGGTTCGAAGAACACGCAACAGTCCAGAATATGGAAAGTACGGCAACATAATCGTGCTTGACGTCGGACGGTCGGAGTTCTTTCTCGCGAGTGTTTGATCGAGACGCGATCACGTGGTTTGTGCTCATCCGCGCTTGGTGGCGTCCAGGCGTCGTCCTTGCCTTGCGGCTCACGATCAGCCGTTGCCACCCAGAAATTCGTGGTGAGATGGCCGAGCGGTCTAAGGCGCCAGACTAAGGTCTTTAACAATATCTGGTCCGAAAGGGCGTGGGTTCGAATCCCACTCTCATCATTTTGCATCTTTTTATCGTGCACTTTGATCTTGTGCGTAGGGACCCCAAGCTTAAGGCATTCATGATTGCTCCACTACTGTACTCAGTCTAGATCCACAACTACACTTGGAGTAAGTACTTCGGTTCCCTAGGCTTGAGTATTCGAGTTGTCACTTCGATGACGTCACAGTTATAAGTGACTTTCTCGCGGAAAATTATGGCGACCGTCTTCGCGGAAAATGTTTTCGCTCAAGTCCCAAGTCCGGAGGGAGGGGCGCCCAACCCCCAACCCCGAGCCGCGTGATATTGGCGCTTATCAGGGCACGTGGCGCTCAACGCCCTGATCGAACACTCAACTCTCAACCCCCAACTCTGCGCTCGTACTCCGAAGGCCACAAACGAGATTGCCTCAACTTCACGTCCGTTTTACTGAAGGCACAGACTCTGCCGTCAAAATAGAGAGCCATGTTCTGACTAGGTAAGTCTGAATCCACTGACTAAATACGTAGATAATTCCGCTACCTATGGCCAAGTGCGAATGCCTCGGACCTCAAGCATCAAGTGCAGCCTGCTTGCCATCGCCGCGCGTGTTCCTTTGGACGCAAGGCCCGGAGCGTTTCGGAGGAACTATCAGATGGTTCGCTGGAGTAGCTGAGTGCATTTACAATGATCTCCAACTCCCGTTTTCCCCTTCCCCTTCCCCTTGCTCCTTTTCTCCTTCCCTCTTACTGCTTCCCCCTTACTACTCCCCCCTCTCCTCCATCTCATCCGGTCTTTCCCCTCTTCCCCCCACCATCATCATTCAAATTTCTCTCAGTGTAAACTACTTCATGTAAGGCTGCAATCTGAACAAATTCATGCGTCTTAGCCTCTTTCCAGTTCTGATTGAGTCATCTCATAGTATTGAAGATCATGAGTAACTTTAATGCGCCGCCGTTTCCACCTGAATTGCAGGCAGCTCTTCTTCAGGAATTCCGAGATCGCTACCATGCATTTGGCCGTCGCATTGAGCAACTGGCCACAACTGCAACTGATTCCGTTGTTGTTGCTCGCCTCGGCGATGACCTTAGAGCTTTCACTCGATTGGTTGAAGAGGTTTGTATTCTTGTTATTCTCATTTGACGCAAATGGTTGATAGGGTTGCTCCTTAGCATCAAAGAATCTTCAACCCTCATGAGTATACTGTTCTGAGAGATAGTCTTGGTCTCTTGGACCACAACATCCGGATTCTTCATCAGGATACCCTTGACCACTCACACCACGGTGTACCTGTCATTCTCACTGAGGTTCACACAGGGCAAGCAGGCCGTCCGAAGCTTGTTATCGACCGTCAATGGCTTGCTTGGGCATATGGTCACCAATCTATTGCTAAGATTGCGCGTTTCCTTGGTGTCCACCGGTCCACCGTGCGCACTGCTCTCATTGAGTATGGGCTGGCCACTCCCCAGGAGAATGTCTTTGCGCATCATCGCCGTGCTCAGCACTTCCAGTCAGCAGATTCCGAAGACGCTGAAGATGATGAAAATTACGAAGATGACGAAGATGAAGGCCCAGGACTTGATGGTGATGAAGGGACTGAAGCAAGGCCTGCTGAGCAAGATTCAGACCATGGGTATGTGTACATTTCACTGTTTTTGTCAAGTTCTGTACCACTCATATCATATTCAGTGAAGGTCCCTGTGTCACCTCATATACTCGTCCCTTTACCAGCATTGGTGATGACGATCTAGATGCAGCAGTCCGTAATATACTGCAACGATTTCCCAATGCCGGAGTCATCATGATGAGGGGTTATCTACGCGCCATGGGTATTGATATATCCAAGGAACGTGTTCGACAATCTCTTCTACGGGTGAATCCTGTTGAGCGTATTTTTGAACGGGTTCGCATTGAACGTCGCAAATATCAAGTCGCAGGTCCCAATGCACTCTGGCACCATGATGGTCAGCATGGTATGTAGCATGATGTCCTAACTTTACTATCACCAACTTATACCTTACGTAGCGCTCATTCGGTACCGTATCATTGTGCACGGTTTTATCGATGGATATTCACGACTCATCGTTGGGCTGCGTGCAAGCAATAACAACCGTGCTGCCACTGTTCTTAATCTCTTCCTTGCTGCATGCCATGTTTATGGGGTGCCGTCACGAGTACGGGGTGATCATGGGACAGAGAATGTTGGTGTTGCCTGTTGGATGGAGGACAATGTGGGTTCTGGTCGAGGCTCATATATATGGGGCAGGTATGCTTTACCATATTTCTACCTATCTCAGAGGGACTTATACTGACTTTGGTTCAATTTACTAGAAGTGTTCACAATGTTCGCATTGAACGCCTTTGGGTCGACGTGAAAACGCAGGTCCTGTCTCAGTGGCAGACCTTCTTTGCCAACCTAGAAATCCATCATGGATTCAATGTCAACAACATGGACCACATTCTCCTCCTTCACTACCTCTTCCTTCCCCAGATCAACAATGACCTTGCTTTCTTTGCGTCGGGTTGGAATCATCACAAGGTGTCTGGTACGGGCGGTCGTACTCCATCCGAGATGTTTGGCTGGGACATGTATGTTCATGGTGTGCGTGGTTATCAGCTTGCACCTTTAGCAGATGATGTCCCACTGGAGGACCTTGAAGACTATGGTATCGACTTTCGGGGTCTTCGCGATCCTCAGCTTCTTCTTTCTCGAAACAGCAATAACCCTATGGATGAAGGTACCTCAACATTTCTGGGCCGAATTCCTCGTCCTGAACACATGAACACAGTTGAGGTGGAAACGGATGAGGTAACCTGGCCTGCTGATGTTACGCAGACCTTGCAGTGGATGATGCAGAACACCTTAGTGTCAACTGACCCTGCGCGTATGTATTATTTGTGGACACAGGCTCTCATTTATATGCGCATACACTTTGGTGATGATATCTTCTAGCAATGGTCAATGTAATAATCTGTATGGATATATGTATATACATTGAATTCAGATTAAGTATCAATTATCTCAAGAACTGCAGATACCATTCAATTAATAATGAAGTACCCTAATCAATGACCAAGAATCATATCTACTCAGGCCCCAAGTCCTTCTCCTTCCTCTTTACATGCTTGTGTCGGTTTCTCGGTTTATCATATTTCTTGGACATGCTAATCTGGTGCTGCCTTTGCCCTGGACTGAGAGTATTCCACCAACGCTCCGCAGCGACCACCAAACTATTATGGGTGAAGAGGGTAAGCACATCCCGATGACCTCCTCCCAATACCTGCGCACAGTGCGCCAGCAGTCGGGCAGCCATTGTACAACCATCTCCTGATTGCAACATATACTTCTGCTCAAGTTGTGAAAGACATACCCGCCCGGTCTCGAAATCCCCTAGTGAGATCACAACCGCAGGGATCCTCTTGTGGTCGAGCCAGTCAACATGATACTTCTCACTTCCACGCTCGCTGATGGCAATGGCAGTGAAGAGTGGGCCCATATCAAGGCCTGGCCACTCGTCGAATGTCTTTCGGATATCACTATGATGAAGTATCCAGCAGCGGACTCTGCTCATAGTACCAAGGTTAATACAGTGAGTGATGGACCAGAACAGTTACTGTTGGAGGACTCACTTGGTCATTGTCTCTAGTATTTCGGGGTGCTCTTCTCTCAGGATGGCATCGAACTTGTCAAAAATAGGCGTACGCGCATATTCAAGAGCCTCATTCAAGGCCTCTTTGGCATCCAGCGAAAGGTCCTTCCACTCCGCGGTGATGATAGGTACACTGCTGCAGGGCTGCCATACACCATGATGTTTTGCGGGGTGATCGGATCCTGCTGGTCCCGTATTCTTGCGATGCTTGTCACGACCGAACTTGGCCCGACCATCCGCATACCTCTTGACAGGCATCTTCAGCCGCATTGCAGCAACTCGCCGACACATCCCAATGACATGCTCCTTTGCTACGACCTTTGGGTATCTCGCAAAGATAATTGGAGGACCGACACCATCGCCTCCATGGTAGTGAGGATTGTGGACGCGTATCCGAGTGCGTTTATCGTCAGTCTCAAGCTCATCTGCAGGCGTACAAAACTTTTTAGTAAGCCGGCTGGAGTCCATTGACCCTGTGGCGAACTCGTCGTGGTATGCTGGGGGAAATATATCGACTGTCCGACTGTTAGTTAGTCGGATCACAGGTCATATCCTCATACTATCCTCACTCACCAGTCTTCTTCTGCCACGCCTTCTTCTTCTTCTTCCAATACGGAGCAGACTTCTTATCGCGCTCGGCCTGCTTCTCTGGTGAACGGCTATGTCGTGGCTTTTTCACCTTCGGCATAGTGAGAAGTTGAATTCAATATAGTAGGGCCTCTTGGTATATATTATTTGTTGCGTACTAGGAATAGTACAGTCAGCTAAGGCGGCACTGACACTGCAGCCATAATAAAGAGGAAATGCCTACGTACCACAATGTGTAAATTCCCGATGTCTGAGAGCCGCTATATACTCGGCCAGATACTAGTTCGGGCCAGAAATAGATGATACTCGCAGTCGGCGGAGTCGATGCGAAACAAGTTCCGAGTCAAGGCTGACTGACGCAGAAACCTTGTTGAGATGGTGAATGCGTTCTGCACGCTATGCTGCCGTTGGTAGTCCTAGTCGTTGTTGAAGAACTTAGAAGGTGAAGTCTAATACAAGATGAATGTCAGTTCCGAGCAGACCGACGCCGGGGACTCCGAAAGTGAAATTGACGCAAGAGGAAATGGAAATAGTACCGTGACTTACAACTTGAAAATACTTACTTGGCACACAAACAGGCCCCTTCACGGCGAAGCTGTGATTGGTGCGTTGCCAAAGCACAGGTCCGAGTCAAATCAGTTGTCTTGAAGGCGACCTGCTGATTCGGAGGTGCGAACGATAGCGATTAGTGGATTATGGTCACGAAAGAGCACGTCGACGAACCTGATATTCAGCGTCGAACTTGGCTAAAGACGTAGCTCCTAGTATATTCCCGGGCCCGAGTCGCCTTGCAGTCTGCCAATGTGAGTTGAATTTGTAGTAGTAGTAAGGTATTGGAATGTTCTTGAAGGGCTCACCGGTCGCACTGAGCACTGGCAGGAATCTAACTTGAAGCCTGAAACCAATCACGGCTCAAGTTTACCCTAGCAGCAACTTGTTGGGCCAGGCCGACGCTCAGGCTTCGCGTCAGCGTCCGAGTCCTCGAAGTACTACGCGCTGGAATGGTACTCGACTCGGAAGAACCACTGAAGTCGGCTCTGACTCACGTAGTCGCTATAAAGAAGAAAATAATGTAAATACTCCTCTCAAAAAAGAAGTTCAAAATACAAAAAAATAAGAGGGCGACGTACTTCGTAGGCTAAGCAACTTGAACACTGCGCGAACGGTGTCGTTCAAGTCTCGACGCGAGTTGTTGTCGCGTTGTGGTTTGTTTGTGTGTGCGTTGTTGGTGCGGCAGTGCCGTTGGTCGAATTCAATAAATACTCTTCCGAGACAGGGCCCCTTCCTTTCAACGCAGCCCCGTCCCCGAGAACAATGAGAATGGCATGCCGTTCATCGTGACCGCCGACTGTACCAGTACAGCGCCGTGAGGCCCTTAAGTGGGTCCGAACCTCTACTCTAGCTTTTAGACCCAGTAGAAGGTAGAATGGCAGGCGGTCACGTGGACGGATCCCTTCTTCAGACGAGTGCGTTCGCGTTCGCTTTCTTCTCTTCCATTCTACATTCCACATGAGCCTACTCGTCGAACATGAACAGCCAAGTTTTATCTTAACTGCGATACGCCACCATCGAATACCGGGTATTCCTGACAGTGTCCTTCACGGTGCCTTGTCCGACTCGGTGCCACTCCCCGCGGAGGTTGGTACCATCGTGGCATCGATTCCCCCACGACTGTCAGGTGCGATTAGCACGCGGTGGCCACGACTTCAATGTATTTCTATTCTGCTGTACTTATCGACAGCCTCTGACTCCTCTCTTGCAGAACACTCTCACTGCGGGCGGCGTACTATCAGTCGCGACCCGGCATCGTCGTCAAAAGGCTTCAAGTTCACCCGCCGAATATCCCTCCCGACTCATACAAGTTGAGGCTCTCTGTTTTACCTCTCGCCCGGTCCACTATCTGTTGAACAAGAGCGACTCGGAGGACTTAGATGAGCCCTCAGACAAGGGGTATCACACGGGCAGGCTCGTCTCACTCACATGGCCGACTCTGCCGGAGTGCCCGTAAGTCGCGCTTCTGCTCCAATCTTCATCTTCATTGCTCATGTGTTCCTCACACTAGTAGATAGCCTTTGTCGATAGTAGCATAGTAGCTACGTCACGCACACTGATCGTGGGTCGAAGAATCTTCGATCCAGGATAACATTCAACTTGAACAATGGTACGTGAATGACTCTCTCTCTGAGCCTATGCACATCAGCGCACTTACAAAACCTCCAATGCAGGCCGCACCTGGTCACATCTCCACGCGAAGGCCGTCAATTCCCCTGTAACCCCTCATACGACTCCTGTACCCTCCACCTTCGCTCCGCTACCCTCCCCCCAACTTCGGCCGAGGTCTTCTCTCTAGCACATAGTAAGCCATGGTTTCTATAACGCTCAATACAATATGAAATGACATGTCCCGTGCGTGAACTAGATCGCGTTGCACTGAGCACCCTTGGTGCGAGTTTAGCAAGCACATTATATTCGGCCCTCTAAGTTGAGTTCAACGCACCGAGTTCCCAAGCATGATGCACCGGCGTTGCTTCACCAGCAATATGCAAGTGGAGTTCGGGGAGCATTCATACTCCCGAACATGCTGTGGCCTTGCTTCAGCTGGCCAAATTGGCCGGGCCCAAACAACACGAATGCCGCACCGTGGGCGTTCTCGTCGTTATGCCAGTTGTACGCATAATGGTCCACAAGCCTGCCGAACTTCTCCCTCGGGGCATTGTGCAGCTGCGAGAGGTTTTGCAGTGTGAGCTGAACAAGCTGTTTGTCCGCTTCAGTACCCTTGCTTTGAGCGACGCCGCCCAGATGCTGTGCGTCCTGGGCCTACGTATGCCTACGTATAGCTCAAGAGCATCATGCCTGGGACTTTGCTGGTTGTGTTAAGGTTGTAGGGTGGCTAGACGCAGGTGCGGATTGGGATGTCTGTCGATGAGATGCCACCCTTGATTGTAGGATTCCCCATGACTGCTGGGTCCTCCCACTATGGGGAATCAAAGCCTAACTAGGTGTCATAGTCACGGTCGAGGGATTGGATCGCCGCGCGCTGCATGTGTGAGATATTTTCCCTACTAGTAGGAATGTCAATCGCGGACAGGACATCCCGAAGGCACGGTACATACAGATAATTTGCAAGTATCTCTTGTCAGCCTTTTCTCTTGTCAGCCTTTTTATGTAAGGTAGCAAGTCAGTTCATCGAAGGGTGCGTACTTGCACCATTTTCATAAGACATGTCTATCTCCCCTGACGTCGCTTTCTGTATCTTCAGCACACGTGTACCCGTAATAAGCATTTTGTTAATCCTTTGTACCATCCTGGACATAAGATGGTCAGCACCTCCGCTGATGCAGTACCACTTGTAGTCCAGGTTCAACCTTACCCCTTATCCCAGCATCCATCGTCACTGTGAAGATGAACTGAAGACCATTGCAGGATCGTCCACTGTCAGCATATTCTATGCTTCATGGTATGGCAAATCCATGAAAGCATTGCAGTATGGCTGAAAGACATCTCCCGCCGCCACTTTATCTGTGTAAGTTGTGCACGAATTCATCTGAAATAGCACCGCCGCTCCTCTCAGAAAGCATCAAACATATCTGCACCTTTGGGAGTGTGGTCGGCTGTAAGCCAACAGGTTCATCATGGGTGTCGGGTCCATCGGGATCATTTACTTCTGTACGAAGAGTATGTAATGTATTAAGTTGCAGTTTCAAGTTGTGACTCAGGCTTGTGGGTGGGTAGAAATTAATGCGCATGATGATTGTGGTATGGTAAAGGTACGGTAAAGGTACGGTAAAGACAGTGTGCTTAGGTGAAAAACTATGGGTGTAAACTAGGCTTGAAAAGAACATCAGATGATGCCACCATGAATTGAGATTGTGCTAAGGATTTCAAGCAGCAACCAGTTATCAATTGCTTCAACGAGCGACTTAGGTTCTGACTCTGCAGTATACGTCTTACCTGCAAGCTCTGTCAGAAGGTAGCTTGCAGGAATGACACATGTCTGTATGCAGGTTTGCCATTGGATGCGTCCTGCGGCACGGAAAGCCTGCCTTGCGTCATCTGATCCTATCCCATATAATCGGCTTTCATCCCCAACCCACATAACCTGAAGTGTCCGCAAAGATACGACGTCAGCTAATGGTCTATACAAAAGAGTGATATTGTGCACAATACCTTGAACTTGCTGTCAGACCTTATTGAGTCGGTTGATGCGATCGCCATAGCAAACATACGCGCGCGGAAGCTTTCATGATTGATGTCTTCTAGAGGGATCTGCTCGCTGAAGACACCAGCTTCGCGTTTCTCTGCAAAGATTGTTGGGCAGGGTATACCAGTGCGCTGAAGGAAACCATGGAAGATATCCTCCAGACTAACAAGCCTGTCGAAACCTGGGAGTTGCAGAGCTCCTTCACGAGCTTCAGGAGGGCCGACTAAATCGACTACAGAAACTTCCAAGTAGTCCTTGATTGCCCCATAGCTATCAATTCGGAGTGAGGTGCATGAGCGAATGAGCGCTGCGGCTTCCAGGGTCTCTCCTATTTCCGTGGTGTATCTGCGAGCTGCCTGTACACATGCATTAGTATTCAAACTAAATCTGATGCTGTGTCGGATAGAGCAGACCTTAGAGAATGTTAAGCCGTTTCGACAAGGAAGGTCAAAACCGGCTCGGAAGGCTCGGACATATGGATGCGATGGAGGCTGGGTACCAAGAACAGCATGGTAGAGAAGCGTAGCGGCGAGAGCTGCATGAGTGGTGTTGTCGCGAATGCGGAATTGGTCAGCCTGAATGAAGACACATTCAGCGAATGAATGGTTGCAAAAGTGACAACAGCATACCTTGATGCCTGCATACAATTCCAAATGTTGAGCAAACGGCGATAGATCGCCTTCCGGGCCTATGTCATTCAGTTGCTTGACAATACCAGCAAGGTGTTCATGGTATTCCTTGACGACATTGTAGGTGAGAGCGTCGAAATGACAATCGTAGATCAGGTAGATGAGCCATGCTCCATCAATCTTGGGCAGTGGGATACCGTGCAAAATGCAAAGGGCGACGATTGCCCCTAGAGTGCCCAGATGATACCTGACCTCACTGCTGATGGGAGTGAGCAGAGGAGGGGTATCAATGACAAAAAGGTCGTCGCATGTCTCCCTAAAATAAATAGATAGATTATCTTGGAGATGTGTGCGAAGGCGAGTTACAACCTCCACTTCAAGTCCAATGCCGACGGGTGACGGGCCATATTGATCACGTGGACCTGCGGCCTGTCTGCAATGGCGAAAAGAATCAGTGACCAATGGTAGATGAAACAGGAAGTGCTGCACATACATAGAGAAGAAACGATTGTTGCTGAGAATATCTGTGAAGTCTCCGCGGGTGACTGACTGGCGAATCAAATCCTTGAAGACATCCGTCAGCTCCGCAATGTCGCTACCGCGAACAAAGAAATCCGGAGCATCCAGGACGTCATTCCAGGCAGCCTCATAGTACGAATCGCGGAAGTCAACAAGGCTAAGTGAAAGTTTTGCAGGCTCCAATGATTCGTTGGGTGGGATGAAAGGCCTATCCCAGTTGAGCTTCACCGGCATGAACGTTGCCGCCAAGGAAGGGAGCGATTCGGTGCGATGAAGACCCGGACCCTGAAATGACACAGGAGTGAGTATTAGATGTGCAATGATCACCTAGGCTGAACTTAATAGCATACCAAAAACACTGTGCGCGGACGTGACGTGTCAAGCCGTCGACGAACATTGCGAGACTGTTAAAATCAATGACAAGTTAGATAAGCTCCAAGTACATGAAATGATACTCACAGTGAGAGCAGATTCAAGTGTTGGGCTCCGCGCACGAATAGCCCGGCCAGCCCGGCCAGCTACCTCTGCAGACGGGGCAGGGGCTGCATCCTCAAGAGTCAAACTTCCCATATTCTCCACGGGAGTTGCAGGCCGAGTTCGACTCTCATCAGGTGTGTCCGCATCTGAATACTGATCACAACCATCACACTGGATGGGGCTGTCATCAAGTACGCCAGGAGCGTTGCACCAGTGGTCATACGACATCAGACGGTAGAACTCGGCGGACTGGCAAGTGTGGAATACAGGTGGGGAGTTAGCCGGAGCATTGGGATGACGGAATTTGATTCCACCAGTTGCGGCAACAACTACATGCAGTATAACATTAGATTGGAATGAAGGTAAGAAAGTAGATCAAGTAAAACACACCAAACTTCAAGAAGAACCATCCCCCCTGAATTGCGTACTCCGGATTGGACCAGTGGTTGGATGTATACCGTGACCGATTCGTAACACTTGCAAGTGTCATCTCTGGCCGGAGACGATCGTATCGCCTCAGGTAGTGCTGATTCGGTTCTCCTGATGCACCCGACGCACGCGATGGACCAGACGCACGGGCTCTATTGTGGAATGCAAGAAGATCCAAGGGAAGTTGCTCATGGCGATAGCCAGATGGATCTGGAGGATCCTCAAACTCGTAGGCGAATCGAGATGCCTTCATCCTGTCAGCAAGCATGTAGATGAGGTCGACAATTGAAGTGTTGAACGGAAGCTCCAGTTTGATGAAGAGGCAGCGCTGTTCGAGAACGTCGCAGAACGTATCTTGTCGCCGATAGTAATCAATGAGATATGTCTCATCTTTCCTCAGCTAGAGAATGACAAAGTTAGTATGTTGAAATCAGTGGACAAACAAGTACATACCTGCGATGGGTATATACAGTTGGCGACTCGGAGATTTCCCTCGGGAGTCAGACACTGCTTGTACTCTTCACGCATGTTCTCTGGAAGCGATGGACCTTGCGACCTAGCGGCCTGAGCAGATGATGCTGAACGTCTGCCACCAGATGAACGTCCGCTGCCAGATGAACGGCTACCGCCAGATGAACGACTGCCACCAACAGACTGAGCTGAGCCAGACGTCGCTGTGGAGCGAGGAGTTGAAGAGGGAAGCCGAACGGGGAGAGATTGGCTGGACTGACTGGTGCTCGCCGACGAAGCCATGCGGGCCTCCTGAACTCGCTCGCGGACAGCTGGATTCTGAGTTTGCGACCACGCAAGGAAGGGCTGATATGCGGCAGGTGCAGGTGGTGAGTCCTGAGCAGCGGCAGGCATCGGAGGGTGCCCAGATGACATCAAGGAGACCTGAGGATATGGAGGAGCCTGAGGGGGAGGGGCGAACGTGAATCCAGCTGCCGGTGGTGCCGACGAATGTAGAGGAGGCACTCCAAGTCCAGTGGAGCCACTACGAGCAGCACCCACTTGCGCGGCGAGCGACGTAGGAATAGTCGCAGCTGATGGCCGGAAACCCGGTGGTGTCTGGATATTTGCAGTAGTGGAAGATGACGGAGGTTCTGGAGGAGCATGCGACTGCGCTGAAGTATGCTGCTGATTGACTTGAATAGGATTGGGAGCGGTGGCGGGGGCAGGGGCAAATAATGTAGCCATCATGTTGCTGAGACTTCGCAGCTGGTCGGGATTGAGCTGGGACAGGTCAAAAGGAAGCCCGTTGGCACCTCCAGCCGGCGGTTGAGGATTCGCAAAGAAACCGTTCGGAGCAGGGGGATTTGATGGATTCATCTATGAAACAGGAGTTAGGTAGATGTCAGAGGACGATGCACACAAAAGCTATGTACCTTAGCAGGAGATTAAGGTGCACAAATCTGTAATCAAAAGGTCAGCTGGAAACAAGACGTTGCAGGCAGCGACACTTACAAAATCCGAGCTTGAAGAGCGAGGTGAAATGAATATCGCAAACAAATCTAGATACGCATCAGCCATTAAGCAGGCGCAAGCACGAGTGTGGAGAGACTTACGACAGAAGGATTGCGCAAATGCGTGCAAGGAAGAGTGAGTGGATAGGAATGGCGAAATCTAGAAAGTTCATAGCAATGTAGGTATCCGACAAAGGAAAGAACATGTAGAGACTTACAATAGAGTACGGTTTGAACCAGATAGAATATTAAAAGGGTCGCAGGAGATATAATATGAATGAGTCTATGCTTGGAAGCTGGTTTGTGAGCGGTTACAGGGGCGCGCATTGAACAATCTGAAAGAAACTCACGGACTATGTACAATAGAACTCGGTATGGTCTCAAAGAGGGATTAATGAATGAGGGAGAAAGTCGGAATCCTAAGCTCACTATAGTGAGTGGCAGAAATGGGTGAATGAATGCCATATCATCACGCACCTCAAAGGTTTCTACCAAAGACTTTGGGTATCCGGTATACGTGCCTGTGGACGCAAGGTTGATGGGAAATAGGTGAGATGCGAGTAAGTTGTCTAGGGTTGAAAGGAAGGTGAGGAGGAAGAGCAAATGGGATGGAGAACAGACGCGGTGCGAATGGGCGAACGAGCGAACGAATGGGCGGACAGACGAGCAAGAGACTTATCCGGTCAGAGCGCAAGCCAGAGGGAACCGGGATATTGGTTCCGCGCGTACCAGAGTGTCGGTGGAAGGGAACACGAATGCGAGAGGAGGGGGAGGAGGCCCTATTGGCTGGTGAGGCCAACAACCCGCGGCTCGCAACCGCGGGGGTTGGCCATAAGACCAAATTTGGAAGTTGAGGTTGGGGCCAGACCGGGAGGACGATTGAGGCTCGGGAATGAGAACGATGTGCACGTGTTTGCCGATTGGGATCTGCAGGCGGTGAGTAGATAATGACGCCACTCGGACCTCGGGCTTGGACTTGAGACTGTTGTCGGTACACCACGTGGCGCTAAGCGCCCGTTCCCGAGACCCCGGACTTGAGTCTGTACTGGGTGTGACAGCAGGTTGAGCCACGCACCATTCACAGTCGGGCTAAAGAGTTCGAAAATGAGAGAAGAATATATATATATTGAAGCTGAGCAAATAGAATAGTATGACGCATAGGGTTGTAACGGCGTTGTGGTTGAGGAACGGAATTGGGCACCGTGGGAAACCGCGCGCCTGACATTTGAGAATCGCCCGGCGGTTGAGACAAACGCATTTTCCGCGAGAAAGTCACTCATAACGCTCTCAACTGAGTCTCATTCAACTTCGGTAATGGCAACAGCAGGAGGTTTCGCTGTGGAGTGGTTGGCACCTCCGGGTGCCGAATTTCGGACCCGCGGTCGGGGTGATCCAGACACTTTCCATGGCACGCGGTGTATACAAAAGATGGAGTCCTCCCTCGTCTTGCATCGCTGTGGTCGACAGTCACGGAGAGCATTTGGTGGAAGATGAGGAAGCTCTCTCGTCCTCCCCTTGTGTCAACCATAGAGCGTCTGTGTTTGGAGAGGTTCAAGTACGCTCGTCCGTTCTTTCGCAAACAACTGATGCATGATACTAGTGATTCTTTCTAGATTTCGGCTTCTTGTAGTAGGAAAGGTGCGCTGCTTCCTCCGCGTATCGACACGAACAGTCGTTAACAATACCACAGCCTGGATGCGGTAAATCGACTTTGGTTCATTCTGTCTTTGGCATCGACCTTGGAGTGCGCACTTCGTCATGATCAGGAACTTGACACAGATCTAACGGTTCTGTCTAGCCTGAGACCAAGTCGCAGCATGTCATCTATGGGAAGGAAGTCTGCCCCGATAATGTTCGTCTCAGGTATACAGAATACCCTCTGTTTGCTGGACGAGATCACAGCCGATTACACCAGTTCATCAAGCGCCGTATCGATACTCAATATCCTTTGTCTGAACGGTTGAATGCTATCTGGTCAGTATTCTGTTCAACAGGTATGGTAGAACTGTTATTGATTGATGATTTTAGGATGTGCCTAACTGCTGAGGACAACGGGGAGGGCCTTAATGAAATTCTTGATGTCTGTGACGGTAAATATTAGTCGTGTTTACTCTCGCTCCTACAATATTCACAAGATAACCGATCTGTTCAGGTCAGGTTCCGGTCATCATTGTATTCACAAAATATGACGAGACCGTGATGCAAACTATCTTCACTATGTCCAACGATAGTCTCGAAGACCTTGGTGACTTCGATGCACAATTCGAGCACGCGAAAAGGAGGACGACTCGTAATCTTGAACAAAAGGTCGTTTCATTATTAGGAGACCGTGGATACCCTATTGTGTGTACTTCACAGAACGGTGAGTGTGATGGCATGTCGCTGTATGGTACCTCGGCTTCATACCTCAAATGCAAGAACGATACCCATATACTATCCGTGAATTGATTCACAAAACCGATGAACAAATTCAGAGTTGCACGGGCATCCGTCAACGAATCATGTTCCCCCTTCTTGCTTGGGGAATTGCACAGAGGAGAAGCAATGCGATCACGCTTGACTTAGTCATCCGGTATGTTCCATCTGTATTTATAATCCATCGACCATTTTCTGATAGAGATGCCTTGTAGAATCGGACAAGTTCGTATGTGTATCCTGTTTCATTCATACGATAACCACTGAACCCCAATCTTTGCAGGCTTCTGGCGTACTACAGCCCGTCTGAAGTCCTTGCCAACGGAGGAAATAATAAGTGCGATACACGCAGAGACTATCCAGGCGTGGAATTTTCCTGACCCGTCGGGGGTGAGTTGCTTTCGACACTGCGCCTCTGAGCTTTGCGCAGATTCAGATGGAACCTAGCTTCTATCGGGTGAATATCTGAAACATCAGCTATCGCAGCTGGTGAGAGAAATATCTGAGCCACTCACCAGGTACGCTCACTTGGTAAAGTACGTTTTATTTGTGTTTTGCTCACCAGCCTAAGTAGTAGCGATCCTGACCTGCGATCATCTATACGAGCAAACTGGCTAAGTACAGTTCACAATGGAACGTAAGTATATGACCTCGTGTTGTTTCATGGTCGAAGATTCTCAGAGCATTTACAGTGCAATCGAGGTCCACAGGATAATGGCATACATAGTGGACATCAACGTTATTCTCAATGACCTGTCGAAAAGAACAGTCATTTCGATAGTCACAGAAGACGACGTCAGGACTGTCATCAATAATTTCATTGATTCAGGATGTAGGCAGGAGATACATCAAGCCATTTATCAGTTCGCCGTACCCACAGAAAATGCCGAAGGACTCGTTGTATTCGAGGAATTGAAACGCTTAGTCTACCAATTCTGCAACACGTCCCGTCAGGACGAAGAGCCTTGACACCTTCCTTCCAAGTGAGTCATCTTGCGCATTGTAGTCCACGGGTCGAGATGAGTAGTCATATACAGGTTGTCGCTGTATTGTCCTGTGCTATATTCGTTCGTCCTCTGCTTTCGTTGTTGCCAACTCATTACCTTCACGTTTGGATTTACTCACCATGTTGTTGTGCTATGTTTGATGTATTACTGATACCTCCTGTAGCGGATTTGGAATGTACCTTTACATAACGAAAAAAACCTGCGCTCACCTACTATCCGATAGGATGGCATCCTGTACTGGACCATGGAGCGTGAGGTTATTTCCAATGGTCGTCTCTGCCTCGCTTTCGCAACAAAGCCCTCGCAATCATTCCTCAAACATTGTCATCAAGGGTCAGGCTAGTTACATGACTGAATGCAACGTATTCGATGCCGAGCCTTAACTCGAATGGGCGCAGGTGAGATGCCTTGGCGATATTCAACTGTGACACTTGAAGACGTATGACCCCGACATCATTCGGGCTATATCGTAACTTCAAGACCACCATGCGATGCACAATGCTACCTTAGTACGTATCTATTTGTCCATTGAAGAGGCCCTTTTCCCTGTCAGAAGTGCAACTGAGGCCGAACGTGCAGAGTCAACACGCTGTATGCACAGACGACTCGCGAGCCTGAGTAGATTTAGATAACGGTCAGGACTCAGCCTGAAGGTAAGCTTCCCCTCATTTTCTCCTTTCGATCTCGCACGCAGAGTACTGGCACTTGCTTCTGCTGGACATGGCTGAAGAATTTCATCTCGATCGTCTGAGGCGTGCCCTGCGTAGAACACCCTTCCACTGCAGCGGAACTCTTAGCCTCCCCGAAGATGACTTCGTGCTTTACTTCGGAAAGGGCCCCGAAGCATAGTATGTTGATTGCCCTTAATTCCTGAAAGTCTCATTGAGCTTACAACTCCTTAGTCGGATTAATTTTACTGAGTTCGCAGCTCAGTCTAGGGATATCAATTCGCCGAATCCAAGTACGACCTCTCAAGTTGAAGCCGATACAACCCAGCCTGGGCAGGATGTGCAGAACGTGAATCGCAGGTCATGCGACGAGCTTCTCATGAAACTCGTTGAAATGTGCGACGTTGCTACCTTCGGTAGAAACAAAGAGGACGTGCTCGACGAGTCCTACCGCAAGGCTGTCAAACTAGATACTAAGTACTTCGCCACAAAGTTCGACATCACGTCCTCCGGTCTCCTTGGCATCATCAAGGGCGACCTGCTAGCTCAAGGCAATGCGGGTCGCGACGTCCGTGCAGAACTCTACAAGCTGAACGTTTATGGTAAGCCGTACGGTCGAAGCCAAGTGTGCGGAATGACTGATACCTTGTCGACAGCCCCTGGTGGCTTTTTCAAAGCTCACAAAGACACACCGCGCTCAAAGACAATGTTTGGGTCTGCTGTGGTCGTATTACCGACCCCGCACGAAGGAGGCGCCTTGATTCTCCGAGACAAAGGCGAGGAGTGGTGCTTTGACTCCGCTGAACTACTCAAGAACGGTGCAAACGACCCTCGCATTGCCTACGTTGCGTTTTACAGTGATATCGAGCACGAAGTTGCCGAAGTCATATCTGGCCATCGCGTGACGCTCACATATAACCTTTACTTCGAGAGCCCGTCGGTCAATGTGCCACGCAAGGACGTTTTCGGGCCTGATGTTTACGCTGCAAAGCTGAAAGCCGAATTCAAGGAACTCCTCCGCGACTCGACATTTTTACCCGACGGAGGTTACCTTGCGTTCAGTTTGAGTCGGCAGTACCCCATCAAGTCTGATACCTCCGTGGCACATCTAGTTGAATGTCTCAAGGGAAGCGACGCCAAGTTACGAGAGGTTTGCAGACAAGTGGGGCTGAAAGCTGAATTCAAACTCTACTTGGATGTTGGTGAAGAGATCTTGATGGACGTAGCGCCTGAGCTGGGTGACCTTCTCGACGACAGGGATGTTATCGATGAGCTCGAAGAATATTATCGCAATGATATGTGGATCATCGACGAAGACGAAGAGGATGAGCTCATAGATTCTCGGCGCCAACGCCAGCGTCCGCGAGTCTGGGTGAACTGGGTTACGGATAAGTTTGGCTGGACGCGTTATAAAACTGAATACCTAACGTACGGAAACGAGCCCAGCCTGAATTGCAGCTACGGTTATGGATGTTTAATTGTCTCCGTGGGACCTTTTGGGCAGCGGAAAACAGAGGAGGGGGAGACGGAGGAGGAAGAGGAAGAGGAAGAGGAGGGGGAAGGGGAGGGGGAAGGGGAAGAGGAGGGGGAAGGGGAGGGGGAGGAGGAGACAGATGAGACAGACGACGAGCAGCCTGACACGAAAGATAATGAGAGGGGAACGAACGAAGAGGAGATCGCAGGAGAAATGAGTGGGGAAGCTCGCAAAGAGGAAAAAAGTGTCTAAAGATGACACGTTTGTTTTGGTAGTAACAAAACTTGCATTCGCCGGCTTGGTATGAATGTACTTTGCCTGCATACACAGATCTTAGACCATCTCACAAACAAGAGAGACCATCCGCATTATGAGATGACAGTAAGTTGCTCGGGCATTTTGACCCTATCCTGAGAGTCACCAGTCCTGCGTTCATGCTCAGGTAGAGTCGTTGGCGTATTACTAGCGGTACCATTTTGCGGATGTTTCCGTGCACCTACCGAACCTCCAAGTAATCTTCTGCGTTGCCTTTGAGTAGAGACGGAGAAAGAGGGGGAAAAACGAAGAAGGAATAAAACACATATGCCTGTTATGGGAACTGCACACTTGAACCTTGAGAAACATAGATGCGATTTTCCCGTGAATACAACTTGACTATAACTTCGAATACACACCTGCTACTTTTATTCGAATACCCACCTGCTACTTTTATTCGTATACCCACCTGCTACTGTTATTCGTCCCCGTACTTGGACAGAAGCGACATGTAGGTGCTCAACCATTCGATGTTCTGTGACCGTTTCGCTCTCTGCTCGGCAGTAGGCTCAGAGACGAAGTCGAAGTCTCCCGCACAAAGGCCATCCAGCAACGAAACGAATCCGCCCTCCGCATATAAAAAGCGAAGTTGTCGCTCAGATATGGCTCCTGCTCCAGTATGGGCTTCTACGACAAATGCGACGAAGCGATCCAGGGGATTAATGAGGTCGAAACCATAGGCCTGTGATGTGTGCGCGAACACCAAGAGTTCTCGCCGTCGTGCACCTGACAAAGCCGTGGAAGGATATCTAAATTTCGGTCATTGGTGGGGTTCACAAGGCTGCAAAGGGGCTGAGGAGGTGACATACTGCCGTACATCGCTATAATAGCGCATCACGTTCAACAACGTGCCTGTGTTGGTGTATAAGCTCTCCACCAGGACAGTTGGAACCCAGCTCTCTTGCGGGGCAATTGCGCAGAACTTCAAGAGTTCTCTAGCTGAGTCTAACGCGCCATCGTTATCTTCAGCCAAGCCTCTTGAACATATCGACAACAAGTTAAGTCAACGTATGCAAGTGTTCAATGTATGATACTCACGAGCCGGGGATGAGCCTGAGGGAATATGGAATAGATTCCAGCAAGCCGCATCCGGAGCGGAACAGGGTAGACTGTAAGATGGGAAGGACGTCTGTGCTACTCATACGAGCATCGTCATGCCGTAAATTGAATTGGGTTCGCACAACGAGTAGATCCCGTTGAAGCTTCGCCTTTACATTGCTGGAGGACAATGCGCGGACGGTGTCGTCTGGGAAAGAATGTGCCAGGGCGGTCAAAAGGATTAACACCTGTGTGATTCTGAGGTCCTGCGACATGCGTTCATTGCACCTATACCCGTCTATCTCCAGGGGGGTTTCCATGTTCAACGTTCTCTCGATAAGGTCGAACACACCTTCGTCAAGCAAAACGCGAGAGACACGTGACGAACGATATGCCCAATGGGTTAGGAATTCAATGAGAAGTAAGGGATCTTGTGTGGTGTCCCGAATGCAGTATTGAGTCACCACGCGAAGGTGATGAAATGGGGTCGACACAGATGACATATATTTGACCAAGGTCAATGTCGATGTTGGGAGCTGAGAACCTGCGTATGGAACGGGACCAGATGCCTGCGACTGAGCATCGCCAAATACCACAGGGAGAGTGTCGTGATCTTGATCTGGAGCGCGGACCTCAGAGGAGAGGGCCGACACGTCCGAGAAGACAAAGACAGCACTTCCCACAGAGATGCAATCGTATACTAACGTAGGTCGTCGAGATTGCACAGACTGGAAGAGTTCACGGAACCCTTTGATGAACCTCCTATTCGACGCTGACGTTGTACCTGATTCCGCAGGTCTGTTTGTGTTTAGAGAACAGAAGCAGATAGAGAGAGCTGTGGCCAAAGTGCTTACCTGGGTGATAATCTAAGTTCGACCAAGTGGCGAAATACTCGTGCTCCATCCACCTCGGAAAGCTTGAAGAGGGCGTCTACAATGTGTGTCGACCTCCCATTAGAGATTTCGCCAATTACTACGGACCAAACTGCGGGCAGCTCATTGAACTTCTGATCCTCCCTGTACAGAGAAAATGAACGTTGAATGTAGGCACAGGCTACCAAGCCAATGTTTACGTACCTGAGGACAACGAGGAGAGAGCGATAGAATTCAGCTCGTTCGTCGAGAGCGTCCGCCTGGCATGCAATCGATGAACATGTTGACTTGATTGTGACGTAGTTTGCAACAAAAACGGGTAAAAGCTCGAGGAACCATTCTAGGTGGTTGCCCCTGAGAGTATCCGCGAGGCTCGAGAATTCGTCGTATGAAGACATGATACTAAGTAGAATGCAGCATTTTGTGCGTACATCATCATCCGCCGTGGCCCAGATCTTCTTGAGAATCTGCAAGAGATCTTCTTCCATGAGGAGTTGGAATGCAGTCTTGCTGTGGATGGCCAGGTGGATAGTGAACCATAGAAATGGAGCGACGGGATGTATATTCGAAGGCAAACCCAATTGACCACGCTCGTGGAGCAATACACGGACATGCTGTGGCAGGGAGTCGGCCTCCTTACTGGTGGGTGTTGAGATGCTGGTAACAATGTAATCGACGATGCGTTCGATGCAATCGGGCGATCCGGACGAGGCATAGTGAACAAGGTCGCGCCCAAGCAAAGGCAGTTCTGCTAGTTGTTTTCCATTGTTGTCAGTATCTTCGTAATGCTGAAAGAGATAACCGAAGAAGCGGAAGAGGACGTCATCGGAGGCTATGTCATCGAGGTTGGCACTAATGGTCGGGAGTTGTAGATCGAGGTAGCCATCGAGACTGAGTGCTTCGTGGACGATAGGTGCGTTCGTCTTCAGGAGAGTCGCGATTATGTTTCGATAACTGAAGGCCAAAGCATCTTCCCTCCCAGCGATCACGACGCTAGCATTCGCAGGGCCAGTAATCGAAGGCGTTATATCCTCCTTTGTCTGGTTCCGAACTGGAGTCAGCCTGAGTGGATGCAGTGTCCTAATGTCATGATCAGAACAGCTGTGACGAACTGCTTCCACCTCGTCGTACGCACCACTTAGTGAATCTATACAATGTCAACTGGTGAAGGAAGAGCCTAGCTTCGAGCGGAGGCCACCGGGATATGACATCGATAATAGCCTCTGTTCGCCGTCTCTCGAGGAGGATGAGAAGCAGATCCCAAGCCTGCGATCTGACGCTCTCAGAAAAGAATCCCACCCTAGAACGTAATATGTGAAGGCCGAAAAGGAGACAAAGTATGCTATCTACACACCTTTGTACTTCCAATAGATCCTGGAAGAAATCCGGAGGAATATAGTCGTCTCTACGATGAACGACCTCTCCAATCGTGTTGAGCCTTGCTTTCAGTTTGATATTGTGTATTGTTTTGCGATATACTCGTTTCAACAGGTTCGCGCTTGTTTCGTGCGAAGCTGGTACAATGGAATATTGTCGAGAATTTGAGGAGACCAGGGTGAGAGAGTCGCTAGAACGCGACGACAATATAGATAATTCATCGGCTTCTATCTTCTTCAAAATTTCATCCATAGAGAGTAAAAAGCGTCGAGTGCCGAAGTGATTGAAGGTAAATCAAGTAAATTACACTTATCTGCCAAGAGACAGTGAGCAGTCTATGAGAGGAGGATGGAAAACGGGCTGCTCGTTCGACGTACGGTGATTAATAGTAGTAGCAGTAGCAATTGTCAAGCACTAAGTACTACGGCACCAGGTTACCAACTGTCATCGGTAGACAATGTATACACGTACTTTCGGGCATCAGTCAATCACAGGATTCACAGCAACCATGCCACGGTGGCAGGTCAATCGTGAGTCGTGACGCTGTCACCGTAGGCACTGGAAAGCGCCGGAGCGGGACGCTCACAACACAGATGGGAAAATATGAGAAACGCTATCGCATGAAGCCGTTGTGCTGTACAGGATGGAACGTTCGCAGTGAAGGCAGGTTGGAAGACACTGACCACGGTCCTGGGAACGAGACCAGTCGCGATTGACAACGCACTCAAGGACAAATATGGCAATTCCCTCAAAGCCTTTGGACAACAAGACCAAACAAACAACTTGGCCGAATTCCTCCCGTCCTCCTTTGGTGCAACCGTACCATTCAGTCCGTTCAGCTCAAGTCAACCGTATTCAGTACCTTATGCAGGTCACAATGATATGCATGCCAATTTCCAAGCAATTGGGAAGCCATTTAACAGGGAATTCATCATTTCATGATCCAAGAAACAACACTTTACCCATTGAACGAGAAACAAAAGAGAATTCCGCTCGTCATCGTCGTGTAGCTGATTTCATTTTCCAAGGTGTCGATATCTCTAATGTTGCTCACGGAGCGACGATGGTGTTTCCGGGGACGAGGAACCTGATAATGACTGAAATCAGCTTACTCCCCCTGATTGCTCAGCATCAAGAACGTACTCCATGAACCAAAGGAAGTTGTCGGCTTCGCAACCACCTTGGCCTCCGCCGGCTACGATGACACAGTTGGTGTACTGAGCGGTAATATCATTTGCCTAACAAACGACGGAAGGTACTGTCAGCATTGAAGACATCGATAATCCGGCTGGGCGGGGAACTCACAAAGTTTTCGAAGCAGAACTCGAGTTCACTGGTTGCCCAGTTGATCCAAACAGCCTCACAGGAACCAAGAGTAGCGCTGACACCCTGGTTGGCTGGAACAAAGAAGGAGCCAGCTGCCAAAAGCGATTGAGCGTGAGTTATCTAGGAGTTTGCCCATGTAAAGGATATAACACTCACGAACGAACAACTCGTTAGCTAAGTTCTGGCAATCCGACTGCAAAGGAGCCACAGCACGACCACCGGTGCAGAAATCAAGGTTACCTATTCATTTCCGCCCGGATTAAAATAATGCTACATGGAAAGGGCAAATTGGATTCTACGCACACAAAACCGCGCATTGACATTCCGCGTCGGCAGCTCCACCAGCGCAGTTCTGGAACTGGCGGGGAACGAGAGCTGCGGTGAAGTTCTTGCTGCTAATGGACGTGGAGGGGACGTCGACCTTGGGCTTGCGAGCTCCAGCGGGAGAGGTGTCGGGGCATTCGAACGTCTTGAACTCTGCCTCGCCGACTCGCTCAGTCTTGAGGACTCGAGCTCCGGGGCAAAGCTCAGCAGCTAATGGCGGAAATCATCGTGTCAGTGCTTTCTCTATTGGCGGTGAACAATATGAACAATATCCTTACACCGGGTGAGGACCGCTCCGAGAGAAAAGGCGGCGCATGAGAGCACGATGAGGACGGTTGCTGAGAAGCGCATGTCGTGTTTGACTCGAGGATGCTGCTGTTCGACTGTTGACCAGTTGTGAACTGCTGCAGACCTCTCTTCTACCTCCCTAGCATTTATACCTCAATCCTTGACCGTCGACCACGGATCGATACAAACTAGCTTGGTCGACATCTGAATGCGCGCGAGAAACGAGAGTTGAGTCCGTATGGCTCATGCAGTCCTGGCAAACCGCGGCTGCACACTGTCATAGTTCGACCCTGCCGAAATTTTGAGGAAGGAGGTCAATGTGACCTAGGATCTGCACCCATAAGCGATGTCTGGACCAAGAAAGACGGCAGTGCTTGTCTGCCATGTCAAGTTAACCCGACAGAGATCGGAGACGTACCTGGTGAAATGGAGAGCGGCACGACGGGTGGTGAAGAAGGTTGTTCAAGCGAAGTCTCTGAAAGGCAATGGCCTCGAGCAGATGTCTCGAAGAGCCGCAGACGGCCGTCCGGCATCAGGTTAACGTGGGCACGGACATAGAGTTGAAGAACTGTTGGGATGGCAGCTGCATGATACGTGCCTTGCTTGCAGATCCTAGAATAGCCCTGGTGAGAGTTCGCTCCCGGGTTTAACCACTTTCACAGGTTGATCAATCAGATGGACTCTTCAATAGCTGCGTCGATCTCGTGGAGTAAGTTAAGCTATTCATTACTGGCCTTACACGTGATTCGTCTTACGGTTGCAACTTCAAGTGTTATTCTTTCTGTAGTGACATAAACAATATCAGAACTGGCTTTCTTGCGAGGGAAATCATACTCACCTTGGTTGACGAGAGACGGTAGTGTACTTCCTGCGAATTTAAAACCCTCAATTGTCAACATAGACATCATACATACAGAAAGGGTTCGGCTTTCCACGGAAGGTTCCTCCAGTCCTGTACATTTGTATCAACGATGCACGTTCCGGTACCTGTAAACATGGCAGGCTTAACTCAATCCCGGGAATTTAAGTATAGAAACGGTCAGTCAAGCAGCTCGAACGTTCGAATCATACCCCCCTACGGACTTCCGTGTAAAGTCGCCAGACAAATGGCTACCATTGGCCGACCAGCATGTACGAAAGCAACTCATTGCCTGCTCAACGTCCTGGGATATGAATCATGACCAGCCAAAGGTGTTGAAGGAATCATGCTGCGTCGCAGCGAATCATGTATACGGGGTAAGGAGTCCTTGATTCGATTTGTTGGAAGGCGGTCGGTTATCACCAAACCACCCAAGAACGCACGAAAACTATGACTTCCTTCCAGCCATGCCACGAGACCCCTTCCGGGTAGAATGCACATTTGGACTTCGTCAATCCTTTCATACACAGTCTGCCGCAGATCCGACTCGACAGGGTGGGTGACTTGGAAAAGGCATGCACTTCCAGGAATTGGAGGGTCTCCCATGCGCCTATACTTACTGTACAGCGAAGTTAATCACTGACAGAGTAAGCAAGATCAGCAAGCAGCGCACATGGGGATAGAAACGAGCCAGCTTACTAGTACTTCCTCCTTGCTTGGGACAGCTCATGCCAAGTTGACATCAGTAGTCATATCTTTTTGGAGTCTGCTCGCTTGTTACAAAGCTGCACCACTGACTCACAGCGTTATACTCTACAGTGCAAGTCAGACTGTTAGAGAGACATCGGAGCTCTATCCGATGTCCGCCGCAGTCCAGCTGGTCAAGGGAGTGCAGAGTCACAACAAGTATGCTGACTGGTGAGTGTGCCGGGGGTGAGACACTTACCGTGAAAAAGAGCCAGCCGTGGAAGAGAAGCTTGAGAGGGCCTCCGGTCGGACGATGATCACAACGTTGCGTCCTTACCGGTGTTCTTCTACTTTTTCAACGTGCGGTGGCGAGCTTGACCGATGGCCCACGAGCGTTGTGGACAGACAATTCCCAGAAAGCAATGAGTAGACAGGAGGCTTAAGGCCCGATTACTGAGTGCTTTAAGTCACTAGAGCAAGAGAAGCATCTTTAGGTTGGGCGACGTGTAAATAAGTACCTGTAAAGAACGGCAATAGCTCTAGATCTCGTGTTGAAGGACGTCGTAGAATCGAAAAAAAACTCCATCAGGAGTCAGAAGAGAAATTGCCACGTACCCGGATTGAACGAGTGACCTTCGCATTACAAGTGCGACGCGCTACCACTACGCCAACGCGGCTTACAACACACCAAATGATGGTTTTATACATACCCTTTATAAAATGCCCTGTGACGTTGCCGTGAGTTCTAGAGTGTTCCGTGAGCAGCCGAAGCTGAACGCATAAATTGGTCTCGCAGGATACGTGGATTTCTTCTTCGTGAGTTTCCTGCTCCTCCTCCCGCTCATCGTCCTGCTCGTCCTGCTCGGTTTCCTCTCTATCTCTAACGGTTCCACTTTAACTTTCTCGTAATAACAAAAGACCAACGATGCATCACATCACCAACACTTCCTCTCGCGCTCTTCGTCGTGCAGCTGCGAAAGCAAAAGCACCGTCGTTGACTCGCAATGCGCATAAGGAGGTCAAGTTCTCCAATGAGGGTCGTGCGAGCATCCTCAAGGGTGTTGACGTCCTCGCTGATGCTGTCAGTGTCACCCTCGGTCCCAAGGGTATGTTGTGCAACTCAAATTCGTTGTCGTGCTGTGTCACTGACATCATGATGTGCAGGCCGAAATGTGATCATTGAACAGTCTTTCGGTGGTCCTAAGATCACCAAGGGTAGGTGTTTTCGACGTTGGTATGCTTGACACGTCACTGACGACGACACTAGATGGTGTTACTGTTGCAAAGTCTATTTCGCTCAAGGACAAGTTTGAGAACCTCGGTGCTCGGTAAGCGCTGTCGTTGTCATTACCTGCTTCCACAGGCGACTGACGTTACTTTTAATACCAGTCTCGTCCAAGATGTCGCACAAAAGACAAATGAGATTGCCGGTGACGGTACCACGACAGCGACCGTTCTCGCTCGTGCTATCTACTCCGAGGGTGTCAAGAACGTCGCAGCGGGTTGCAACCCCATGGACCTCCGCCGAGGCTCCCAAGCCGCCGTCGACCGTGTCGTCGAGTTCCTCTCGTCTCAAACCAAGACGATCACTACGACTGCTGAGATTGCGCAAGTCGCAACCATCTCTGCCAACGGTGACACTCACGTCGGAAACCTCATTGCCCAGGCTATGGAGAAGGTCGGCAAGGAGGGTGTGATCACTGTCAAGGAGGGAAGGACTATGGAGGACGAGATTGAGATCACGGAGGGTATGCGGTTCGATAGGGGATTCATTTCTCCCTACTTCGTTACGGACCCTAAGAACCAGAAGGTCGAGTTCGAGAAGCCTTTGATCTTGCTCAGCGAGAAGAAGATCTCCGTTCTCCAGGATATCCTTCCTACCCTTGAGCACGCTGCTCAGTCCCGTCGTCCCCTCGTCATCATCGCCGAGGACGTCGAGGGTGATGCTCTCGCTGCTTGCATCCTCAACAAGCTCCGTGGTCAACTCCAGGTCTGCGCCGTCAAGGCTCCCGGCTTCGGTGATAACCGCAAGTCCATCCTCGGCGACTTGGCCATCCTCACCGGTGGTACCGTCTTCACCGACGAGCTCGACATCAAGCTTGAGCAGGCTACCCCTGACATGCTCGGCTCGACTGGTGCTGTCACCATCACCAAGGAGGACACTATCATCCTCAACGGCGATGGCTCCAAGGACGCTATTCAGGCTCGTTGCGAGCAGATTCGTTCGCTCATCAACGACAAGACCACCAGCGACTTCGACAGGACCAAGCTCCAAGAACGTCTCGCTAAGCTCAGCGGTGGTGTAGCCGTCATCAAGGTCGGTGGAAGCAGCGAAGTTGAGGTCGGCGAGAAGAAGGATCGTTACGACGACGCTTTGAACGCTACCCGTGCTGCCGTCGAGGAGGGTATCCTCCCTGGTGGTGGTGTTGCGTTGTTGAAGGCTTCCCTTGCTCTGTCGTCCAAGGCCCCCGGCTCGTCGAACCAGCCTACCAACCCTGACGTCAAGCCCATCAACACCGCCAACTTTGACCAAGACCTCGGTGTCAACATCATCCGACGTGCGCTCACCTACCCCGCTCGCACCATCCTCAAGAATGCCGGTGAGGAGGCAAGCGTTATCGTTGGTACCCTTCAGTCGCAGTATGGTACTCCCGACAAGTTCGCTTGGGGATATGACGCTTCCAAGGGCGAGTACGTCGATATGATCAAGGCGGGTATCGTTGATCCGTTGAAGGTTGTGAGGACCGCATTGGTGGATGCTGCTGGTGTTGCTAGTTTGTTGACGACGAGTGAGGCTTGTGTGGTTGAGGCTCCTGAGGAGGCTGGAAAGCAACCTCCTATGGGTGGTATGGGCGGAATGGGAGGCATGGGCTTCTAAGTTGAACGGAGCTCCCTTATGTCCGGTTTCCGGTCCCCCGTCGTGATTTCTCCGAAAAAGAGGATTCGTGTTTGGAGAAAAAGGTGAAAAAAGTACAGCCCCCCTTCGGTGTTTGTCGTTTCGTGTTTCCCCCTCCTTACATTCCACAACCTCCGTTCCCCGTACCTCATCATTACATCCAATCCCAACCTTACCGCTGTTTTCTTCACGCCTCGTTGCAATGGTTCTGGTCATAGCTCATCATCATACAATCATGTTTACACGTTATCTATACATAGTAGCCTAGTCTTATTGTTGTCTATTATACGTACATGCAATGCAAATGCACACCCCACTCTCACTCTATCGTCACAGCAATTGCTCAAGGCGATCGTTGCGGCCTCGTTAGTATTGTACGGAGGATTCAGGAACACCACTTGTCAGCACTGAGTTTCCACTGCGTTTCCTTTGGTCGGCATGCTTCAAAGACGGATGTCTGAATTGCTTTTGGACGTTTGTCTCTGTACCTCCATAATGAAGTATATGAGCTCTTGGCCGTCACGGTAGGAAGCGGTTCCGTTCAAGTCGGAGAGCCCTGTAGGGCCGGGCTCTCTGACAGATCTCTCCAATGTCTCCTTGATAGATCACCGAAACAAAGATATGATAAAATTCAAAAAAGCCCGAGACTTGCAAGAGAATTGTCCAGACGCGCGTTTTCCCATTCACAAATGGGGGGCTTGTCTGTTCCGAAATCGATTTTATCATATTCGCACATATATAAAAGACGATTGGCTCCTTGAAGGATGTGGCACGATTCCAGCGAGCATTTTCGCTATTTAGCGTCCGATATTGCCACAAGGCTGGCTTGAGGCCGAGGACTGACGCTGCCTTTTATTACAATACCCTTCCCGTATCGTGACACCCCATCGCCCGTTACCCACAAGTAGCACTCGTCCACCCACCACTCGGACTTTGGTACGTCGAACGACTTTCTCTCTCTCTCGTCCATATTCGGTCCCCTCTTCATTGTGCTAACCGCCCTCTGGGTCACATTGCTCCTTACCAGACGACCGTTCCCGTTTTGCAAGACCACTCCTACATTCCGTAATCACCTAAAAGAGTCCCAAGCTATGGCCCAGAAACGCCAGAAGTTCGAGAGCGTGTTCGCCGTCATCCGCGACGAGCTCCTCGAGAACTTTGCAAGCCATGGCATGCCCCAGGAGGCCCAGGACTGGTATCGACGCGTGCGTCCTTTCTTCTATCCTGTCATATCGAGGCAGGTGAAAATAAAGAAGAAGACTGATGATCGGATCGGGTTTATACTTTTGAATTGCGAATTTGTAGAGCTTGGATTATAATGTTCCTGGAGGGAAGCTGAACCGCGGAATGTCCGTCGTCGATTCGGTGGAGATCTTGCAGGGAAGGCCTCTGACGGACGATGAGTACCTCAAGGCTGCCATCTTGGGCTGGTGTATCGAGCTCGTACGTCCCTCTTTAGCTGCCTTATTGTTGATCAACCTGAGACAAATGGGTTGCTTTTGTAGCTTCAAGCATTCTTCTTGGTCTCGGACGACTTGATGGACCAGAGCATCACCCGTCGTGACCAGCCTTGCTGGTACCGCAAAGAGGGTGTTGGCTACATCGCCATCAACGACTCGTTCATGCTCGAGATGGCCATCTACTGGTTACTCAAGAAGCACTTCAAGTCCGAGCCTTACTACGTTGACTTGCTCGAGCTCTTCCACGACGTACGTTCCTAATTTTCAGCAATTCTACGTTAGGAAAGCGAGTTGACGTGTTTGGTGTTTTGCGTTGGACAGACGACGTACAAGACTGAGTTCGGTCAGCTGATTGATTTGATCACTGCTCCGGAGGACCATGTCGACCTCAGCAAGTTCTCTCTGGAGAAGTACGTCTCAAAATCCCATTGCAATACTTGAACCTAACATGATTTCCTAGGCACCGTCTCATCGTCGTATATAAGACCGCATTCTACTCCTTCTACCTCCCCGTCGCCCTTGCCATGCACGTCGTGGGCATCCACCCCTCCTCCTCCGACCCCGCTTCAGACCCCTTCCAAGTCGCCTCCAACATCCTCATCCCTCTCGGCGAATACTTCCAAGTCCAAGACGACTACCTCGACTTCGCGGGTACACCCGAACAAATCGGTAAAATCGGTACAGACATCATCGATAACAAATGTTCGTGGTGTATCAACGTCGCTCTCGCCAACGCCACGCCTGAACAACGTGTGGTGCTTGAGAAGAATTATGGACAGAAGAACCCGGAGGCGGAGAAGAAGGTGAAGGAGTTGTATTATGAGATTGGGGTCCCGGAGAAGTTTAAGGCGTATGAGGAGGATTCGTATAAGCGAATTATTGGGTTGATTGAGACGATCCCTGAGGGTGGTCTTGGGAAGGATGGGGAGATCAAGTTGAGGAGGGAGGTGTTCAAGAGCTTCTTGGACAAGATCTACAAGAGGAAGAAGTAGATTCGGCGATGTTGTTTGCTCTTTGGACGTCCGCCCATTTGCGATTTCTCAAAAGCTCGCTTACGGGTTTGGTCCTCCTCGAATGCTTCCACCTTGACTTTTGTAGGGTATAATGTGTGTGCGGATCTTGTACGTGTATTTGTCGCTTCTCTGAAGCATATTGTGTTACCAGGATTGAACCCATAGAGAACCTCGATCGACTACTACGAATCACGTGTTTTAATTTTCATCACTATTCCGTTCGCGTTGACCCTCGCGCTGAGCCCTTTACTATTCGGCCTTTAGACTTTACCCCTTGACTTGAGTAGGTTTCAACTCAACATCTTTGCATGTTGGCGAGTTGAGTTGTTACAACATATTCGAGACTCACGATTTCGTTTCCTCAGCGTAAAGGTGTTCTCGACAGGACCTGACATTTTGTCTCATAGTGAGTGAGTCCAATATGTACTCCCAAATTCATGGCCTTCTCGCAATTTCCTGGGAGGTTCGATAGGTGTTTTCTCCTCAGTCGATCCTTGGTCGGTCCTCGGACAATTCTCCCCACCGAAGCTCTTCTACTACCACCGGCAGTCTTCATTCGTGCGATACGACGCAAAACAAGTTACGATTGTCAACCTCGACACTAACCCCGGCCCCGGCAAATATTGCGATTCGGATATCGGAGGTAGGTATCAAATTTAGTATGTTGCGTTATTGCCGGTACCGCTAACTTGTTGACCTTCTCTTCCATGCATGCTTTCTCCGCTATAGAAAGCCCGCAACGTCTTGCATGGATGTCATGACGTCGAACGGATTGCGTCTCCGAGTTATTCGAGAGAGAGATTCCAAACGACGTGCACTGGCGACCGACTACAATGTGGCAATGAAGTTCAGATTGATCAAACAAACTCGGGTGCGAAGTGCTCCTTATTCTACCAAGTGCACGATTTTGACAACCTGGCTGGACGCGATACTAGCTCACCTTAAGCCTATCTGAACGGTGTTTGGATTCGAGCTGTGCGTGGGGTACCTGTTCGACACCGTGCTTATGATCTTCTCAACTACTGCCGTTATCCGCTGAGCTCGAGCTCAGGCTATTGAACATTGGCTCTTGAACCGACGCACAGTCCACCAGTTCTCATGCGTCATCTCAGGTGTCCTGGTGAGTGTGCTTGAAGCTTGAGTGTTGAGCTCTTGTGATAGTATCGTCATGTGAATAGCGACAATACAAGCTGTGACTACAGAAATCGTGAGTAACCCAGCCTGAGGACTAGACTGGGCAATTGAATAGGTCTTGGGAGGACCCCGGATAATACCCTATGAGGTCTGATTCCCAAACCCCCTCATGTGTCCGGACGAGTCCGGACATCGGGGTGTCCGGACGGGGATCAGACCTCAGCTATATCCATGTAAAGTGTCCGGACATGGATCAAACATTAATATTTTCGACATTTTTTGATATTTTCTGGATAATATCTCCTACCTGTCTGTGAGTTCCTTGGCAGTTTAGACATGGTCACGGTGCTTATTTGGAGATACCATGCGCATATCATCGTGATACAAGCCTCACTCCGTATTGCAGGTCATGTTAGCACGCCCGGAAAGGCTCCCTGGGCCTGCTCGGTGTCCGGACAGGATCAAACATGCCCAGGATCCCACGGCCCATGTCCGGACAAGGGATCAAAGGTGTCGGCCGTCTGACCACCTTACATGTCCGAAAAGAGGATCAAACCTCTCTGCCCCAAACGTACCTGAAGTGTCCGAACTGGGATCAGACCTCATAGGGTATTATCCGGGGTCCTGTCTTGGGCGTTGGTTAGTGGTACAATCCTAGTTTGTCGTACAAGGTATCAGCAATACATCCTATAAGCAAAGCAATACGATTTGCGAAAATGAATGGAGGTTGGCGGGGGAACGAAAGCAAGCACGAAAAGAATCGATGTTACAAAGTCGAAGTCTGCAGAAGGTAATCAGTAGATAGCCATCGCATCGACTGCTGTGAAGAAGACTCACCTCAGTGGGTTATGTTCTAGCTCACGAGTCTTTGTTGATTTCCGGAGGGCTACAATGTTGACAGACTAAGCGCTTTAACTCGTCGTAGATGAGTAGTCCCTGTGATGGTTCAGTAGGTAAAGAAAACTGGTATACGGCTTCACGAATTTCTTCTCGAAGGCTTGAATCAACAAATTTGCTAACAACAGCTGTGATGTCCGCTTCCGTAACCAAGTTGATAGTCTTGATTCGAAACAATCTGTAAAGGATAACGCTGGTGTTGACAATGAATGTCATCACTCGGTATATCTGGATTGTGCTACAGGGGGTGAGCATCGCTCAGCGGGTGCAATACGGTACTCGATCTCGCACTCACGTGCCGTGGTAGGTCTCTTTAACCCATTCTGCGCGCGTTGGGGTACGTAACACAGGATCATCACTAGAAATCCGTCAGCAACGAATGTGATCAGCGGACCATACTGTATGATTCTACCTAGCAAGCGTCTCAGGGGAGTCTCGGACCAATTGTGAGAGCGTATCTTTCAGCTTCTCGCCCAATAGTAGCTAGAGCAATGGGTATTAGTCAACTGCGATTCTAGATTCTCAAAAATATGTTCCAACTTACACCGTCCGGATCGTACATATTCCATACATGCACGTTCTCCGCGTGGAGCGCATTCACCAGTTGCGACATAGGTCGATCCTTGAGGAATGGTTGTTGCAAGCAGCGCCAGTAGCCTATAGCGGATGTGAGTTCAAAGGCAGTACAGCATGATTGAGAAAGCATACGAGCTTGTCCGACTCTATAATGGAACGTTGGTGACAATCAATGACAGGGCGACGTTGGAGAACCGCACGTACTGGATCAATTGCTCGAGTTTGATAGCATCGCTAACTCTTTGTGCTACAGACCACTCTAAGATAGGAAATAGTGTTCGATGATGAACCTCCGACCAATCCTGGACCCATTGATCATTCTTCTGAACCAAATCCCTAATACTGTATGCGTATCGTTCTGACATGGAGCAGACGATGAATGTTTCTATTAACAGAGGAAATAGATATACTTACCGCGCTGCGAGATGTATGCAATTGGCAACCCACAATCTCCAAATATCCTATGGGCAATTTGGTCTAGTTTGCGCCAGGACCGTTTTTTAGCATGCTCAAATTGAGTGTTGAAGTCTCTGAGATCCTCAAGACTCTCGTTCGACATGTGAAGTAGTACTTGTAGCATTGTTTCGTCAAACTTTGTGAACACGATCACTATCGGGACCTGCCCTGGAGGCATATTGTTTATCACAATGACAATGTCAATGGAGCGAGGGGACGCATACCTTTGCAGAGGTCAACAATTTCCGCAAGGCCAGCTCCATTATCGTTGGCGGTGAGACAAATCCTTCATTCGCAGATCAGTGCGATGTTGTTCATTATATACTCTTTCCGTATTGCGCACCATATTGCAGTCAGTCGCTGCTGAAGGGGATACCGTGAATCAATGCGATGTCTAATAAAGTAGTGTAGACGGTCTTCGTCTCCGATCAAGCTATGCTCCAAGTACTTGAGACGGACATTATCTGAACAAAGCTCATCTCCATATAAAATGTGATGATCTTTGTTCTCGGGCTTACGAGTCGGCAGCAGCATTAGCCTCTGCTGCTGCAACACCGTGACGACTGAGAACTTACTCCTAGATTGACACCAAATACTGATTTGATTAGACTCGATTTCCCGCATCCTGGCTACAAACTGGTCACCTATGCACGGAATCAGCAGTAGAACTTTGGATGAATACCTTTCCAATTACAAGAAGGCGAAACCTACAAGGTAGAATTAGTCTATGTGAGCGCCATCACGTGAAATTGTCGCGCACTTATTCCTTTCCGAAGACAGGTGCGTGAGCGTAGACTGCAGAGGGGCCCGAGGCATACCCCTCATGGCGGAGAACGTTGAGCTCAATACGAATGTAGACGGAGGTACTGGTCAAGGTCAAGCGTGATCAAAATCTTGTATATATGGATCCACAACAGTCACCGCCTCCGGGCGCGTGTTGCTTCTTGAGATCGATAACACCGGAGTATTCCAAACTTCGGTATGCTAACTCATACAGTATGCTTCAGGCTCAAACTGCTATGAGACAAATCAGCCAATTATGCAGAACATATACCGATGGATCAAAGTGGCGAACAATACAGTTGTTGGAAGACTAGCTCAGTGGTAAGTACATGCCACGTGCACTGTGCCAGGATTCAATATTCAGGAAGCATGCCAGCTGAGTTAAGCTGAGTGCGGAAACTTGCAGGATATTGTCATGATGATGTCCGAACCGTATGCCGCACTGTCTATTCTGCTGCAGTTTTTCGAAATCCTGCTCATCTTGAACACGTTCTGCAACTTATGTCCGGCTCTTGCCGGGTTGCTACTAATATTCTCCTAGCGAACCTCAGGTGAATATCTCGTAATTGTTCAATTGAGTATCATCTCTGTTGACTGCCAGTGCTCCCGCCCGGGCCTCTATCAGACATCCATCAAGGGATACGGGCAACGCGTATCTACGAAGTACCCTTCGGTAAAAAGGGAACAATAGAGAGCCATGTGGGTCGCCACATTGCGCCCTGAGTTGCAATACTTATTCAATCTTGCCGTACACATATGTAGAGCTGACGTGTAGGACAGTACTATCCCTTCTGTCATACCTTACCCCCTTCCATCGAGACCATCGCAAGACCTATCAAGAAGTGGCCATGCCTGACGCACAAGTAGGCATCACACCTGCTGCCAGCGAACGTGCGGATTCGGAGCGTGGATCTGCCATAGTAGATGTGACTGTAAGCATCCAGTTCTGTCCACCTGTCTTTGCCGCTAAGCGTAGCAAATGCACGAACCATAGGAGCCTCGTCGTGATGAAGAGATGAGAGATCCTGCTACAGAAACTGAACTCGTGACGACACTGGTGGAAGAGGTTAGAACATACGACGAGGATAACATCAGAGGTGTCAAGGAGGATATGGAAACACTGCTTACGTTTGTGCGCATCCATGCATGTCTACCAACTTCCAAGTCTAACCGATTACAGGCGGGTCTCTTCTCTGCAGCCTTGACGGCTTTCACAGTAGAATCCGCGAAACAGCTGCAGCCAGACGCCGAGAACGCAACTGTTTTTCTGCTGGCAACTATTGCACTTCATCTGAACGATTCCAGTGTGGACCGAGAGCTCATGAACCAGTTTCGGCCATCCCCTGTGTCTTCTACATCTAAGCATGTCAACGGACTTTGGCTCAGCAGTCTCTTCCTCAGCTTGGTGACAGCATCACTAGCTATGCTCGCGAAGCAATGGTTACGAGAGTTCTTGGCTTTGAAGGACTCACCTGCTAAATTCCTTCATCGTCACCATGGCTTGACGGTCTATCGCGTATTCGAAATCACCGCCTTCCTCCCGCTATTCCTCCAACTCGCCCTGATCCTCTTTCTTGTCGGCCTCCTCATGTTCATTCGTGCTCTCGACTCTCCTATCGGTGCAGCCATTACGTGCTTGGTGGTCTTATGGCTGCTGCTGTATGCTGTTAGCTTTGCTCTCCCCGCATTTTCTTATTCTTGCCCATATAAAACACCAGTACTTCCTCACCTCCGTGGATTCCTATTGAATGGAATCTTCGGTACTCTATTGCTGGTCATTCATTGGCTTTCCAGATTTGTGGATCGTGGCACTGGCAGTGGCTCCACCCTATTAGCGTGGTCTGAGTACGTGCAGAAAGTTAGGAACGCGTCCAGTGCCCGACTGAAGGACGCACAACATGATCAATCAGAGGTGTATTCCATCCACCATATTAAAATCCCATTTCGACACCTTGCTCCTCCAGGATTTGAGAAAGAAGTGCTGCGAAAGCTCGTTCACCTCATCCCAAAGCTGGAGTCGTGCGATCTCATCCTTGGCTGGGTCAACTTCATCGGTGGTCTTTGGGGTGTTCCCGCGGACTTGCGTCCAGGGATACGCAGATGTATAGCTGAGGCCAGGGACAGCCCTTCCCCTTCTTCTGACTGGCAGCATAGGCTTATGCTGATTTTCGAAGAGACTGGGGAGTCTGAACGTGACAGCCAGGCCATACGGGATATCCTGCACTATCTTGCTGCCCGCTTCAGTGAAGGAGATGTCCTGGATAACCAGTTTCACGTGAACACGAAAGCGACACATCTCCTCATTATCCATGCAACCACCAGCTCCTATGTCTCTCCTTCCGACGTCTGTCTACTGATACACGAGATCGGGGGAATGAGGTACGTTCCTCACGAAACGCGGATCCCGGTTCAACAATTTCTGCTCCGAGAGGTACTCAACGTCCCGCATTCTGCCACTTTCGATTGGCGCGTCGGGGCTGAATTAATACTCGAGGCGAAACCATCACTGGGTTATGTTGACGACTACTATCGGAAAACGATTTTGAGGGACTTGCCCCCGAAGTTGGAGAAGATTGGAGATATTGTCACATTGATAGACATTGCCGGTTCCATGTCGGAGATACCTGAAGAGCTTCGACCCGCTTTTCGACAATATGTGATCACCAAGCCGACGGAGAACCTACCTTGGGAGATCCAAGCAGTCTTAGTCCTTGATTCCCTCACGGATCATGATGCAGAAGATTTCGGACGTTTACTCCAGCATCTTCTAGCCTCGTTGAAGCAGCACTGGATACTGGACGCAAGCAGTGCTGGGCCTGAGAGCTCAGATTCGGATGCTGCCGCTGCGCTGGCCAGCCATAAACGCGACATGTTCTTTGAATGGGCAAGAGAAATTAGCGCTTTCCTAGCCCACAATTCCACCCTATTTACTGGCCTTTGCTTTGATCTTTCAGGTGCGCTTTGTTACTCTAACGGCACGTGACTGCGCTAACCTTCATCCTGATTGTAGATGTGCTGTTTCTGACAACGTTCTTGCTCCGATTCGAGAGCGATGCTGACATGAGGATATCGGACCTCCCCATATGTATATTTCTCCTCATTCATACCGACTTCAACTCCGTGGAGAAGCATTACGACGTCTTCAAAGAGCATCTGGAACAGTGGGAGATCGCGCTGTCGAATACTATGGCAGCACCGACCCCTAACAGCACCCGTGTTATCGTGCAGAATGCGTTGTCATTGCTTCGGGATCTACGTATCAGGCATCCGCGTCTTCAAAGGCCCGCAGACTCATTATCTGCGATGCTTGAAAGTCAGCTCAGTGCTACCAAAGGCCTGCAGAGAGCGACACGCACAACTTGAAAACGGCACAGATCTTGTGGTCATAACTTAGTACGTCCTGGCAACCTGTCATACCGATGGCCAGAGTTGGACGGTCATAGACATAGTAATACTTATAACAATGTACTTGCAAAGCGAAACACGGTATGTTCATGCCCTCTCACGTGGAAACCTCGACCTGCGAAGAGGTCTTTTGACCATTTAATAAAAGGTAATTGCGATAAAAGTAGAAAGGGCCAAGGAGGTATAGCAGAAAACCGTGGCAGCACCGTATGGTGTTGCGCCTATGGGGTCTGAGAAGTTTTAGGATGCGTACGTCTCGTCTCTTCCACTGTAAGGTGCAATATCGATGACGAATATGGCCATCTCAGACTTCAGGTGGTGTACCGCACTCGCCTAGCTCGCATCCCCGCTCGTGATCCCTAGCGGTGCCCTGGCAACTTCGAAACAAATTCGCGATGAAGTGGGAGAAGCATTACCCCAACTCGACTATACCGCAATCTAACCGCTCTCGAAAGTCTACGTGCCTCCACGCGCATTGTCTTGTTACCGACCCCGGTTGTTATTTCGGATATCGCGATCCCTGTCAAACGTTTCATGGATGTAGGGACTTGGGCGCAATATTGTTTGATGAAGGGTCCTGCCAGTGAGTGCTGAAGAGTATAAAGTCTACTTCACAGAGCAGATGGTGAGAAGCAAACTTGATTTAATCCTCATGGACGAACTCCCCTCTTCAATTCTTTTCGCTCCATTCGCAGAAGGCCTCAGCGAGGCGGAGCAGATCAACATCTCGCATGCTCGTGCAGAGACTATCGGCACACGTTTCAGTAGGTCATATTTGCTTAACATGGTTGATATTCCTTCTCTAATATCTATACGTGAATACGAAGGTCTCACCATAGACGATATGCTCAAGCCATCACGGAAGTTCTGGGACATGTTCCGACACAACACCGTTATCCTGGACGGTGCTGCTACCTCCCTCTATAGTATTCAACTGAACCTCGCCGCTGGCACGCTGGCACCGTTTGTACAGCAGCGGCCAGATCTTCGACCACTAATGGATGACCTGCTGTCCTCAGGCTTCCGTGTCTCGTACGTACCATGGACCATAATATTTTCATAATGTGGTTTATTGACGACCTGGAGCCTAGTGGGCAATATCTTCTCACCGAAGTCGGCCATGGACTTGATGCACCCAATCTCGAGACGACTGCGACTTTGAGAGCGGACGGGACGTTCGATTTGCACACACCACATCCTGGAGCTGCGAAGTACGCGCTTTCCTGCGTGAAAGTTCCATATGACTAAACAATTATTTAGATTCATGCCTCCTACTCTTCCTTATGGAGGTGTTCGAAGAGTGGGAATTGTCATGGCCAGACTCATGGTTGAAGACGAAGACCGCGGAATACGTCCGTTCATCGTGACTCTCAATGATGGAGTCGAGATGTGTACAGGGATCACAGCCAAGTACGACCGCTCTTCTTATCCCGTGTGAGCACTGATAGGCTGAGCCTTCCTCGTTGACAGAGCTCTCCCAAGCCGAGGAGGATCGAAAGCAATGGGACACGCCATCACATACTTTAATCATGTGATCTTGCCTCCTTCTGCGCTCCTGGGTGATATATCCGGAGTGGAGAACCCACGACGACACTTTCTCCAAACCATATGGAGAGTTGGCGTTGGCTCTCTCAGCCTATCAGCCACTGTCATCCCATCGCTGAAAGCATCCGCATACATTGCCTGGAAGTACAGTCAAAGGCGTTGCGTAACGGGTCGAGGAGGACAGCCCAACCCGATTATCTCCTTCAGGACGCAGCAGATCCCAATCTTGAACGCTATTTCACAAGCGTTCGTCCTCGATGCTTTCTATGAAAAGGCATGCGCGTGGTTCGTGGCGATATCGCAGGAGAACATCGAGCTCCGAAATGCTATAGCGACAATTGCGAAAGCCACAATGATTGGCCACTGGAACCGAAGTGGAACTGCGATTGTAGATCGCTGCGGTGCTCAGGGGACGTTTGACGTCAACCAGATTTTGAATTTTGTGGTGAGCTGGACGCGAATGCTAGCTTTAATTCGGAAAAGACAAGTAGTTGACATCTGCTTCTAGAACGAGATTCGCGGGGTCTCTATCGCAGAGGGTGATACCCTTGTTCTCAGCATCCGTTCGTCTGCTTCTCATGCCCATTTTCACCTTGCTAAGTTCTGATACCATCCTGAACGCGCTTCCACAGGTTTAGCGTCGGAGCTCCTTCTGAGACGTTATACTGTCCCAGAAGCTTCATATCCCGATTCTCTATTAGCCCGGCACGAACAGGGGATGTTGGAAGGACTTACCAGCATCCTGCTCAGCACAGAGAGCCACCGGGGGAAAACCTTTAACGAGCTTATCCTCCCTCGTTGCCTCCCATTCGTTGAAGCGATAGGCCATCGAATGGCATGGGAGGCAGCGCTCGCCGCAGGAGTACCAACACCACTTGTCCGGCTGTACGAACTCGGAGCAATAGAGGTTGACCTTGCTTGGTACGTTGAGCATGGATCTATCTCAGGACGAGAAGAGTTCTGGAAGGTGCAGAGCGATGCGTATAATGCTGTCCTTGAAGGGATGGAGGACTACGTGCGGAGGACGGGGGTAGCACCGTATGCTGTTGCGCCTATAGTTTCTGAGAAGTCTTGGGACGCATATGTTTCTTCTCTTCCGTCATATGGTGCTAGCTCGACAACGAGTGGGGTCTCGCGCGTTGAGGGCTCGGACTCTACCGATAGGATCCTAGCACGTCTATAGGTCTGATTGAGTCCACAAAGATTCCCGACTGTCCGCATATAAACCTGTTGATGTGTATAATACAGATCCTCCATAAGCCTGCAGTGAGATTGTGCTCAGTTTAAATCGTGAACGTCACGACTTGAAAGCGTTCATGTTGAAATTTCAAGATACCCTATTTGGGCACATCAAGTTAGCTTCGCCGTTGCGGCCATGGGCGTCTCGTGTTGGTGACTTGTTGTTGACCACTAACTTGACTTCTTCCAAATTCCGACTTTTGTCGCAAGGTTGTGAGCACTGAACTTAGTAACCGGGCTCAAAGACATTACGAGTCGAAATTCTTCAATGATGACCCTCCCCGCACTGTTGCCGCGAAAGACCAGATATCTCATCCATCCATCTCGGTCAACCACATTCGACCCGATCTCTGGGAACACAGGCATCGACTACACAGCACTCGGCGGCGTATGTGCTTGCTTACATCGCAAATAACTGAACCACACTGCAGGTAACGAGGAAGTTCATCGTACACATCATTATCAGATCAACCTTGATGTTGGGCGAGGTGTGTAGGAATTTGAGAGTTTCGTGGCATCCGGTACTAACAACGATCCTTCAAGTTAGATGACAAAGGATTAGGTCCAACCCCTGTAGGCTTTTACCACACCCGATAGTGCGTATGGAACTAAGTATTTACGGAGATTCACTCCGTGCCATACTGTGGACGAAACGATTGGCTAAAGTCAATCTTCGGGTTATAACTTATACACTGCTGAGTGACTAGGTTTATGTTACCCAGAGCCGCACCGTCATGACACCCAGGCCTGTGAACCTGAAGACTTTTGTTCTTAGAGCTATTGCTCCACGCCCTTACCATTGACGACAACCACCGCTATCCGGTGCTCAATATGTCACTGCCCATAGTGCATGTGCCATGCGCGATGGAGTTCTACCAGATTAGCATTCGTGCTCGTGCTCCGCTGGTTCAGACCTTCCTACATAGGTCGAATTGCATGGGAAAGGTCTCTGCTCTTGACACCTATTGGCTAACTTACGCCGGACCGACAGGGATTCTCAGCGGTTGTTGAACAAAGGTGTGGCTTTTGGGCTACGATTGCCCTCGTAGCTTGTTTGCATACGTTCAGTCGTGGCACGAAAGAAGTCACCGAAAGGTCGCATAGTAGGTCTCAATTCATTTTCTCTCCTAGAACCCGCCTTCATCGCATCTTCCTATTTGACGGATTCCGATGCATCAGCTTGGAATCCTCGCATCATCATGCCGGACGTTAGAGGACGTGCCCGAGAGGTCCCTGGATTCTACTCGTGGTATCAGTTTATTAAATTCTCTCAGAAAACAAAGTGTTCTTGACTGACTCCGCGCCAGTGTCCATTGCCTCGATGAATCGATTCCTTCAAGCGATGGTTTCCCGCAAATTCCATCCAGTCTGACCTTCGACTAGCTAATTGGTAGGACTATCCACCCTGGTTCTCAGGTATGTCTGTTACTCGCACAAGCATCTCTACGTTTCGAAGAGAGATAGTTGACTCATCTGAAGATGTACAGGTGTATCAAGAGGCTTGCGGACTCCACATGGAGGTTCGTTCTACTCATCATAACCCTGCGTTCGAAGCATCAAGGCATCATAGGTCTTTTCAGGGCTCAGCGCTGACCCTGAGGTGACCTTCGGTACATAAGGTCCTATGTACATAGTACATCCATCTGGCAAGTCTTGCATTAAGATTGAATCGCTATGATCCCACCACCGCCAGGATTTCTGCTACAATTCCTGGGTGGCTTCATTGTCACTGCGTGCGTTGGTCTCGTGTGAGTTCGCTCACTATTGGCTTCCCCTCTGTGGTCATATAATGACGTGTATTTTTCAGATTTTACGGGTTGACAGTAGCGCAAGCTGTTGTATATTCGCATCATGCTGCTGACGATCCCAAGTGGATGAAGATCATAGTGATTTTGGTCATGTAAGCTCTAGCCTCTAACTTCCACAATAACATACTGACCTCTCCGTCTCATAGACTATTTGATTCGCTACACGCGACGATGCTCATCCGTGTAATTGTATACTATGGCTTCGTTATATCGGACGATCTGGAAGCGATGGCGTGGACAAACTGGTAGGTCTCCATCTAGCGGACGAGCCTATACGGGGAACTGAATGATCTTTTCGTTCTGTAGGACTTATGCGGTAAATAGTATATTCGCTCTGATATCACACCTATACTCATAAGGATATTATGCAGCTTGGCAACGTCTGCAACGTATGTGTGTTTTCATATGTAATGTCAATTGGCGGTGACTGACCAGCACAAAGACGCTGATTGTGTTTCTAGTACAATGGTAAGAACGGCTTCTGCATTGTGTCATCGGAATACATCTTACGCCGCAATTGTAGCTTCTATATCCGCCGTATTTGGCTCCGTGAGTGAGTATACTCTTCCACCGCTTGTTATACTGACGGCCGAGTAGTGTCGGCGGGTTCCGTTAGTTTGATATGTATTTCTGTAAGTGCTCTGATCATTGAGAAACTTGATGCGGGTCGTCTCATCCAACGTTCACGTACGCAGGCATTCCTTGTATTATCTCGACTCGGTACGTGGAAGATGGCTTTCAATCCGGTCTGTTACTTAAAACCCTTGCATAGGCTTCTTTATCGGTCAGAGCGCTCTCGATATCTTCCTTGAAATCTGATATTCACTGAATCTTTCTCTGATCCAGTGCTCTCTGCATTCACGTACGTCCGTGCTCAAAGCTGTTTACACAGCCTCTCAATTGTCTATAGGTTCCAGCATCGCCAATGGGTCACGTTTCACCAGTCTCGTACTCTGAGCGTATGTCTTCTCGATGTAAATCCGGCGCGGTATACTAACAAATTAATAGGCCCTCGTTGACGTCTCAGGTTCAATCGCACTGGCGACCGATTCTTGGCTGTCGCTATGTATCCTCTATTTCCTCAGGAAGAATCGCGCGCGATTCCAACGGTGAGATATCTGCGAATTCCCCCACCAAAAAGCACACACTTACCGCGGACGACGGTAGGACTGAAGGTATCCTCCGCTGGCTCATGATCTACACCGTGAACACAGGCTTGCTATCTGCGTGAGATTGACAGTCCATTATCTCTCCATATCTCAGTTGACAAGTTGCAAAAGGATCATATCTACCTGCGTACTGGTATCGGTAAGGTTCAATCTGACCATCTATGTGCCGGCCCCGGCCTGATGTCGCTGTTCTAGTTTGCAAAGCTTCAGCAGAGTCTTCTGTTCGTGGGCTTCCTCCTGCTCGAAGGGCGATGTGAGTGATTCCCCACAGAAGTCACCGTCTCTCAGTTCTGACCTTGTCCCCTACAGTGAGCGCGAACTCAATATTCGGAATGTAAGTCTTGCCGGTCGCCCTACATTGCATCTGAACTGATATGTTCGACGCTAGACTGAACGCTCGGCTCATACTTCGGAAGAGAGCGAATAACGTTCTGGATATCGACGTAGAGTTATCTGATATGGGTATACCCCAAGTCCAATTGCCCACTCGATTCCCTCAACCGGTACGTCCTACCGTCCTCTATCTGTTCCGTATGAATGATTGAGCCACGACGAAGCGTCGTATCGAGATATTCCAGGAAACGGTGCAGATTACTGATACGGTACGCGCTCTTTGCATACTGATCAGAGGAGTCACGTACTAATGACGGGGGATTTGACAGGGTCACGTCGACTTGGGAGGACACAACGAGTCGGATGTTGTTCCCAGCCGCACCTCTTCCTCAAGCAAAGTCGGTGTATACAACGAGGTGTGACCAGGTTTCACGTTGGTCATCGTCGGACAAACGCATGTTGTACAAGAAGGGCGAGTATCTCGCTCAGGGTCCAGGGATACCGTCTAATCGCTCCCGGGTCTCCTATTTCGGAGCTCTGCAAATTTCCTTCATATTTATGCCAAATCAGGGACGGTTGTACTGAGCTTTGGTCTTGTATTCCGAGCGGCGATTGTCATAAACGCGCATCTCCTCGGGGCATGCGACCGCCGAATCTGGTGCGGTTGCTTCCTGATCGGTGTTATGAAAGTGACCGAATGATCCCTGACTGGGCGCAGCTTTCATATTGTGCTGCATGTATTCATCTGTCAGCTTGAACGAGACATGCATACAGTCCCGGGCACTGCGGTATAGCACCCTGCTGAAAATGATAGATTACCAGTGCGAAGTGAAGAGCTGAGTCCTCAGGTGACAATATCAGGCGCCGTAACAAGGTTCTTTGCAATTCATGGACTACAACAGAGAGCCCGAGGACCCTGCATATTCCCTCACTCACGGTATGAAGGTCTTCTCTAAGGGTCTTGCTGGGAAGATGCCTAATACCTTGATGGAACAGAGGGGTTTCTCCGAGCTGCTCATAACCCCCTGTCATTCCCAAATATGCAGGCTGCATGTCACCGTACTGGGCCTAGCTTCATCAGGCCAGATCTTGCAGCTTACAATTTCCATAGTCAACTTGTAGCTGATATTCCATTCTGCATATTTCCGTGGGTCTACAACTCTCAGTTCTCACGCATGTTCATGCAAATACAATATATGTCAATAAACTTGATATGATGCTAATTACATGGTAATCACTGTCTTTCACCGGATTCGACCTCCATCCCTCTTGGCAAACATGAAACGAGAAATAGTGATGAAGACAAACCCAGAAAGCATCATAACTCCAGAGAAGACGATAGGCCTGTGCCACTGAAACTTACTTCCAAGCAGCGCACCCGCAATCGGTGTGCCAACAAGGTTAGCCCACGAGAGGGTGAAGAATGAGAAGCCCAGGTATAAACTGTATTGGGATGATTTAGTTTGTATTTTCCTGGATCATAGCTTCCCACTCACCCTAGGGCTGCAATGTCGGGTACAATCACTGACACCAATGGCGGCATGAGACTTATAACTATGGCAATGTCAGTTGTACATCTTCCCGCGCGCTCGAGAAATATTACGCACATCCTCCAGATGCAGCTCCAAACAGCAAGCTGAATATGACGACACCTGCAGTGCTTTTGATACCGAACAGCGCGAATACCAATACGCCGCATGCAAAGCAGACCGGGATGAACACGTTGAACATGCCGAACCTGTCAGCGAGCATGTTTGGTACCGTTCGGCCAACTACAGATCCCGCGTTGAGAATGGCGAGTGTATAGAAGGCGAGCGTCCTCGACATCCCGTGAAGATCAACAAAAAGCTGCATGAAGAAATCTACCAATCAGGTATGTCAGTCAGTGCATAATTTAGTAGATCGACTTCTGCTATACGTACAGGGGAAGTATAGGCCGAGAATGATACAGAAACATCCGAGTGTGGCGACCAAGTACGCATAGTCCTTGAGAACGGTACTAATACCTGGCATGGCAACGCGACTCTTCGGAGGAAGGCGAGTCGTCATAAGGAAGTTTGCGATGACCAGGAGACCCATTATCATAAACGCAGATGCTCGGACACCCCATGCGAAGCCGGTAGACCCATGGAATAGTTGGTTATGCATGATGGGATGTATGACGCCTCCGACAGAGGAACCGGTGAGGACGATGCCCATGGCGAGAGCTCGTCGACGTCCGAAATGATGGGCCTGTACTGAAAGAACGGGAAGGAACATCATGCCACAACCTAGACCTACGCCGACACCTTGCGAGAGGAAAATTTGATAGTATTTGGACGTATCAACGAGCGACAACATGAAGAGGCTGCGACGATGTTATTCACTGGCAATCCACAGACCAGAGGATTGAGAGCTTACGAGAATACTAAGAGAAGCGAACCGGCAATCTGCAGATGGTGGAAGCACCCTGCGTCGAAAAGCTTTCCTGCCGGTAATCCCATGGCGAACATCATGAATAGTTGGAAGGAGCCAATCCATGCCACGTTTGAGGACGTAGATGCTCCAGAGAGCACGTACAGATCCTCGTAGACACCAAACGACTGCGCGTAGCCAAAAGTGCAGAAAGAGACCAGCCATCTAGGACTCGGGGTAAGCTGGGTGGTTCCGAGAAACGGGGCTCATTGAGCTACTCACCCGCCAAGCACGCAGGACCACGCCTGAAGGCCGCCGTCTGGTACATTGGGCTGCGGATTCGGGACGTTAGCAGCTTCAGTGTCGCCTTTCGTTGAGTCTTGAAGGGACTTGAAGGTGCTTAGGTTCTCGCCGCTCTCTGTACGAGACATCTGCGGATGGGAAAACAAGAGCTGTGGAAGGGAAGGGTAAGACGAAATTGATTCCCTCGAACGTACCTTGCAGGGTATAAGACGAGAATTCGCGGTAGCTATTCGTCCGACTGTGGCGAGTTCTGACTATCACGGGTGGGTGAGCAGAACGGACGGATGGCGAGCTAAGCAAAGGGTCTCTCCTATGCGACTCAGGGTACATCCTGATATCACTGATCCTACAGGGATAGAAGCGACTTACCCATGATGGTGACAATACCAATGCTATGGTAAACATGGATAGCGTCTGGCATGAGCGGCCCATGCGGTGATACTTGTGTGAACACTCAGGGTCCAGGATCTGTTGGATGATTCCAAGTAGTTGCAAATGGGACGTCAGTGTGACAATTGGCGGGGAAACCCGCGGTGAAGCGTTCGGGCATTTTCCTCATATGTCTCTTGTTCTCTTCCTCGTGCAAATCCAAAGAAAAGAAGCAACCTACATGAAGTTTCGGGGTTCAGAATGACCGCCAGGAAGCACTGAAATGCATCACGTTCTGTCACGAGCGCTGTGGGAAGCATGATCAGCAAGGGTTTGCTCCTGCGCGGTATCATCCCTGCAAGGCGCATTGTGTGAAGGGCGCAAAGAATTCCAAGTAACAGTTGATTAGGCCCGGTCATCGCCTAAAGTGCTGATTCTAGTAGATAACAGAGACGTGGATTAACATATGCGCTTGGACTGACTTGATAATGACATCAGCTCGCGCGAGTAATGCTTTTCCAAGACGAGCTTCATTATGAAACAGACGATGCGAAAGTCGCACTAACGATGCCAGTAGACAGAGATTCAAGACTCAGAGGTTCAGCGTGAAAGTGCCCAAAGAGTTCGTTCTGACCAAAGTGCGAAAACGCTCGAAGCCTATGCTATCCAGACGGCGGAGATAAAGCGAGACGGAGAAAGGTGAGCGTGCCGTTCATAGCCTTGCATCCGTATTCGCAATTAGAATCGCCTTGATGGCTTCAGCACATCTCTTCGGGTCATTCTGAATAGCCTGCAAGCGAGTGCTGGATCAAGCTTGGGCGGAATAAGGGTTCTGGTTCGAACATACCAAATGTCCAACGCCTTCGATCGTATGCATGGAACGCACTCGACTCTTCGCAAAATGGACGAATTGTTCGCGCAAGGGCTTAGGACTAGATCGTTATTGGGTTAGTAAAGACGGCGATACTTGTAGCTGAATCCGCACGTACACAAAATCGCAACGAGATCCGAGTAGGACGTGTACTGTTACCTTCTCGCAGACAGTAGGGAAATCGTTGAATCCTTGCACCTGACCCTCCGTATTGGGATAGCAGGCGGCCTCAACGAATGCAGGCATTTTCAGCCGCGAGCCTGCTTCAGTATGAATCATGCCATATTCCTGGAAGCATTCGTCAGAGATATCAACGAGATTCCAACGAAAAGCAATACGTACCACATATAGCTTGCGGATTTCTGGACTCCAGGTATTTGTCGGAGGGAACTTCGCAATGTATTCCGCGGCTTCCTCCTTGGACTTCCACTGCCACTTACGAGCTGCCATAGCGCGTTTTAGCTGTGTACTGAACGGAATCCAATACTTCTCAGGGAAGAGTGCCGGTTCAATCATAATTGCAATGGAGAAAGGAACGGGTTGTCCAGCCTTGAGATAGTCCATGGCACTGTGTATACTATTGGCCGATTTGAATGCTCAATGGAATGAGGAATTGAGAAAGGAGCTGGCTCTCACATGCTGTGACATCCTGCAGAATGTCCAATGATAACACACTGCCGACCTTTGTGAGGAATCAAGTTGGTCTTGAAGAATTCCACTACGGCTCTCCCGGGATTCCTACTTTCACCTATGCGGGGGATGGGTACGCCTGGTCTCAAGCGCAGAGAGTGACGAGTCAACATACATAGCAAAGATAAGTTCTCTTCGGCGGCACGTTGGTTGAGCGGAAGCGAATCGCCGTGCTGCTGTCCGTCGATAGCCCAGGCCTCTCCGATATTCAACGAGCTGTCAGCAAAGAGCGGCTCCAGAGTTGGAAGCCACAGTTCCTTATCTGAATGACGAGGTCACGAAATCAGACACCAATGGAGGAACATGGAACATGCTTATACTCAACGTGCTCCGATGGAATGAAGGCAGAGAAGAACAAGGCCAGTGTCAGGAGGTTGAGGCTGGGCCGAGTATCGCGTGACAACCATCTTCAGATCCTGGCCTCCGAATCCAGTGAATGGGACAACAAATTGCTTGGACGATAAAGGCATTGTTGTGAGAGAAGGTAAGAGTATGAAGCCGTGCTCTTTAGGGGACTCAATGGCAAGTTCTTTGAGGGGATCAAGCTCAACGGCGCGGAATCAGGACATATAATATAGCCACGCTAGCCCAAAGAGTTTGTCAAGCCGGACTACTTAGTCTCAGTATCATTCCGTCAGAATGGAAAGAAGACCCCCAACGCATGTGTTCTAGTACACATCCCGAGAACTTGAAGGGGCAAGAAGCTTCTCTTGCGATCTGCCGATGTTTCGGTGAGCACGTTGCTTGGCCATATCGTATATCAACGCATTTTGTAGAATCCTGCAAAACATACCGTAGAGATGATGGATGTCCCCTGTCACGCTACAGGTGCCAAAGAGCTCTCTCACGTACAGGGATGATTGTGGAAGACAAAGTGCAACCGCAGCGTCAAGCCAGACTATGATCGTTCTGAGTTTCCGAATATGGATGGAGGATGAAGCAGACGCTCGGAATCACCGCTAATTTTGATCACAGAACAACGTACACGACTTTCATGACGAACCGTGCTGTCCTCTGTCACAAGTCCTGTCGCTCTGTAAGCTGCAACCGGCTGGTTTGATTCGTAAGAGGAATTTCTACAATGAGAAATGGTAGCCTGTGCCCCACGGATGCGGAACTGAGCACACCCCTTTCCCCATTCAAGTTCGCATTGACTCGGAGCGACCGCCAACTATTCCATCATCACGGACCGCACTGCTTGGATGGAATGGTGGCTTGGGTACCCACAGTGTTGGGATGCCTTAGGCAATCGAAAGAGCAGATAACCCACGTACCTTGGATTAACGTATAGATTTCTTGCTTTTTAGGTCGAATAATTGTTTCATTCCGGACTGGCACTGTTGCATTGGAACGGAGACTCTACTTAGTGCCAAGGGAAGAGCCTTTGGGAAACTCGGAGAGGCTCACAATTGCTCGTGCCTCTCAGGGGAGATATACCAGAAGATTCATGTGCGCTTCCAAATACATAAACTGATCTTCTTCTTTGCTGGGGATTCCCCCACGGGTAGAGTCCCCAAGTAACTAGCTGACGCCATCTTGCCCTGTTCCTTCCCTTGCATCTGCCATTCGATATGCAAACGGAGAAAGAGAGCGATTTTACCCCGCTTCCGTGGTGAGTGTTCTTCAAGCAAGGTCAAGCTTAACGATGCGTTCATGTAGCTCAACTCCTGGGTAGGACATTGAAGGAGATTCGTGATGCTATTCCTTCGCATCTGTTCGCCCAAAACACGATGCTGGGCATGTGCTATCTCGTTCGGGACGTTCTAATGGCGATGACAACTTTGAAAGCCGCCTTGCTTCTTGATATGCTCTTTCGAAGCGACATGGCTCATACAACGTTAACACCAGCATGGGCCGAGGTTGCTCGTTGGTTAGTCTTGGGAATATAGTATGTATTAACACTGGTTCTTGATATCGAACATCGTTTCTAAGCGACATCTTCAGTTGGTGGTTCCAGGGCTTGATTTTTACTGGACTGTCCGCCCTAGGCCACGAAGTGCGTTTCTACTTGAAAATCAAGTGATCATCTGATTGCTAAAGCCTCTCAGTGTGGTCATGGCGCAATTGCGTCGTCTCGCACTCTATGTGATATAGTAGGATTCGTAAGGTTCACTTTCCCTAATTCTGATCACAGCGGTTGACAGTTGCCTAGGCGGTTCATTCCTTCTTATTCATCCCGTATTTCAGTTGGAAACTATCTCATCACAAACACCACAAGTACAACGGGTTGATGGAGAAAGACGATGTCGTTGTGCCGAAAACGAGAAGCGACCTCGGTATTCCTAAGAAACCCGATGACGAGATAGATTGGGATGATTACTTTGGAGATACCCCTTTGTACACACTCGGAATGCTAATTGGACATCAGCTTCTCGGGATGCAAGCATATATGAGTACGTCGAAGGGATCTGGTTTCACGTGTGCAAGGCTGACATTTGCTTCCAAGTCTTCTATGCGTCTGGGCCCAAGAACTATCCCAGATGGACAAGCCACTATGATCGTAAGTATGAATTCCGACCGAATGTTCTCCCTACCATTGACGCGCTATTCCAGCGAACTCCGTGCTGTTCACCAAGGACCAGCGGACGCACGTCTTGCTGTCCAATCTCGGGGTGCTGTCCATGCTTTATGCACTGAAACGTGCTTGCGATACTTGGGGCGTCGTTCAAGTGCTTAAGTATTATGGCGTCCCTTGGTTCCTCCTTAATCATTGGTTTGTCATGATCAGTTACCTGCAGCACACTGATCCCGTTATTCCCAAATATCGTGGCAAGGCATGGAATTTTCCTCGAGGTGCCGCGGTGACGGTCGATAGAGACTTCCTAGGCTGGCACGGCCGCTTCTTCCTCCATGGCGTTGCTCACTATCACGTTGTTCATCACTTCTTCCCTAAGCTACCGTTCTGTACGTATTCATCATAAGGTGCTCGTGACAACTGGCTAATGCTTTTGCTCGCTCAGATCATGCGAAGGAAGCCACGGAGCATCTAAAGAGATTTCTGGGAGAGCACTACGTTTACTCCGACAAGCCCATCTTCAAAGCTCTATGGGATAACTTCAACAACTGCCAATTCGTTGAGGATGAAGGTACAGCGATTAGACGCTCCTAGAGTACCAGTAAAGACTGACAATTGCATTCAGGCATGATTGTCTTCTTCCGAGACAAACGCGGTCGATCCATTAGGCAAGCATCTACGCAATTCTTGGAAGAGAACGAGTAGAGGCCATAGCCCTTTGGCACATTGATACGTGGCCTATAATTGTCGCGCACCATAGTGTCATCTCGTTCTTACATGGCTTTATACTGATTAATGATAGCGTGGATTCTGTACAATATTCTTCTTGAGCGACTGTAATAATACCTCTCTGTGTTCACCTCCAAGGAAGGACCCGCGCTGCTACAAGTCCAAGTCAGACTACTCGTCATACAAACTCGCGCTTGAGTTCTCCGTGACGGAGACCGTTCATCATATACCCCTATCCAGATGGAGGGTACCGGTACAGCCTGCCCTCATTCGGACTCGGCAGCTACATACACAGTAACAATTGGCAATGTGCCGACGAAGTTATTATTACATTCTTTGCCGTGCATTCTCCACTTTGAACTTAAAATCCCTTGATAGATTTGCTGCAGAAGCCTTCGCAGCGTGTTACCATAGTACTTCCGCCGAGGGATCCCCGCATGGGATTGACTTCAGCATACATGGTCATGACGCACCGTGACAGCGTGCAGCATGCGTGGTGACTGATAATCACGGCATTCGTGAGATGCTCGCAGGTTGAGCGTCGACCGCAACTCCCCCATCCACAGGTCGCGTGCCGTTAGGGGTAAGTAACAAACACTCCTATGACCCTGGGTCTATCAATGCATCATACGGAACGCTTCAATCAATACTTACCGGGCAGCGCTCACAGGCCCGGAACGAACGCCGTCGAAATGTTGCTCCGGCGTCGGATGCAATGGGCACTAAGCAAGTTCAAATGTATGCATACACGCTCAGGGATTATTGGGAAATTATCAACCCGAAGTCTGATAGATGCATGAGGCTGTATGAGTACTGACAATGAGCGACAACAGCTTGGAGTTAGACATAGCTGAGCGTATCGATGTACCTGCATCCACGGAGCGAGACTACGCAATTGAGCCTTCGGGCACGTCGGAGACTGACGCAGCCAGTGCTGCCATGAATGGACGTGTTTACGTGGGTCAAGATGCTGATGATTGCATGCGGCGAAAGTAATGGAGAGCGCATCACAGCAAATCAGAAAGACCACACAAGACGTACCAGGAATATCTCCAGCGAGGCCAGATGTGGAAGCGAGTTCTACACACATGGTACAGTGGGTTGTTTACGCCCTCGCAGACACGTCAAGCGGGGACCTATGCCGCAAAGACGATGTGACAGGTAGAAGAAGGGAAACGTAGAGTGTCAAACTGGCATGCTGAGATCGACTTTCCGTAGATGCATCGTGAGGAGCGTGCAGGACGCTCAAAGTAAACTTTGACAGTGCACGAGTACATACCATATAACGCGGAGATATGTGGCGATCTGTTGTACATCAGCCTGAATCAAAGTGTTAGTGACGGGCATAGAGTGAGCTGCTCAAGGGCTTGCGGATCTCGGCGAGTCTGTACTATATTTTACAACTTTTCATTAGGCAATATTTCGATTTCCAACCAGAAATTTGGTCGCGTACCAGAAATAAGCAGACCGTTGATCATGCTCTTGTGATTCGTCGCGAGAATTCCAGGAAATATTCCATATTGATTGAGAAGATTGGGCCAGTTGAACTTGAAGTTCGTCAAGAAACCGTAGGTCCAACTCAAGGGAGAACAGGTACAAATTTACGCAGATGAAGATCTCTAGAGGACATATCAGTATTGAGAAAACTGTAAATCCAGCAACCCCGTGGTGTTCGCGTGCAGAGAGAGCTTGCTTCAGAGTTGGGAAGTACGAATCAGGAAATACGGTCGAAGCCTTTGGACAACAAACCACAACAATATAACCCTAACCCCTCTTCGCCCATTCGCACGTGCATGCACACCGCCGCACAAGTATCAGGTTAAGACGCATGGATTAGGTTTAGAGGCGACGCTTGGTCTCGTTCCCAGCCGCTCCTCCGGGAGCGTCTGGGGCATTTGGATAGGGACCCCCTACCGTGGAAGTAGCGCCCACTGGTAACGGTCACATCATGCCTCGTGCCTGATCCTGAGGTGGAGCTCCCGAGATAAACTTGCCAGATCTTGCCCAAATTTGGAGAAGTCTCGACATGGGTCTCGTAGTTGCGAGCTGCAGAACACTCACCTGTTCCTTGTGAGGCTCGCTTTCATAGGAAATGTAGCACACAATAAACACCATGAAAGTGCCAAAGCAGGATGAGAAACTCACAAATCAAAAGAAGTTTGGATTGTGGCAATTGCTGGACTTGCACAACAATAACATCATAGTAATTGAACAAGAATAATACTAACCAAATGTAAACACAGCCAGAGAATGTATGTAGCTTTATTATACAACTAAATGCAGGTTTCAAGGCTATTCAGCTCAATTTCGGCAACCTCTTGAATAATCTTAGATGAAGAGTCTCAGAGACCTGTCTGTTCCACGCTGCACGTGACTAGATCTGTCAAGTCAATCTTGAAGCGCCACCGTGGAATCAGGCACGAGGCCTGATCTGACCGTTACCAGTGGGCGCTACTTCCACGGTAGGGGGTCCCTATCCAAATGCCCCAGACGCTCCCGGAGGAGCGGCTGGGAACGAGACCAGCGACGCTCCTTTCATTCTTACTTCCATCTGCGGCAACTTTCCCACACCTTGTAGCCAATAGGAGCGGGCCACAAGGGTGCGGTCGTAGCCTCTCAGGAAGACTCGGGCGACATTACTGACGAAAATTCAACTTTCAACATCGGCGAGTGGGAAGTATCTCACCTGCTCAATAACATGGCTATGCCGAGATCTCCGGCGGGAAGCCAGCAAAGCAACACAACCAGCAATCGACCGCTCACGCGTGGCAAAGGGACTGTACCCAGGTCTATGGGAACGGAACCTGAGGTCACGGACTTCGACTCAGCTTTGAAATTCCTCCATAGGCAAGAACTCGTCCCAACGTCTGAGACTCAACGTACTGTGGCGACACTCTCCACCGGGCTTCTACACCTTGCAGACAAGACGAAAGAGAAGGCTATAGCAGAGGGAATACGTGCGTTTTCCTTTTACGCTCAGGAGATGTTCCTCGAGGATATTACCGAGAAAGTGAAAGAGAGGATGGCAGGCCCCCTCCGCAGCCTCATGTGCAGTGCAGACACAGTGGGGGACTTGGTGCAGAAGTACGAGGATCTGTCGGCTGTCGAACTGCAGACGGCAGTTTCTCTAAAGGAGAGCAATGCCGAGCTCAAAGAGCAAATTGGGGAGCTGAACCGGACGGTGAAGATAGTAGTCGAAAAGACATCGGACCAGACCGCTAAGCTAGATGCGGTAGTTGAGCGGACCACCACTGCTGCCGAAAAAGTGACAGCTGCGCCCCTGGGTGGTACTCCCAGTGGATTCTCGTACGCACAAGCTGTCTCCAGGGGAGGCCCCCCTCCCCCGAAAGCTACCATACAGAAGGGAAAGATGCGAGCAAAATGCATCATCGTTGATGCTGAACAGCTCAAGAAGGGCGCGCGAGCTGCGCCTCAGAACGAGAAAGAGCTGTTGGCGAAAGCTGCGCTCGCTATTGACATTCTACGGGAAGATTACCGTTCAGCATGTAGGGCGCTGGAAGCGGACGACGGAGGAGCAGCAGGCTATGCACCTCCCCCGGAGGGGGACATTAGCGCACTAGACATCCCGGAGAAGCTCACCTTTGTCTCGGCAAAGTGGCTCCGCAACGGAGGTGTAGAGTATGAGCTAAATGAGCCGGAGAATGCTCAATGGCTTGCGCAGCCTGACGTGCAAAAGCACTTTCTCTCCAAGATGGGTCTCTCAGACAAGGAAGCCATAATTCGGGCCCAGACTTTCCGTCTGGTGCTCCCTTACGTTCCGCTGACCTTCCACCCCGACAGTCACCTAGAATTACAGATGGTAGAATCGGCGAGTGGACTATCCTATGGAGACATTGTCAAAGCCAGCTGGATCAAGAACCCCAACCGACGGAATGCACAGCAACGCTCAGCCTTCGCTTTCTTCGACTTCCGTTCAGAGATAGCGGCCAAACTTGCGCAAGACGAAGGTTTGCTAATAGAAGGGAAACACATCTTTGGCCGAAAACCAGACATAGAACCATATCGATGCAACAAGTGTCAGCTCCTGGCCTCGCACATGGCCGCGCAATGCAAGCAAATCCACGACACCTGCGGAACCTGCGGCGGCATTGACCATCGGACGAGCGAGTGCGGAGTGAAGGATAAGGTGAAGTACTATTGTACTAACTGCAGGAAGTCGGGACATGCGTCGTGGGACAGGATGTGCCCTACCCTTCTAGCAAAACGCAAGGAGATGCTTGCGAAGCGGCCCGACGCTATGCTCAAGTACTACCCCATGGATGATCCCAGTACGTGGGAGCGTATTGACCAGGACGTAACGCAGGACTCCGCACTCTTAGGGCAAGCTCCATCAGCAGGGAAGTCGACTCCGTTCGAGCGAGAGCAGGATCACGGCTGGGAGCAAGTTCGCCGGAACAGACGCTCTCTGTCTCGAGCTCCATCCCCACCCAATGATGAGGTCAACCCCGTATCGAGCGCACGTCCCCCCTCTCAACTACGTCAGGCAACACTTGACCAATTCCGCCCTGTATCCCAGTCAGTGAATACCCGCCGCTCATCCTATCACTTTGAATGATGAGTGATGACCCGCACACCTCCGACTCGTTGCGAATCTTTCAAGTCAATCTCAACAAATCCAAAGATGCCCAACAAACCATCCTTGCGTCCATCAGCCCTGACCTGTACGACTTCGTCCTCATCCAAGAACCATTCGTCAATACGCTCAAGTTATCCCGTGCAAACCACCGTTGGCACATTGTCTACCCTACGGGACACCACGATGCACGCGATCGCATCCGCGCGGTCATTCTCGTCAATGCGCGACTGAGCACCAATGCCTGGTACCAGCTTGATGTCCCCTCGATGGATATCACCGCCGTACGTCTCAAGACGAGCCACGGTCCAATATACCTCTTCAACATCTACAACGACCAAGGGCATGACCACAGTATAGCAGCACTGGCTAGGTACTCGCGAAAATATGGCACGCTCGAGCAACGAAATGGACAGCCGACGGGGCACCTTCTGTGGGCGGGCGACTTCAACCGACACCACTCCCTTTGGGAAGACCCTCGTAACCAGCACCTCCTTAGCAAATGGTATCTCGACGCGGCGCAACCGCTGCTAGACATTCTGGCGGCATTTGACATGTCGATGGTGCTGCCAGCTGAAAAACCTACCCTACGAGCCAGCGTATCAGGGAATCACACACGTCCTGATAATGTGTTTGCCAGCGAAGACCTTGCAGCGACGCTCGTAAAATGCGATGTCATACCTGAGGCTCAGCCTATCTGTGCTGACCACTTCCCTATCGTCTATGAGTTCGCCCTTGGCATGCTCGAGTCTGTGGAGGTTCCCCGTCGCAACTTTGGAAGAGTGGTCTGGGAAGACTTCCGGAGAGAGCTTCAGAATCACCTGACCTCGCGGTCCCTCCCTATGAGTCCGGTGGAGAGCGTCGAGGAGTTTGAGGAGAGGCTAGAGGGGGTGTATGCCGTGCTGAATGATGTGATTGACAAGCATGTGCCGATATCACGGCCAAGCCCTTGGGCGAAGAGATGGTGGACGAAGGAGCTTGAGGACGAACGCAAGGCGCTCATAAGGCTTGGGCGAGTTGTCTTCACCTTCCGCGATATGCCTGACCACCCCGTCCACGGTGAATATCGGGCAGCCCGAAACAGGTACAGGGACCACCTACGTAGCTCCCAACGCGACCATTTCGAGAGCTGGCTTGAAGGGACTACCATCGACACTGTTTGGACGCTCAATAGGTTCGCGCTGAATGGCTGGACAGACGGGGGTCGAGCACGGGTTCCCGCACTGAAGATAACTGGGCCCGACGGTAGGACTCGCACGGTGGCAGACAATACTGATAAAAGCAGGGTTTTCTTCCAGACGTTCTTCCCCGCCCCCTCTAGCAGCATATCCATCCCCTCCAACTTTGAGTACCCTCCACCAGCCTTCACCTTTCACACGATTACGGACCGTCAAATCTCAGACACCATCAAATGCCTTAAAGATCACAAGGCACCAGGTCCTGACAACATACCAAATGAAGTGTACAAACGATGCTCCGAACAGCTTACTCCACTCCTGGGACCGCTATTTCGAGCAACGTTCTCCCTGCAGCACTACCCCGCTTGGTGGAAGACACTCACTACGGTCGTACTCCGGAAACCAGGGCAACCAAGCTACACCACTCCAAACAGCTTTCGACCCATCGCCCTCCTGAACTGCATGGCAAAGATCCTCTCTGCGTGTGTTGCCGATATCCTGGTATACAATTCGGAACGTCACGGGCTCCTTGCCGACCACCACTTTCTAGGAAGACCGGGGCGAACCACGACAGACTCCCTCCACCTCATCGTATCCACCATCAAGGATGCATGGCGAGTACGCCGCAGTGTTGCAACCCTTTTCCTGGACATCAAGGCTGCCTTCCCCAATGCGAGTCCAGAGCAACTCTTCCACGACATGCGACGCAGAGGCGTTCCTGAGGAAATCACAGATTGGCTCAGATGGAAGGCCCAAGGTCGGAATACTCACCTGTGTTTTGACGATTTCAGGTCGGCCGTTTACGAGATCACCAGTGGTATTGAGCAAGGATGCCCGCTCTCTGTCATCCTCTATCAGTTCTACAACTCCTATTTGCTAGACGTACTCAAAGACAAGCAAAAAGGAAAGGTGCGCATTGTTCCTGCCGGAAATATTGACGATGTTGCTGTACAGGCAGTTGCTCCCACACTCAGTGAGGCTCACGACCTCCTCCGGGAATTCATGACTGGACCAGACGGAGCTATACAATGGGCTGAACAACACACCTCGGAATTCTCCTTTGAAAAGCTGGGCTTGCTTAACTCGCAATTCACGCTCAAGGGTGTGGGCCCCAGCCTTCACCTCGGAGACCAAGTCATCCCAGCCTCGGAGTCACAGCGATTTCTTGGTGTGCTTGTCGACCAAAAGGTTAGGTTCAAACAGCAGGTAGACAAGGCGCTCGAAAAAGGGACTAAATGGGTGCAAGCTTTTCATCGCCTTGCCCGACCTTCACGGGGAATCCCATCTCGAATTATCAGGCAGCTCTATTACAGTGTGGCGATTCCGAGCATGTTGTATGCCGCCGACGTCTTTCTCACTCCCCTATCACCAAGGCCGAATGGGCGACGACAATACGGCTCTGTGGGGGCTGTTAAAAAGCTGGCTAGGGTTCAAAGAGATGCCTTACTGATGATTACAGGAGGGACTCGGTCCACCGCTACTGATGTTATGGAAGTGCACGCTAACATGTTGCCC
>MU275204.1:132878-190852 GCA_022160315.1 Panus rudis PR-1116 ss-1
AAAAAAAAAAAAAAAAAGGTTTAGAGGCATGCATGTCGTTCAGTTGAGTATGGCTTCACGAGAGCACAATGAAGCGCGTCAATCTTGAGCCCCAGAAATCAGCCAGAGCAAGCCGTTGCCAACGTCTTCGTTGAACTTCTTCCCAATAGCAGTAGTCCCGATACTCGCGACCAGATGCCCACCATGCGGCATACCGGGGTAGCTGGGATCAGAAGTGTCACGTAGCTGTAAACAGCGAAACAAGAAGAACAATACATACACGTCAAACTTGGTAGGAACTCCGGATTCACTCAAGACTTTTTCGTATAGTATGCCTTCGTCCCTTATCGGATCGAGTCCACAAACCTGGATGTACGCTGGAGCTAGGTCTTTGTGACTCTTTGCGAATAAGACGGAGTAGGCTGGATTTGTAGGCGCGGCGCCATATTGTTCTGTCATTCGAATCGTAACATGTAGTCAGAGCCTGTCGATTGATTTGGTGCATTGAATGGAGAAGGCAAACGGACCTGCGATGGGGTAAAGCTCCTGCAAGGTAAGGAGCGGCGCGTCTTTGTTCTGCTCCCAAGAGATGATCTCCGATTTATACCTAGCACCAGGTGCACGCAAATCTCAAATCCATCGCGCTATGGCTTGAGCAATCACGATTTACTCACCTCCCCAAATCCGCTCGTGGATGAACGACTTGCGGAACTTGCAAGAACTGACCCGTCAACTTCCATCCATTCTCTGCGAAGGACGGATCATCTCGAGCTCGTAGGGCAAGTGATGCTGCGAGGTTTGCACCTGCGGAGGATCCGCCCACGATGAGACCGCGACTAGGGGAGGCGGAGAATTTGCTCGCGTTCGAGGCAGCCTAAGGGGCATGATTGGATTATTACAATGAGCCGGGGAGCACGAAGGAGCGACTCAACCCATTTCAGAGCTGCGTAGCTGTCGTTGAGTCCAGTTGGGAAGGGAAACTCGGGTGCCAGTCTGTAGACACACGTTCAACGTTTTGGAACCGACTCTCGCGTTCGTAAAGAGATTGACACACCTGTAGTCCACATTCGCGATCACAACCCGGGTATCGACGGCGAGCCGACGTAGGATGTAATCGTCCATGTCAACATTGCCCAATGAGTATCCTTGAATAAATGGATGCATTGTTCAATTCCATGAAAGATATCGAGACATCAAGCGTAGCTCACCTCCACCGTGGAGCCATACCATCAAGGGGAATTCTGGTGAATCATACATGTCTTTTGGAGTTGGAATTACGACACGAACGAGGATCTCCCCACCATCGACGGGGACGGTATGGTCCTCAACACGGTAATCATTCTCTAAGGAAGGCAGACAGAGGAGATCAAACGACTGCACACAGCCCGAGTTGTAATGCTAAGAGTTTGACCTGGTGGTAATTGAGGCCTGAACGTCTCAGTAATGGCGATCAAAGCAACGTCCTCAAACGCCTTGCGCTTTGCTGCTACGTCGTAACCCCAGTCAGGTTTCGGCGGGATATGAGCCAAGGCAGCTGCAAGCTCTTCATCCGGAATTGAAAGATGCGCGTTCTGAGACATGGGCTTGCTATTGAACAAGCGGCAATCGTTTGTCAAGTGGTAAATAGTGAGAGGATCAGTTTTGGTCAGCCCGAACGAGCTGGTGTGAACGCCGATAGATTCGGATTCGGCGGCCGGACGAGTGCTGTATATAGACACTATGTGCTACGCACATGATGTCTACAAGAATTCAAAAATATGTCTCTGAAAGAATAATTCACGACGGTTGAGTGGATCTTGAAGCGATGATTAGAAATAGTAGTACTTACGAGTGTTCGCTCCAGCTCGCAGAGCCTGCCTATTCAAATAAATCATCTGCTCATCACGCGTCTCCCCTCCTCTCTCGTGGGCTGAACCCTTTCAAGTGATTTTGTCGAAGATATGATGCGAAGAGAAGAGAGAAATTGGGGGTTCGGTACGAACAATGTATTGCGCTAGCGTACGTAGACCTTCATCTCACTGCGAGTCGATTCAGCCGAAGGTGAGCACGTTTATGGCGCGCAAGATATTGATACCTTTTGAACTTGGAGGTGGGGCTACGCTCCCGCTCCTCGGGGTCGCCGGTTGGCCGTATCACTGGTAGGTGGTTAGCATTCCACTTCAAGTTGTGTTTGGACCCGGGATATGAGAAGAGTCAACAATTGCATCAAAAATATGAGCATCTGTTTCTAGAGATTTTGTAAGTGTAGAACAGTCCACTTGCAGTGCTCAGTGGTCGACCACCGGTCACAAGTAGTCATGGTAGTCTGAAGTGAACGCGTCGCGCAACTTCAAGCTGGAGTACGGCATGTCACGTGATACTTCGCGTGTCATTCGCCCGAATAGGTTGAACCGGGAAACGGTCGCGTATCTTCCTCGACGCTCGAATCCTTCTCTACTCTACTACTATTCAGTGTCTCTTTTGCGCGTATTTTATTCATTCAATGAATCACGTTGACTAACAAAGAGCTCACGCGAGGGATTTCAAGTTGACTTTTCGAATGACAAGCAGTCCGGTATGCATGTGGTTGAAGTTGGCAGTTTGGCGTCCGAGGCCCTTCGGAGGTGCAGCTCAGCAGGTGCTCAGGTACGCATTTCCCTGGGACAAGCAGCTGCTGATGAGGAAGTCCTGGACACTCTGTAATAGGTCCCGTGTATTTTGTGATGCGTTAAAGAATAGGGTCTATTCTTAGACGTGTCACCATTGACCGACGAAAGGCCTACGCCGTATAACATCCAGTAACTTGCTTGAGCCCTCATTGAGGAACCTCGTCAGATGTTCCAGTAGAGATGATGAATCTATACAATGCCTACGGAACCGACGCTGACCAGTGATTTAGCTGACACTGTACACAATCTGTCTTCAGCCTAGGACCTAGTCGCACAGACGTACATTTTGAACGCAACATGCTTGTCATGAAGCTTTCTCACTGTCTTTGTTTCCCTCTTCTCTGATCCTAACATTCTCGGAGAGTTGTACATGCATTGGTTACCTCACACGACACTCATCGGACTTCTCTACATATAGCGACTTCGCAGTCAAAGTGAAACCTGAAGGTACTTCGCACATACCATCATGTGAGACAGTGAGTACTGGACCTACTCAAGTGCAGAGCTTATAAGACTCACTTCGTTGCGGCTCAAGGTCCCCAGGGTTTCCTCACGCCCTCCTACGTCTGACATGTTCTCCACATTCGCTTGGCTACTGATCGCAGCGTCTTTTCTCTCTGCGGCTGCGAACCCGCTTTACGTTCGCAACCGTTCGCCTGTAACACTTCAGGTAGCGAAACGGTTCAACTTCACTGGCGTCGGTACGTTGTTGGAGAGGGATCAAGCTCGCGCCAGGGGACTCGTCAAGCTCGCTCGGGCAAAATCCAATAACCGTATACGTCAAGATGCCAGCTTCCTACGCGCCGCTGTTTCCAACCAAGTTACAGAATATATTGTGACTGTGAGTTTCTTCTCTTCCGCTGCGTCCGAAGACGTCTAATCGCATTGCTGCAGGCCAACATAGGCTCACCGCCAACCCCTTGTACGCAGATTATATCATTCATATTCATCTACCTTGCTGAAAAGAATCCGCGTATTGTTCATAGATTCACTTATTCTCGATACTGGTAGTTCGAACACGTGGGTTGGTGCTGGAAAGGCATTTGTAACGACCTCGACATCTGTCCAGACCAAGGACAATGTGGTGAGCCGACCCAGCTTTACATCGCAATATCCACGATGAACCCATTGCTACAGGCCGTCCAATATGAAACTGGTGCTTTCTCCGGAAGAGAATTCACCGACACAGTCTCACTTGGAGACGGACTGACCGTTCATGACCAGTCAATTGGCGTCGCTTCCAGAAGTACGGGGTTTGATGGAGTGGACGGCATCCTCGGGTATTATTTTTTCTACGTCCTTTCGTGGTGAAACTGATGATAACGTGCAGGCTTGGTCCTGCAGATCTCACCCAAGGAACACTGTCGCCGGATGTTAATAGTATCATCCCAACTTGTGAGTTTGGGTATCCCGGCTGACCATACTCATCGACTGAATGCTCGTATTTTGTGTAGTCACGGACAACCTGTTCTCTCAAGGTGTCATACAGTCCAACCAGGTTTCCGTGGCATTTGCTCCCGCAGACGGACTCTCTTCTACTAACGGTGAAGTAATCTTCGGAGGAATAGATACCTCAAAGTTCACCGGTGAATTGCTTTTCACGTAAGTACATTTATGTAGCAGTTGTCTCCTTACTGACTGTCATGTGTAGTCCTTTGACTACAATCTCGCCTGCTTCAGAATTCTGGGGTATTGAGCAAGCCGTCCGGTATGGGTCCAGTACCACCATCATGCCCAAATTACCGGGGGTCATCGATACTGGTTCTACCTTGACACTGTTTGCCACAGGCATGTGAACAACACTTCATAACGTCAAGCATGCGATGACTGATTTCATAAATTAAATAGAGGCCTTCCAACGTTATCAGAGTGCAACCGGAGCTGTCCTTGATGCCAACACAGGCCTACTTCGTGTGACCCTGTCCCAATTCGCCAACATGCAAAGTCTATTCATCACAATCGGCGGATTCCCCTTCGAGTTCACTCCCAACGCCCAGATTTGGCCTGTACGTGAACAATCATACTGTTACTTCGCGTCTTGCTTACTGGAGTAAAAACAGCGGAACCTGAACACGGCGATAGGAGGCCAGACGAACTTCATCTACTTGATCATTGGAGACCTCGGTACGCACGAAGGAGAGGGATTAGATTTCATTGATAGTTTGACATTCTTGGAGCGTTTCTTTGCCGTCTTCGATACGACGAATCGTCGTATTGGTCTTGCTACTACTGAATTCACTACTGCCACGACGAACTAACAGTATCTTTGACTTAGAGCCGATTCCGATGCAACCTTGTACTTGTACTGTACTGTACAAATTATCATGGTATAACGAAGCGTATTTCCCTCTATGTTAATTGTTGTGGAGAAGCAGGTAGAGCTCCAGTACTGGATCAACTTCAGTGTCACGGCGGGGAGCATACATGGATCCCGTGAAAGTATTACTTACAGAGGTCCAACCGATTCCGGCGGATAGTTTATCGTTACTCCTCCATCTCCCCAGAGAGCAGCCACCTCAACCCATCTTCGAAGTCACTCTCAAACCGCTTCGCAATAGCCGTATCCCCAAAGACGGCATGACCGCCATGCGGTAATCCGCTATACCTACAAACGCAAAAAACGACGTCAGTACTCGTTACATCCAATATACAACATACAAGCAATACGAAGATCCCAAACAATCCGAAGATCCCAAGAGCAACACGATATCCAAACAATCCGAAGATCCACAAACCAAACTCACACACACATCCGCGTACGCACTCCATCCTTCGAAAGGACCTTCTCATACAATATCCCTTCATCGCGTAGCGGATCTAAACCGCATATCTGGAGGAAGGCTGGGGCGAGGCCTGTATGAGAAGGAGCTAGTAGGACGGAGTGGTAGGGGTGGGAAGGTGGGGCTTTTAAGAGTTCTATGTGAGATAGGGGGTGGGGTGGGGGGGGGGGGGGGGGGGGGGGGGGGGGGGTGGGGGGATTGAGTGAGTGAGAGAGTGAGTGAGGGTTTTGGTAGGTTGTAAGGGTGTGTGGAGGGACGTACTAGCTGAAAATCGGAGATTGCTCATGGACAAGAATGGGGCGTCCTTATTTTGTTCCCAAGATAATAACTCAGATCTATACCTGAACACACATCAACACTCACAGCTATATGCCATTGCGACATATGATGCTGAAGAACTACTCACTGTTCAACGTCAGCGTCAATGTGAACGGTCTTCGGGAACTGCAAGAGTTGTCCCGTCACTCTTATATTCCGCTGCGCGAAGAACGAATCGTCCCTCGCTCGAAGAGCTAGTGCTGCTGCGATGTTTCCTCCTGCGGACGCTCCTCCTACGATCAATCCGCGTTTTGGAGATGCATTGATCGTGGATGCATTCTCGACTGCCTGCAAAGAGGGAAGAGTCACGTCGGTATTGAGGCGAATTATGAGTATGAGTATGGGAAGTGGGTGCGTACCCATTTTAGAGCTGTGTAACAGTCGTTGAACCCAGCTGGGAAGGGATACTCAGGAGCAAGTCTACGTCCATCGAGTGAGAACACATGAGCAACACTCGAATGAGAATTCTGATAGACTAGGGCGTACCTATACTCAACGTTAACGATCGTAATCTCGAATTCAACAGCTAATCTCCGGAGGAAATAATCATCTTGCAACATCGTCCCCGAGAACCCTCCTAATCCGCGATATCACAATCAGCCTGTGTACTGGACTTACTCGGGTTTGAGTGTAAAGTACTCACCTCCTCCATGTGCCCATACCATCAACGGGTGCGCGGCTGGCCCATCCGAAGCTGCGTTCGAGGAGGTAGGGATGACACAACGTACGGTAACTTCACCTCCTTCGACGGAGATAGTATGATCCTCGATACGATACCTATCCTCTACAGTACCAGACGCATACACACAGCAGTTAGTGAACATCAACATCACATAGTCATCTATACGCGGGGGTCGAAAGAATCCAAGTTTGAATAATGGACATACCTGGCGGCAAACGAGGTTTATCATTCTTCTCCGCAAGCCGAAGCATCATCGTATCGAATACCCTTCGACGGAGTTGTACGTCTTCGGTTTCGGGAGGGGGAGAAGGTAGCTTAGCGAGTGCTGCTGCTAGTTCGTCGTCTGGGACGGAGAAGTGAGCGTTTTGCGACATTGTTGGATTGGTGTCAGAAGTAGGTTCGCCTCGACTTGTGACACTGGTAGTCAGTCAGACATGGATTTATATACGACAGGCAGCGGGTTCAAAGAGGACAGAAACGATATTCATCGGGACCCGAGTACAGCACTGTGGCAAAATCCCAGGACGGCCGGTGTAGAATTAGATACTCTTCCCTATCATTTTGTACCGCGCTCTACAGAATGAGAATGACTCGAATGATGAACCTTAGTATGACGGTGAGAACGACTTGGTAGGATTCGCACTAGTTGAAGTTACTCGAGTCATTTAACCTTAGTACGAGCGATGGTCCCTGGTGAGTCAAGGTCTTTAAATAGCACAGTCCAACAGCCTCTGTTACATCTATGCAGTCAGCGATTCAACGGGATGATGATGTACGGTTTTAGGGAAATACTCACCACACACTAGCGTTGACGGCCCAGTTGCTCGCCGTAGTGCTGAGGGACCAAAAGGTCACTCAGAAACGTTAACAGAACCAAGGCCTTGGGCCGCTCGAGAAGAGCGGCGGCCAGCCGCTGGCAGCCTGCGTTCACCGCAGTGACCGCACTGACCTATTCCCTACAGTGACTCGGCCCATGTTAACATGCTGAGAGGGTATATGCTGTATCAGTATTTAGCAGTGAAGAATCTGAAGATAGAGGGAAGACGCTCCAGGCGACCGAATTCAAGTTGAGTTGAGCGCAGACTACTCTCTGTAATCTTAACCCAGGATCAGATCCTTGCGTCGTGACGTCATTCGATATGGTGCAGCAGCCAATTTTGACCATGCAGCCAACCTCTCGAGTCTCCAGCCCAAGCCTAGTATAGGCATCGATCGCCGCTTGTCCACCACGAATCACGATCCTTTAGTTACTGGAGTCACCGACAGCTTTGAAGCGAAGGACAGAGAATTTTGCTGGTACCTCTATGTCTTGTTTGGCAAGGAGCATATAGAATCAGAAAGCAACGACTCGGACACGCAGAGTACTGAGTAGAGCGATATCTGACTCGTCATTGAATGAATACCCGTGAACACTGAGGGAGTGTGAATGCAAATGGGATTGGGAGAGATTAAGTGTAAAACGATAATTGAGCGACGAACACCCAGATGAACACAACTAAGACCCGGAGAAAGAACGCGCCAAAGAGCCCAAATGAAGAAAAGCTAGAAGCGAGGCGAGGAGATGGGATGCGAGAGGATAGGAGAAAAATGAGAGAGAATGAGAGAAATGAGGCATTGGGAGGAATGGGAGAAATGAGAAAACGAAAAACGAGAGAGAATGAGAAAGGGAGATGGACGACGACGAAACCGAGGCCATAGTGCCAAAGATATAAACATACTCGGAAACGCGATTGCTTTCCTTCGTGTTTCGGGTGTTGCGATTATTAAGGGTACATACGCGTGCGCAGCTATGATTGCAATGGGGTGAGTCCAAGCTGATGTAGCAAGTAATCTGAGTGTCCAAGTGGATATGGATATGCAGAAGAAGACTCCAAGGGAAGACAATTCGACAAACGATGAATGTCTTGAGCTTCAAAGATGCGACACGTGCCAGTGAGGAAGAAGTCGACGAAAGGACGAGTTGACGGAAGTGCGAGAATGGGGAACGATATAGCGATACCAGTTTGACAGGGGAGCGTTCGGTGATTCGAATACTCGGAATAGCCTCGAGGGCCATGACCGACGACCGACGCCCGTGCGCCAGTTGGGCAAAAAAAAAACTCCACTAACCCGTCGACCTCGTCGTCATACTGTCACTTCCCTCTCCCGCTAGCCTCGTCTCCCCCTCGAAAGCAACGCGGTCCCCACTCCGAGAGGAAAAGCCGGGAGAGCGGTGCGGGTGCGGGACGGAGGTCGAGTTGCGTGCTATTGGTTTCTTTCAAGAATTGAAAGGCGAGTGTCGTCTTATATTAGTCGACATGGTTGAAGCAACCTCGATATCGTCGTGTCGGAATACGCGTCCGAGGCGAATGGCGCTGTGGAGCGAAAGGACTAAAGACAGGCGTTAGGAGAGGCGTTTCGACGACCCGACTCCCAATTCCCAACTCCGAGCTCCGACTGGGGAATCCAACTCTTCATCTTCCCCTAGGCCTGTGTGGTGTAATGACGACGATCCCCGAGAATATTGACGATACGTGGTCCAGACATCGACCCCAGGGAGCATACGCGTAACCCGCTCTTGACCGGTGACCCATGGCCACTCCTTATACGACGACCGGGTCGACCATCTCCAGTCTCCGAGACTCCGGAACTCCCAAAGACCCAACTCCAGGCACCCCGCCTTGGCTAAACCGTGTGGACGCGATGTAGAACGGATGGAAACTCCGTGGAGACCGCAACAGCAAAATATGCTCAAGCACGATCTCTTGGGTGGGCATTTCCGCGTAAGCTTCAATTCATGTTCGTGCGAGGGTCTAGAACGAGACCCCACAAAAGAGGTGATACACTGACAGACGATTCCGAGAAGTGGGCGTGGGAGCATTACACAGTCGTCGAACAGAGGATGGGAGTGGGAGAATTGGTACGTCGTTGTACGAGTATAGGATTAGGCTCCACATGTCCACAGGGAGTTGGATGACGAGCATAGTGCGCTCGAGGAAGCTCAAGAGTCCTTACGCAGGTGACCCTGACTTCGCCCTGAGGCCTGATGACTGGGGGGTCTAGACTTGGAGCGTGTAGGGTACACCATTCCGAGTATTGGTCAAAAATCGAAGGTGGGGGTTGGGAGTACCGGTCAGAGGTGGGGAGCACGGCACGAGTCGACGTGAGTGGAAAGCTGGTGACCACGAATACGGCTGCGGATTTTGGAGGATGAGGAAGAACGACTCCCTCGCGCTCCAAGGATCTAGGTCACGGGATCGCTCCGTTCAACGGATGGAGAGGGGAGAGCGAGGATACGATTAGACTTCGAGCGTTGTGAAGCCCTCAGCCAAACGCCCCACGAAAGCGATGACCAACGACCACCAAAACTCGGAAACCCAACGTGCTCAACGATAAGAAGCAGGGTTCGGTGCAGTCGCGATCCGTCTCATTCCAGGTCTTTCACCCGGTGGACTCCGCCACTGTTTCTCCCATTCCTGTAGAGCACGTACGAATCCCGAGTTTGGTTTTATACAAGCGCGTTTTCGTTTGACGAGGTCGAAGGCGGAGTCGTAGGACATGTTGTGGGTGTAGATCAGGTATGCGATCACTACCGCTGCAGAGCGCGATACTCCCTGGTGGTGATAGTAAAGGGTAAAAGGTTAAAGGGTGAGGGTGGGGGACGATGGTGAGCTGGGGTGGGATGACGATCAAAGGGAATCGGAAAGTACGTACCTGTTGACAATGAACGAGTACATTCGCGCCCTTCCTCAACTTCTCATCGATCCACCGAACAGTCGCCTCCAAATGAGGTTTCAAATCCGCAGTGGTACTATCCATAATATCCAACCTATAACAATCCAACTTCACACCTTGCTTTGCGTGAGCTTCGACGGAGGGAAGCCATGGGGCATCGAGGACTTGGACGAGGGCGGTGATGCGGTTGTCGTTGAGGAGGGTGGAGTCGAGGATGGCGGAGAAGGAACCTAGGTAGAGTGCGCCTGTGCGGTTTGAGGGGGGGATGATTTGGTGCATTGGGGTGCACATTGCTTGCATCACCTCTGGGGGCATATTATCGAATCGAATCATCGTTGTGGTTGTATCTGTCGCAGTGGAACGTTGAATACAGAGTAGATATTCGTAACGACGATGACGAGAGCAAGAGTACGTCAAAGTCAAATGAACTCGTAACGTTCGGTCGATACAAGAACGGGAGATGGGGAAAGAGCAAAACCTCCACCGAGGATTTATAAAGCAAACACACGCGGGCCCATCTCAACTTCAAACAGGCAAGTGGAGCCGGGCGACTAGTACTCTCAGAGGCAGAGCCCAACACTGTGGCTGAGTCCTGAATTAAACGAGCCACGAGCGTTGGGTCACGTAAGCGGGAAAATTCCCTTTTGTGGGTGGTCTCTTTCCGTTTTTGGAACTCAACGCCCGTTTTGTCGTCGCTCCTCGTTTATGTCGAGGCCGGTCGGATTTCAGTCTGACCACGACCAGTGCCGCGACGGCGATTATAAGCTAGTGGGACCCAGGCTACATGTCCAATACCCTTTCGTCTGGGATCCTCCAGGCTTTACAAGATACACGTTTGGGCGTACTTGTCACCATTTTGTCCAATCACGTCACGCGGTACCCTCCCTCAGTGTGAATTCACGTCCCGCTTTGACGTGTGCTCGTCCGGGCCCTTGGTTGACCTTAATCTAGTCTGTCTCTGTCTTGGTCCGGCGTATTGGCTCGTTTGGCGTATTGGAGATTGGAGATGGAGATGGAGATGAAGGCTTCTGTGTATCTGTGAGTCGAATCTTTCCCTCGAGGCTGAACATGCGTACTTCGAAATGCGTGCGGGGGCTCTACCGTACGTGAAGGACGAGCTCAACACCTGTACTGGAGTAAGTCTTCTTGAAGAAGTTTGTGTTCGTTTCAAGCTGAAGCTTACACATCCTCACCTTTTCTAATTCCTCACGCGGCTCCTCGCATTCAACAATTATCAATCATCGAATCAAGGATCAAGATCGTCCCTGATGATCCTATAGACTGACCAGGTACGAACTTGAAGGGGAAAAGGGACGACACGGAACACATGGCATGTGCCATGATGCATCCTGATGCATCTCCATAGGTATGTCTGTTTGAATGTTTCGACGGTCGTGGTACGTCTCTGGTTTACAGTGACATAGAGATTGAAAGACATGATAAATACCATTGCAAGGTCAGTCGTTAACCTCCTGCACGCCCCGATCCAAATCGACTCTTATGTTTCGTACCTCCGAGTCCCTTACTTCGGACGACGGACGTAGGACACCCAGCCTCCAGGGCATACGTATGCTCAACTCGTGAGTACTTGAGTTGACACCGACACCTGCCAGAGCGAGCAGGAGCGAGTCCGTTAATAACGTGAAACAGGGCCAACGGGCTTCCAACGTTCCTGTTAACTGTAACATGCCCTGTCAATGTTCAATTGACAATAAACTCAGGCACGCTGAGCTAATATGAACGTTGAAGATTGGATCAGTAAGTCAGCTGTGCCTAAGGATATAGGTCGGTGATTTGATTAGATCTTGACTTTCATGAATATTGACAGACTGACACTGAGTAGTGACAGTCCGAGATGGCGCAAACCCGAATCGATGGGGTACATCACCTAAATGCGTGATCTCCGTCCCCGTCCTTCTTCCTTCCCTCCGAGTCAGGCTGGCCCTCTTCTCCGTTGACCTTTGTCTCCGTCCTTCGACATTCTTTGGCCCTCTTCTCCGTTGACCGGTGACCGTTCCTCTCCTTCCATGCTCTGGCTGGAGATCGCGCCAATATATACTCAGGTGATGTCGGAGCTGAATACCGAGTCTGCGTTACACGTTTAGGTCCATTCAACATCTTACATACTGATCTCACATGAAGTACTGGTAAGTCATTGCCGATCCCAATCTCAACCCCATCACAATAAAGTAGGTCGACTCGATACAAGGCGTTGGACAATGAACATAAGCACCCTTATCCGTATCCGTACGCCCGGATCTCTATCTCTCACTCTCTCACTCTCTCATCCTCGCGACCCCCTTCTAAAACACCAAAGTTATCGTCTATGTACCGGGCCTATTGAATGAAGCACGGTTGATCCTATGATTAGGCTCTAGAAGTGCGTGGTGCAACGTGGCTTTACTGTTGCTTCTTTTCGTTCTTCGATGGCTGTTATGTGGTATTCCGGTCCGATCGTGAGTCCCCAGACTAGGACGTTTATTCGCGTTCTCGAGAAGGGAAAGGAGAATTAGAAGTAGGTAGATCGGCGGGCATGCGATTTCGGTGCCCGAATCAGTGTTAGTGTTTCGGTATGTTCTTTTACCTTCGTTCTCCTGACTTACTATAGTACTATAGTACTGTATTGCGGGTATTTCGAGGATGCTTTTGCTTCTGCAACTGTATAGGCGTCATATCATTCCTATCGTTCCTAGCGAGTAACCTACTTCGACTTCGACTTTGATCGTTTGAAGCTCCGAGCCCGAGTAGGCTTCTATCCGTCTTCCCCGACTCCCTGCCTCCCCGACTTCCCGACTCCCAGACTTCCCGATTCATGGAGCCTTCCCTTCCCTTTTCCATCGGAGTCCCGGTGGCTAAGTGGTGGCAATATGCTGGGTTTGTAGACTTGCCTGCACGTTTTTGTGACTGTTCTAGAGGCTTGTGCGTACGAACGGTAGTACGTATGTCGAACTAGCTTGAACTCCCGGGTACGTTAGATCTCTGTCTCCTTCTTAGCCTATAGTGGTACTATGTACTAACTTGAATGCGGGATCTTGTAGTCTAGAGCCAGTGTCAATCTTTCGGGTGTCAACTTCACTCAAGTCCGAACTTGAAGATGCCGAGATTCGATTGTGCTCGTTAGAGTCGTTACAGTAGATCTCGAGCTCTCAGACCCGCTCAGGCTATTGTGGTCTAGATCTCCATGCGATCCAATCAAACGCTTGAACCTGACGGCTTCTCTAACTTGAATGATATGCTCCGTTCCTTCTCAAGTAGTTCAGTATCACCACTCCGCCACGATCACTTCATCTTCTCAATATCAAGATCAGACTCATACGATAGGATCCATCCAGCTTAGGCTTCGATGCCGGACCACTCTAGAGCATCTCTACTCCAAATCGTTTCTGTCTCTATTCATTCTTCTGTGGGCCTCGACGCGGTGCTCTACCCAGACCCAAAAAGCCAACCGTCGAGAAGAAGGAAGAAAGGAAGGAGGAAGAAAGGAAGGATCCCCGAAGTGTGTTCAACAGCATACCAGCATACCAGGATAGCCGAATAGCGAGATAATGATAATGATAATGAGGTCCGAGGCCGAAGTCGAACTTGTCGAAGTCGAATTTGTCGAAGTGGAAGTTGTCGAAGTGGAAATGGGATGGATCTACGGAGGTTGAATTTGGATTTGGGATGGTTTCTCCTTAGGGTCGGTATTGGTATTGTTATTGGTTTTCGTACTGGCTGGCGCTTTGGGATTGTTCTTTGGTATGTATAGTGGTTTGAATTGACCTTCTGACCTTCTAACCTTCTAACCTTCTGACCTTCGGACTTCTCAGGCAACGAGTCCTCGAGGCAGATACCAATACCAACACCAATATCAACTTGAATATTTATACCGACATGCTTTCAGATCCCCTCGAACTTCAGAACTCGTGCGAACCTTGTTGATGGTTTTGATTTCGGACGGCGGAGTCGTATCTATACTGTATTGACATGACAATCGCGATCGTCCACTGCACCCTGGATGGTCCCGGTCAGTTCAAGGTATGACTTTCAGCGCTTTACCCCACGTTACGGCTTAGCCATGCTTCGACCCTGTTCTCGGAACATGCAAAGTACGGTGAGTATCCGAACCCTCATAGTCTAAGAAGGTGATCTTCTGACATACAGAAGAATAGGTCTGGGGCATCGTGGTACATAGTACTGTATGTATGCTCAAAGCCGGAAACGCTCCCAAGCCACATGTCCTCCGAGTCCCCCGAAGGAGCGAAGGAGAGGTATCTCGTAACCTCCGAGTCGTGAACGCTTCAGATAAGTATGCAAATCACAAGTTCAGTTATCTCACGCAATAGTACCACAGTACGGTAGAGCTGTCAAATTGAAACGGCGGTAAGGCATCCCACTGACCACGTGTGCGATGGAAGCCTCGTTCGCGAGCTGATCTACCAAAGTTCAAACTGAATCTTGACTTATTTACAGACAGTACGTTGACGACTCGGAGGATGTCAATACCTGTGGGACTCTGAGAACATGCGGTTTGGAACCAAACAAAGAACATTTTCACATTGGCAAGTCTGGCCTGGATGCTCGGCTACTTCGGTGGCTCGAGCGCAGGTCACCTCTTCCTGTTCGATATTCTGGGATTGCAAACTTTGAGCTAACTCAGGCTCAAAGCCTCTCAGGCTCCGTCGGACACGCTTCTTCTGCTTCCAATCCCTGAGCCTGGACCTAGGTCAAGTATAGACTTGTACGGGAACTTGAACTCATGGCCTGGGTGCTCTTCGTGCAAACTCTATCGCTGATTACGATCGAGCGCACTGGCAGGATGTCGGTTCGTACCCTTCTATCCCTGCTCCACGCTAATTACATAGGGACAGCATGCTTCGACCCCGGATCCCGATCCCCAGTTGATACACGTTCGAAGTTAAAGGGTGAACGTTGAATGTTGAACGTTGAATGTTGGACGCTGGACGCTGGACGGTTTGAGAATGGTTACTGGTGATCTTCGAATGCACAGATGAAGGGTTTACTGTGACTACGAGCCGAGGATTCTCAAGAGACTACTAATTTCGGTATGTGGTGGTATGCCGTTTCTTTGGTTATTGTGCAGTATCATAGGGTACGAAGAATTTGAGTCGTAGTAGGTGAGTGATATTATTCTCGAATGTGATTTCGCTGTAAGAATCTCCCAACTAGTTAGCGTATTCTATTGCGCTACGCCTTGGACAGGACGGATCGGTATCCGAAGACTACTAGATGCATCTTACTCCCGATGAACCTGGGTGAATTCTCGACCTGGAACCTGAAGGAATGCCTTTATCAAGCTCCCTTCGTGCAGAAAGTCAATCTCGTCTGATTCTAATTCTTCAATCACAATCAGGATATCGCTTCGAATGCCTGGAACGAGGACGTCGCGGTACCAACAAGTCGGCCTACGATTCGGGATATGTGGTTCCTGGAAAACGAAGACATGTGGGTCGTAGTTGTTACATCGGTAAGCCCTTCGACGGATGGACCTTCTCTCGCCGATTGATATTAATCTCAAGGCCAATCTTCGTTCCTTGAGCTGGAGCCACGCCCGATACTTAATGTGTATCCCGCGGCCCTGGAGGGGTCTACATAAAACGATCTAGTTCGTTGGAAGCTCAGGCTTCATCTTCCGTACTTCAAGATCTCCCGCTTGCTCTGGGCAAGTTGGAGATGAACTCCGCGACTGCGAATCGCAATCCCGAGGCCACGGGACCTGTTGCAAGTACTCACTATTGCGAAGAATCCCTGGGTTCATCGACTCGGAGGTGAGAAGACCTTTTCTGAACTCGGGATCTGCTTGCGGCTGTCACCTTCGAATCCTTCGATTCCTTATCTCATCACAGACTCAGAACGACTACAAAGGGATTCCGACCGAGATTGGAAGGTGCTGTTGGCTACTTCCTGCAATGTGCACGGCACATGCACGCAGCACGGCGAAATCAACCCACCCTCAGGTCTCGGCACCCGGACTTGTCTTCCCGGCGGCTCTCAATGTCGGATCCGAATGTCGAGACGAATTGTCAAGGAGCGGACGAACATCTGTGTCTGCATTTCGACCGAGTCACTGGTTATTTTGCCCTACGCATAATTCCCTCGTTCGCTACGACAACCCCGCATCGTTACCTACTTGACCACGTTGGGAGTGATTCTGACGTATAGGCGCACACAGCCCATTCTTACGACCTGAAGTGCAGAGTATGAGGCACTACTCGAATTGTGCTAAATATGTACGGATGCCTCCGAGCTATTTCACATACACAATACAAGTACAAGAACGTCGGGAATCTCAACCATAGGTGCCATAGATTCTCAGTTGGCCGTGGAAGTGGTGAAAGTAGTAGTCGCAAGACCAAAACGATGGTTCGTCGTATCAAACACGGCAAAGTAACGCTCCAAAAAGGTCAAACTATCAACGAAATCCAAACCCTCTCCTTCGGGCGTACCGAGGTCTCCAATGATCAAGTAGACAAAGTTCGTCTGGCCTCCAATCGCCTCGTTCAAGTGACGCTATTCGGACTCCAGTAGTAAGCGAGGGGTAAAACACAGAGAGAACTTGAACAAGATACGTACAGGCCAGATCTGCGCATTGGGGGTGAATTCGAAGGGGAAGCCGGCGATAGTGAAGAATAGACTTTGCATATTGGCGAATTGGGACAAGGATACTCGAAGCAGACCTAGCCTGGGATCAATGATAGCTCCGGTTGCAGTCTTGTACCGTTGAAAGGCCTCTAGATTTGTGTGAGTGTGATGAGCAGAGAGCCGGGCGCTGGGCGCGACAGAAGGGTTTGTAGTACGTACCTGTTGCAAACAGTGTCAAGGTTATAAGAGTATCGACGACGCCTGGTGATTTGGGCAAAATGGGGGTACTGGTCCCATACTGAACGGCTTGTTCGATACCCCAGAATTCTGAGGAAGGTGGGGTTGTAGTCAACGGGCTAGGAATGGCAATTAGCAGGGAGGCAGCTCGGAGGCAGCCTTCAGATCATAGTTATGGGCTCACGTGAAATGCAAGTCACCAGTAAATTTTGTGGTATCTACTCCTCCGAAGGTCAATTCGCCGTTGGGAGAAGCGATAGGCGGGACTGCCATGGAAATCTGATTCGATGGTATGATACCTTGAGCAAATAGGTTGTCTGTGACTACACCGGACAGGAACATGCCTGTTATGACCGGATACGTAGAGTTGATTGGAAAACGTAAACTCACATGTTGGGATGATAGCTCCTGGATTTGTTAACAATGTTCCTTCCGTGAGACCTCTAGGACCAATTCTGTGTAATATCATCATTTTTCATGAAGAGAAAACGTCGATGAAATCATACCCAAAGACACCGTTTGCTCCGAGGTTTGCAAAGACTACCTGGCTAGTAGAAGCGACGCCAATTGACTAGCGTTGCACGGTGGCTGATCCGCCCAGTAAGGATACTGTGTCGATGAACTCTGTCCCAGAGAAAGATCCATCACTAGTCTCGACAGCCTGTAGTGATTGTGTTCATCGTGCACGTTATGGATGTCTACCCTGTTCGACTCACTACTGAATCCTGTGTTTGAATAGATGTTGAGGTCCGAACATATGCTTTTCCGACACCAACCCACGTATTCGCAGTGGTGGTATCGACCATGAGGGCATCTATCGATGGGATGTGAGTTCAATTCAGTGCAATGGACAAATATGGATGAATATCGGCGTACAAATGGTCGGTGGGGAACCTATCTCGACCTGTGGCGACGTCATAGTTATAGATGAGCACAGCGGAGCAGAAGTAGCAATAAACGTACTTCCACGAAGAATTCGTCAATATCGCTGAAAGAAGTAGTGGAAGGCAAGCTAACGTCTTGATGCATACTGTTATTGAGCTTTGCCAGAGCAAGCTTGCGGAGTCCTCTGGCGTGAGCTTGATCCCTCTGTAACATGGTGCCGACACCGGTGAAATTGAAGCGTCTTGCTACCGGAATTGTCACTGGAGAACGGTCACGAACGTAAAGTGGGTTCGCAGCCGCAGAAAGAAAAGATAATGCGATCAGTAGTAAAGCGAAGGTGTTAGAGAATGACATGTCTAGGGCGTGAGCAGGCCCTGCCGGTGGACTCTCAAGCCGTAACGAACCAAGCTTTATGGATTTTGTAGCTGCCAGGACGGTCCCAGTACTCACCATCGTATTTCGTGCAGGAATGTATATGCAAATTAGGTTCGAGTTTCACATTGACTGCGAAGTCGCTATATGTAGGTGCGTCCGATGGGAGCCGTGTGAGGTACTATTCAACGTACGTACCACTCTCCGAGGATGTTAGGATCAAAGAAGGAAGAAACACGGACAGTGAGAAAGCTTCATGAATGGCGTATTGCGCTCAACTTGAACGTGTATTCGTTGGGTCCTAGTACCGTGAAGATCGATCCTGCGTCACGTCAGCCAAGCTGCCGGGAGTCAACATGTCTGTCCAGCAGGCCTTCGAATATTCAACCATTCCATTGGATCCCCTGCATAATTCATCAATGGAAAATCAACAAGTCGGGGATATTTCATGCAATGAAGGCCTGAGTCGTCAGTCAATTTGAACTCGTCCAAGAATGGATCCCATTCTATGTTGCATCAAATGGGGCCTATTACAGAACGTCTGAGATTCCACATCTGTAGCGACTTGTCCCATGCGAAGCATACCTCATCTGAGAATGCTCCGATTGAACTCGGACGACAACTTCATTCAAGTTGGTACTTCTTGTGCGATTGACTTTGTTCGATTCCGCAAATAGGTCCGAAGGTGGAAGTATCCAAGTTTCTCGCGATCTAACCAATCTCCTCTCAATATTGGGGCAGCAGTGTAATACGGTCTCTATGAGATAGTGTTCGGGAGACAGACAAAGTCAACACAGAGGAGAATAGAGGAAACCGCTTTGAAATACTGATGAAAGCTTTCTGAGTACGCACCGTGCACGTGACGTTCAACAAGTTCAAGTTAGCGCTGATACTAGGAGCTGGGCCAGCTTTGCGACGCGTAACTAGTACTTATTAAGTATCATCCTGGTAGACCACAGTGTTGCGCCGCCTCCTTCACTCGGAGTCTTGGAGAGTAATCCCTTACAATATATTGGAACGCGACGATAATGCCGGACCGTTCATAGCTCATACTAGGGTGCGTCAAGAAGTTCGATGATTGGTTTGAACTCGTTCGTCAGGTATGGTGGCATCCTGTCTCGGAGAACGTTACTTACTATCCTCTTCGACCAAACAAAAGGCAAAGTAATTCCTTCGTGATTTTGACAGGTTGTTGGTGTTTGTTTGAATGCTTCTACTGAATGAGCGTGACATATATGCTAGGTTTGATTGCATGATAGTATATATGTCAATAACAATGTCTCGAATGAAACTCGCATCGCACAGTAGACAATGACGTAAGGAAGGAATCAAAAGTGTTGTAAAATTGCGCGATTGAGTCGGCTCTACCGCAAGGGAAAGTGTTGGTTCAGCGCGAGCAGTCTCGATGCATTCACGGTCATGTCGATCCCCCAAGTTTACGCCTATGGGTCACGTGGTCGTGTCGCGCTACGACCGTCGGCGACTCGGAAAGACGCGCAAGGCTCTGCTTAGCCTTCACAAGCTTCACGAAAGGCGTCCATGCAACGTTGACCTGCGCATATCAGAGCCAATGCAATTCTGGGTTCAGCCTGAACTGCACCAGAACTGTCTGCAACTCGACCTTATACTCAAACTGACACAATTTCTTGTCCAGATATGACCACTTCGGCGTTGGTTCGTCATTTCGCTACACCATTCGCTTTCCATGCTGAGCTGTCCTCATAGTTACCTGCGTGGGCAGAGCTTTCCTCCTTATCTGACGAAGGACTATACAAGACATTCGCTGATACACCATACAAATTCCCACTCCAATCGAACATGAGTAATGCCGAACTTCGTCGCATTGTGAACGATGCAGCCATGAAAGTCGGCATTGAAAGGGACTCTGAGATCTTCGCCATGCAGCTTGTCAGAGAGAAGACAAATATTCCTGTTCCTGCTGTTCGACGAGTTCTTGGCAATGAAGGATACAGAGCCATTGTTATGGACTACATTCCAGGCAAGACTCTTGCCGACTGCTGGACCGACCTCGGTCTCTGGCAGCGTTTCCGTATAATTTGGACAATACGTGAGTACATCCAACAACTGAGGCGTGTTTTACCCAAGAAAGCAACATCGAGACCTGTTTTTCCTGGCCCGCTTGCCTCCGAGCCCCAGGTTTGTGATGGGACTATGTTCACAGACTATGTACGTTCATGTCTACAATTGTTCTTTAACACATTCTCAACCTATTCTGGGCAGCAGGGCCGTTCGCTTCCTACGAGGATATGAAGGCCTGGTTTATGCACAAACTTGATGTTAACCGGCGCGTCACCAAACGCCCACCTGAGTCCCGACGGCTGGAGTTTGACTCCTCCATGCCCCTCGTGTTGACCCATCTTGACCTCCACCCGACCAATATCATTATCGGCGACGACGGTCGGGTGTGGCTGATCGACTGGGAGTACGCGGGCTTCTATCCCCAGTGGTTTGAGTATGCGTCGATGAGGGAGGGGTGGGATATTCTCCAGCGATGGAAGCTGTGGGGTTTGGGCTTCATGGCTGGATTCTATGAAGAGCAGCTGCACTTCATTTCCAGCATCGGTTGGGCACTCAATACCGGCGCCTTCTTGTAGCACTGTCTCAGTGTAAGCGGCTCTCCTATCATACAGCAGACCATCGAGCTATCCAAGACCAGAAAGATGTTGCAAATTTGATGAAACTGGTTCAGGCTACCTTTTGTGGCTCTCAGCCTCGAGCAAGCGGACCTCATTCGAGACTAGCGGGACAGAGAAGTAACGCAACTTCCATCGGGAGCAAGATACGCCTCACCCTCGAGAGATACGCATTCTATGAGGTAGGCCACGTTCAGTGGTAAGCAATTCGGACATGTAATGGTTTCTCCACATTCCAATCCTTCGGGGAGCGACAATTGTCGAAGTCAAGGTGGAACGGGAGCCCCGAGAGGTAGGTACCAGGGATGGATTGTGTATGAGGGCCTCAAAGCCTACCATTACCCACTACATACCCGCCAACATGACGAATGCTTTTTCTTGAAATCGTAGTACTTAATTTGTGAATGCTTGTCCGTCTGACATTATGAGAAGGTGACATAAAGCTGCTTCCCAAAGCCACTTGTAAATATTTCATGATCACTACGGTGAATATTGCGGTTTTCTCCTAATCAACGCAGCTTCGCCGTATGTTTACAGGTTATTGGTCCTTGTTCAGGGGTGGGTACATGTGTGAACTGACAGCTCGATGCCCACGAACCCGTGCCAGACAACAGGCTTCACGTTTAACGCCGCTGTAGTACTTTTACCTGCACGCCTGAGGCTGTAGGTGGTTCCCAACATATCATGACTGGAGGAAGACAAAATTCGGATTCAAGGACGCAGACGGGCTTCGCCCAGAGTTATGCGCAGTATGGAGCAGTTGACCCGCCGCCGTATGATGCTGAACATGACCAACGAGTGAATGGTCGTTCGCGATGGGTAGTATCGCGGTATGTTCTTCGTACTGTCGTATTCCAGCTTGAAGTTCGCTCAGCAAGATTGATACAGAGGACTGATATCGACTCTCGGTTTCACTGCAATCTTCATACTACTAGTGCTCAACTGGGTAATCAACGCCAACGTAAGTCACCGTACGCAGCGTTGTATTGGATGTTGATCGTCCATGAATGACTCTATAGCACCGACATGATGTGCCGGGTATACCTGCCAGCACTGGCGAACCCGGCGTAGTGACCAGTACACACGTCGTGACGGCGACTACAACTCGCACCACCATCATCAAGCCTACTCCGACGCGTACTCCATGCCCGCCATCCGAACCTCCCAATTCAGATACGCCTCCTAGATTTGGAGAATCTCTAGGGTGCCTTAACCCCTTGCATCATATTGGAACCCGTCGAATCGCAGCATATTTTGATGACGATGATTCCAGTCATAGCCTCTATCTTCACGGTGCTGCAGTAGGTACGATTGAGCTGACTCTTGGAGACACGGACAACTCCGAGGTAGCGTATACGGTCACAACGCATCGGAGTTACCCCTCGGATCACTTTACCATCGAGGCCACTCATGGGATCGGCAGCCATGTCATGTTCAACTCTTCCTCAGACATCGGCTGCGACTGCATTCGTCACGATATCAAGTTGACCATCTCACCTCGTCTCAAGCGACTCTCCATTCATGCCTTCTCCACCACCCAGATCCAATTCGACCCCGTAGCGAAGATCGAGCTAGAAGAGCTCTTGATTCACCTTGCCACGACGGATAGCAATAATATGTTGCTCCCCAGCCAATCCATTCGTGCGCAGAGGGCCACGTATGAATTGACTGGGGGTCGGCTTGATGGATCAATGACGATCTTGGACAAGGTTGTCATCCGTACCGACATCTCGAAGGTTTACGCGAAATTGTACGTTCAGCCTCTCGCATCTCATAGCAATGAACCTGCAATCTTGGAAACGTATGGAGGCGATGGACCTACTGAGATCTTCTACGAACGAGACACGTCCTCGTCGTACCAGCGTCCCATTCAGAGCGTCCATCGGTCCGGGAATGGGGATATGAGGTTGAATTACAAGGAGACGTGGTTCTTTGGAAAGGTTACGCTCTCTGCGAGGTTGTAACGGTAGTGGGGTTTGGTGGGCCTTCAGGCCTTCGTTCTTCAATCACGCGAGTCGCAATGCGTCAGATCCCGTACTATAGCGAGGAATAACACAGACGTAGCGACAAGATGCGTGAACACGAAGGTAAAGACTAAAAGACCAGGGTATCATCTTAGCGCTAGTGTGAGCTATAAGTCGGTAAACCTAACCCTAAATGACTCTCCGTTACAGAGGTCTATCACGACGCATGATGGTGTTCCGGAGCGACGTCCGGGGACAGATGTGTCCTGGGTCGGAAGGGGTAGAGGCGTTGGCGTAGATGATCTGTATATCAGGTCTTCTGGATGGGTGGGTATTACAATGGTATAACGTGTATCATTGCCCGTAGATCGGCTGTTGTCTTGCTGTGAGTTCAATCGGTTTTCAGAACAGCCGCGCGGTCACGCTTCTGACTTATTTGACCCTTTATTCTAGATATTCCTCCGCTTCGCTTTCAATATGTTGTTCACTACTTGAAGTCGCGTCTTTTTGTACAGATACAAACCGTGGAGACCTGCGATATACAACGTGCTAGACAAGACGCATAAAGCTTCTCTGAGCACGTAGGTACGGATTGATCAAATGTCGATACAGAGAGCATAGTTCTTGCGAATGCTTCTCCGAGCCTACTGTAAGATCGCGGTCACTTGTTCACTGGTAGAATTGCATTATGCATACGCGTAACAAATACATACATAGAATCAGGCATAAGTGCTTTCAATTACCCTAATGTTGAGCCTGCTCCAACAACCATCGTAAGCCAGCCTTCAAATCATCAGTGAATTTTTTGGCCGGTTTCGTATTGTTGAGGGAGTAATGGCCTTCATGCGGGAAACCGGGATAACTGAATACACCCAAAGAACGTCAGAAAATGGCACGAAGAAAGTAGACGAAGAAGTGAGAAACTTACACATCAAGCTTGGTGGGAACGCCATTCTCCTTTAATACCTTCTCATATAGAAGTCCTTCGTCCCTTAACGGATCGTATCCGCAAACCTGGAGGTATGCGGGTGGAAGGCCCTTGTGGCTTGGAGCCAGCAAGACGGAGTAGTATGGGTCTGTTGGAGGTGCCCCATAGATTTCTGTAACGACAGAAGGGTTCAGTATGCGTTCAGAGAGAAGGCGGTCGCAAGATACGCACGTGCACATGATATCACGTCTTGCAGAGTGAGGAAAGGCGCGTCTTTGTTCTGCTCCCGAGAGAGGATCTCTGCCTTGTACCTGCAGTCACTTCGTGAGTACTTCCAGACCTACGAAGCCACAAGACACATTACTGACTTGCCAAGATCAGCCTCGGGATGAACGACCTGAGGAATCGAGAGTAATTGTCCGGTCACCTTCTTTCCGTTTGTGAAGAAAGGGTCGTCTCGAGCGCGTAATGCGAGAGCCGCAGACATGTTGCCCCCTGCGGATGACCCTCCTATGACAAAGCCGCGGCTAGGGGACGCAGAGAACTTCGCTGCATTCTCGACAGCCTATCGTACAAAGCAGGGGGTCAGGGTAAGATGAAATACAGGTAAAAAAGGAAGTGCGTACCCATTTCATAGCAGCGAATCCGTCATTTAATCCAGTTGGGAACGGAAATTCCGGGGCGAGTCTAAGGATGGAATGTTAAGAGGATTATGGAGATAGTGATTCCATCCGGAACTGCACCTGTAGTCCACGTTGACTATCACTACCCTATTGTCAACAGCAACTCGGCGCAAGAGGTAGTCATCCAATCGGATTGAGCCCAAGAAATATCCTAATTGCGAGAAAGTCCAAGATCAGGATGCATGCATTGTAGAGAGCGATAGTGGAGCGACGTACCTCCCCCGTGGAACCAAACCAATAGAGGGTACTCAGTTAAGTTCTCTGCGCCAGAACGCGTCGGGATAATCACGCGCACGGCGATCTCGCCACCGTCAACGGGAACTGTATGGTCCTCGACGCGGTATTCAGTATCTATGACACGTTGTCAGCAATTTGCTGAGATACGACCGGAGAAGACGAAGCTGCGTACCTGCAGGTAGATCGTCTTTGTAGGGCGCGACCATGTAAGGAACAGACTCTTCGAAATAGTTTCTCCATGCCGCAATGTCTTCTCCGAGTTCCTCAGGGCGTGGAGGTACCTCTGCGAGGGCGGCAGCGATCTCCTCGTCGGGTTTAGACAGATGAGCGTATTGAGACATTGGAAAGGCCCCAAGCAGGGATCGTCTTAAGGCTGAAGGTGAATGCTTGGGTTCGAATGCTGGTATGGTGAGTGTGCCATATATACTGATCCATATTGGATAATCCGGAGCTCGTGAACTACCGAGGAAACTTGAGACTGTCTGACCGTACTTTCCTTGGCCAACCGCGAGGATTCAGGGCAAGCGGGGAACTGCACTTATGCGGAATACAGCTACCGACAAAGAACAGAACTCGAGTTCTCACCTGGTTCACAATCATAAAGCAGAGATACCATCCAGGAACCTTGACGTTCTTTGGAGATGATCGATTTGTAGTCAGAATTAGCCGAGAGAAATAAAATCGTACCATATATCATCTACAACGAATCAAAATGCCGCATGAAATAAAGGCGACCACGGTTGACCGCGGTCATCGCAGTGATTGAAAGCGAATCAACGGTACACCCTCGGTATAGAAGTTCGCGCTTTCCTGCGTCAAGGGGAAAAGGTCGACGTCGAACTCCTGATAGGCAGCGACGACTTAGTATCAGTTTGCAGATCACACGAAGCTCTTGACAATTGTGCAAATCATACAGACCAAACTGCGGTGTGCTCGCTTGAGCAATCTAAACGTGGATGAAGTGATTCGTGATTTCGTAGAAGCTGAGTAACGTCAGACCGCGGGGGAAATGACCACGGTCATCTGCAATTTTACGATCAGAACGGGCGTTATTAGTTCAACAAAGGTATTGAATTAGGTATTCAGTGCGTACCTACCAGAGCCTACAGTCTCAGCCGCAACGAATCATCTCCACAATCGATATATAGCGTGTCACAGAGCATGAGTACGAACCGGATGCAATCCGAGTTTCCGCGGAGCACGTCCTGCTTAGTTCTTCGAAATGACAACCGTCTCCTCAACCCTGTCTGGACAGTCTGTACAAGATATATCCTGTTTCATACTTATAACCAGGTATGCCTCGGCAACGCCTTGCGCCCCGGAAAGCCTTCGAGGACAACGAGCATTTCCGTCCGCCAAATGGAGATGAAGCCCAAGAGGAAATGGGTTGTGATGGGAAGTGTAAATCCATGGGTGTTAGATACGTCAAAGTATGTCTGCGAATGTTCGAAGTGGATAGCAGGTAACTTCACGGCGAGTCAGTCTTCACAGCAGCTTTGACCAAGTTCAATCTTCATCATCACCAGGGTAGCAGTGTGAAACTGTCGTCAGTGCACAGTACCACATGATGTTTTCTAAAGACAAGAATAAACTGAGGGTACTAGATATCATGATGAACGGAAGAGGCCTAGGTAAGATGCGAGAAAGATTACAGATCGTCCCGGAGGCCTGATGTAGGCTATCCAATGACGTCATACCGTGGATGACTTTGGGTTAAGGTTCGACTGACACGACCGTGACCGCGCGTCGAAAACTTCAAGTTGACCAAGCTTTAACAACGTCTTCTTCTCTGGTTCATGTCTAAGACTACTCGAAACTATTCCCCAACAGATTACGGTACCCATACAGACAGAGGAAGACGATAATCCGCGCGTGAGGCTCAGATAACAAGTACTATGATCTTTGGACTCAGACCGCCGCTTCCGCACTAAGGGTGCCGTTTAATCGCCGTTTATCTCTGGACGGTAACATGTTTGAGTTACTTGACCGTAGAGTTTGTTTTTTTACGAGGCAATTCACTCTTTGATTGACAAGGCGCCGGTTTCTCCTACTGTCAGCTTCGCGAAGAGTCGGTTACTCCGTCATGTCACCTTGCAGCTGAGAACTTGCGAAATTCGAGGTCGCAGCTTGCCAAATGTAGCACGCTCCCTCGAGGTGGCATACAATCGCGAGTCAGGAGACTTACGATTGCATAAGGAGACCCAGGTCTCGAATCGCTATCTCAATACGTATGTCTGTTGCACTTCCATTCTGTAATACTTAAGTTTACCTTCACTAGAATACTGCTGCGTGTTCTTGTAACAAACTTCAACCCTCGGAGTCAGGTGAATCCTATGCCGACGAGTGACCTCCTTCCAAGAGCCATTTCAACCCTGCCTTGAAATCCTCGATGAACTTCTTCCCAATGGCGGTCTTGCTCAGAGCGTAGTGACCACCATGTGGAAGACCGGGATACCTGAGCGTTCCATGAGCATGTTTAGACAGTTGAAGTCACAAAGGGTTCCCACTTACACTTCAAGCTTTGTCGGGACTCCGCTCTCCCTCAGGACCTTCTCGTACAGCAACGCCTCGTCTCGTACTGGATCAAGCCCACACACCTGAATGACTGCAGGTGGTAAACCTTTGTGGTCGGGTGCTAACAGAACTGAGTAGTTAGGGTCATTGGACGGAGCACCATATACCTCTAGGACTGCCTGTAAGCATGCACGGTTCTCTCAGATAAAGGAGGGACATACTAGCGAAGGCCAATAGCTCCTTTCGAGTGAGTAAGGGTGCATCCTGGTTCTCCTCCCAAGAGAGTATCTCGGAACTGTATCTATACAATGACGAGTTTGTTAGGGATGCGCTAACAATGTATTCAAAGTTGAAGCACTCACTTTCCAAGATCTGCTTCAGGATGGACGACTTGTGGTGCTTGAAGCAACTGACCTGTCAGCTTCTTGTTCGCAAAGAAAGCATCATTTCTGGCGCGCAGAGCAAGTACGGCAGCGAAGTTTCCACCAGAAGAAGCTCCACCAATGATGAATCCGCGGCTCGGCGACGCAGAAAACTTAGCGGCGTTTTCAGCAGCCTAGCATATGCATACACTACATCAGATTAAGGGCAGGGTAAAAAGCAATAACATTTTTCGAACCCATTTCAAGGCCGCATAGCTGTCGTTCAGCCCGATTGGAAAAGCATGTTCCGGTGCAAGTCTGGTGAGTTTGGTTAGTAGATGAGCTCAGCCTCTGGTGCGAGATCTTTTACCTATATTCGACAGAAAACACAACCGTCTTCAATTCGACGGCCAGTCGCCGAAGCAGGTAGTCATCCATGTCAACCGATCCCAAAACGTATCCTATCAGAAATACTTTGAGACAAGCGGTAGTCGCTCATTTGGAGAATATGTATACCTCCGCCATGATACCACACGAAGAGTGGGTACTCGACTTCCCCCTCGTTGTTCGGCGGTGTAGGGACGATGACGCGTACTGTTATGCTACCATTCTCGACAGGGACCGTATGATCCTCAACGCGATATGTGTTCTCTGTTAAACGAAGGCTTGGTGAACATCAGAAATCGCGGAGGCAAAGTCTAAAGAAACGCACCTGCGGGTTGATACTCTTTCAAACCTTGAGTAATGAAAGGCAATGCTGCACGAAAGGCCTCTCGTCTCGCAACGAAGTTCTCTCCGAAGTCTGGGCGAGGAGGGAGCTTGACCAGGATGGTCTCTACTTCTTTATCAGGAGTAGACAAGTGGGCGTACTGAGACATTTGTTCCACAGTGGGGTCTATGAGAGGCCAAATATACGTCACATTTAACCATGTAGACACCACAGTATATATAGCAGTCATGCTGAGGTTCACCGGATCCATCCGATCGGAGGGGTGAATATGTCAGATGACTTCGTCAGGCTAAGGACCAAGTACTACCTACGCACTAATATGAATTAGTATCGTGCGTACCTTGCCAAGATGTGGACCACAGACAGTCATAAATCAGTCGTTTATGAGAGGGCCAAAAGCTATACTAATAGTATATGCGAGAGGTAAAGAAGTTGTGTCGATTCAAGATGCTGTGGCATGAACTCGGTTGATACAAGGACGAATGTCTCTGGCCCACTGCGTCCTCACAAAGTGGAGTACCTGGGAAAAAGGATAGTGCACTTCACCTTTCCCGTCTACTTTGTGTCGTACCCGTTGTTTCACTTATGGACTTCACATAGTTAGAACCGAAATCTTCTGTAGTGAAAACGTGCATGCACGCGCGTAGCTGAGATGAATTGCATACAGTTTCTACTTCCTGCTGAGGGGAACAACGTCGGCATCTATTGCACGCTTTCCGTGTCTACAAATCGGTACGCGACCTAGATCAGCAAACGCACAACGAGAATGTACATCCCACGTACATCACCTGCATATGATACCCAATCTCGTCCTCACTAGAATTGAAGTGCAAGTACTGCCTGCAATAACGTGCGTCGCAGTCTTCCATAGTATCGCAGAGCTTCGCGCAGAGGGAGCACGTAAGCCCTCTCGTCCTTTGCGATTCGGGAATGTCAAGCTCAGGGGTGTCTATGAGGTTGATTGGGGAAACCGGTTCCTGCGAAACACAGGACGTGTTACTATTGAGAGTGTGATAGTCATCAGGGAGGACTTGTATAGGGCTCCCATTAAATGTGTTGAGATTGTACTTAGCCCTGCGGTTACAGAAGGTCCAAGTGTGTTTCGAAAGTGATAAGGAATGACTCGGACTTACGCGGCTTGTCGAAGCAGCCCGTGTATATGTTTCTCGTGGCAAATATGATTAACCTGATCGTGTGTTTCAGTCAGCAAATCAAGCATAGAACGACACGCAAAGGAGCCTTGACCAACGTACAAGTTCGACAAACGACAACGACGGATCATCGCCTGGAATGCGCGGAGGCTTACCACATCGACAATTGAACCGGGAGGATGACACTGACAAGGCCGAGGTCTGTCGGGGGATATTGCAGCGATCAAGTACAGCTGCTGCAACTTTTGTGGCCTCAGGAGCAATCTCGAATAACTGCCTATCGGTAGGGAGAGGTTTCATGATCCGTCGAATATGGCGGTGCGTTGTCATCACTGACTGTAGGCTAACGTAGCGGGTGGAAGGCTGGTCTGTGACATGGACATAATTGGAATTTGTGCACATCGATGCGGCTCCAAAGGCAAATTCTACGTCTTGCGGGTCTTGTGGAGACAGCTTATGGTCATACAAGCCCTCGATGGCGTTCAAGTCATGCATAAGTTGCTGGATGAACAGCTTCTTGTAACCGTCGCTTTCGACATAAATGCGTTGCATGCACTTCTCGCGAAGTTCTTCTGTTAGGGTATTCTCGGTACTCCTGTTGATGATATGGTATATCTGAGGGACGATCGTTAGAACGCCTTCAGCAGGTAGCCACCAGGTCGTGACGGAAGGGGAACAGTCGTAACGGTGACTTCCGGATACGAATTGGTAGTAGTAAGATGTAAACCAGTCGTAGAGTCTTGCACGACGAGGTTTGTCTTTCAACGTTAGAAGCTCATATTCGACTGACCCCCTCAGTCGGGCAAACTCTGACCAAAACATAATATCAATATAGGGTACCATCGATAGAGGGTTCAGAATCACGTGGTACTTGCCTTGACGTGTGAGTTCATGATTCTGCTGAACGGCTCGATACCAGTGGGTCCACTTTTTTGTAGGCTTCTCCAGTATAACAGACGAATCCATACTCAGGAGATCAGTGTCCCGGAAACGGGTTGATTCTTGTAGTAGCCAGTCGTAGTATTCGTATTGGTGGGTTATTCCAAGGCTATGTTGTGCGGCTCGATACCAGCGTGGCCGGTTTGTGTAATTCTGTAGCTCCCCAAACAGGCCAAACGACCTCATATCCGGAAAGTCACCGTTCTGGAAACGCCCTGACTCTTTCAACCACGTCTTGAGCCTACGACAGGCGAGACAAGTAAGTGAATGCTGTCGGATAGACATGATCAGATGCTACAAACATTCTTTCACGACGAACGTATCGTTCTGCAAGAGCTAGCAACCGAGCTTGGCGTGTCTTAAGGAGCTCGTGCAGGTGACAAGAAGATACCTGATATATGTTATCAATGTCAGGAGAGCGATAGTAAATCCATCTATGGGATCCCTACATTGTTAGCATGTGTGTTGTGATGATCGTTTTCATCTGCCTGGTTCCGATTCCTGTGTGTCTCGAACATCTTGTCAAGTTCAGACTTGTTCTGAACAATCTCAAGTGCTTCTTCTACATGGTGTCTGAAAAATCGGCCGCTCGACACGGCACAAGCTTCAGGCATGAATTCTACACGGTGGTTAAATATACAATTTGAATGTGTATATCCGGACGTACTGAGCAAGGTCACGGCAGGGACTAATGCACGCATCACCTCGGTCGGTTTCGGACTGAGTTTGAGGCCGAAATCCCGGACAGTGCTGAATAAAACGGGACGATAAAAACGAAGAAGATCATAGGATAAAGTGCAACGGCATACTTTGCATCACAGCACGATTTGCAGACGTATATGTCTTCTATATAATAGGCCCATGGGTGGGGTGGATCGTCGATCCCACAGATCTGCAAATGATCGTGAGTGTGAGACGACGACGGTAAGAATCAGTCAACGAACCCCGCATATGGTCTCAAACAAGAAACTGGCATATTGTATTTCGCCGGTATGAGGCGGAGAAGGCGGGGGAATCTGTAAACGTTCTCGAGCCATTACCCACACCCGAAGGAAGTCTGCGGATGCCATCTCTGCTCTCGCATATTTGCACGTCCTGAACAACGATAGCAAATCTTTCGGATGTAGGTAAGAAGCGACCTGATCAGAGAGATCGTACATGGCTTAGCCACCTGATTCAAAGGACGTATAAGTTCGTACCTCGTAGAAAACATCTATGGGTAAGTTACCCAGGGAATCACTGCTTGGATTCACATCGATCTTGTTCAGAGGATCGTCATGCTTTCTGTTCTGACTGCTACTCTTTTTGTGGGGTTTAAATCGCCGCCGCTTTGCTCCGGTGCGTCTTGGATAATGCGCCCGTCGGGACTTTATGTCTTTCCTAGATCGCATTTGTACGATGGAGGGGGGAAGACTAGAGCATACGTTAGCAGAGCAATCGTTCGTCAAATGGTAATTGAGTTCGATCAGATGAATTAAAAACATACGTGCAACTCAGATGTAGTCGTCTTGCTACGGGTTTACTGCGAAACATGCGAGTGGTCTATCTCCCACTGCAAAGAGGTGGGATGAAGAAGAGATGAACAGACGAGCTCGACTTGAACGGCTCCTTGTACAGCCCAGGATTATCAACCTCTGATCCTAGTATCGCAGGCCCAGAACATCCCACAGTCAAGGCGCTGTAATGACAAGGGTTGACTCGGAGCCGTTATGGGTCATGTTCACACTTGGGAGTTGTTCTAGGGCGGTCCGAGTCATGAATGGTCGACCAAAGCATCCTAAGGTTACCACAATTCAACTGGCTAAGCGGAGGCTTGAGCAAAGATAAGGAGGGTGGTGCACAGTGCGAACGACGAGCCGCGAACGAAGAAAGTTAGAAGCAAGCTTAGGTCGGACTCGGAACCTTCGAAGACTCGGAGCTGCAATCCTAGGCGCGGTCACGTGGTTGATCTTCCTCATTGACGCATGATAGCCTGAAGGCTTATTGGCTTGATCTATCGCTTCCTCTGCCGCATTCATCCTACTTACAAAGGGTATCATCCTGCACTAGAATTACGCTCGTTACCAACGATCACCTCAGAAATTGAGCTCATTACTACGGTAAGACTGGCAGGGACCGACCGCGACAAGACCGCTGGCAGTCTCCCAAACCTAGCTTACGTTACATTCCATTGGTGATACAAGGAGATACATAACGCTGAGACCCCATAATGACCCCCTATTAACCGTAGAAAATTGAAATTTGTCCCGGCAGACCCAAATCGTGTTCAACGGCCGTTACCTGGACCTGGCGGACACGGGCTCAGGGAGCGAGGATGGTATTACCAGTTGGTAGGAATCTAGATATCGACAATCAGCATCATCGATTGATGTTAAGAATGCAGTCAACTCGTACGTACTCCATGAACCACAAGCCATTGTCAGCCTCACAACCCCCCTGTCCGCCCTTCTTTATCACAGCGCAGTTCGTGTATTGCGCGGAAATTGAGCTTGCCTATATACATATCAGTGTCATCGACTGCAAAAAATACGGTGGGTAGAATTGTGAGTGTGAGGAGACGTACGAAATTCTGGAAACAGTATTCAAGTTCGCTAGCTGCCCGATTGAACCAGACAGCTTGACAAGTCTTGAAAGAGGCTTGGACGCCTCGGTTTCCGGGTACGAAGAATGAGCCGGCTGGAACATGCAATAGTGAATATGTTATGTACCGATTGAAAAGTGTTGTGCTGGACTTACGGCCGGAGAGTTCATTGGACAAAGCTTCACAGTCGGATTGAAGAGGTGGTCCGGCCGAACCCCCTACACCTCGAGCGCAGAAATCCAAGTTACCTATGCGGGTGGAGCGATGGGTCAACTAATAGAGCTCAAACACAGAAATATGCAAGTAGAGACTTACACAATATAGCACATTGACACTCCCTATCGGCAGCACCTCCCGCGCAGTTCTGGAATTGACGTGTAGCGAAGGTCGAGTTGGGGTTAACGTCGGGAATCCTCGTGGTAGTGGCCTCGGAGGAAGAGAAGGAGGTATCGGCACATTCGAACGTCTTGAACTCTGCTTCGCCAACCTTCTCCGTTTTGACAATTCGCGCTCCGGGGCAGAGTTCTGATGCTGTTAAGAATGGTTAGTGGTGGCTTGGCCGGCCACGTTGTGTATATCGGTTTGTGCTGGGGACGTGGGTGCTCACTGCGAGAGATAATGGACCCAAGTGAGAGGGTGGCGTAGGAAAGCAGGATGAGAGTCGACGTCGAGAAAAACATGTCTCTGAGTCAGTAATCTGCGGTCCAGCTGTTGTTCAACTTCGAGCTATCTCAGAGCACAAACTAACACCATCGACCGCTCTCGTCTTTAAACCTCTTTCCCTCACCGTCGAGCACGGATCGACACTAAAGTCTCGAACCATCGGAATACGTCCGGGAGAGGGTGCGACGAACGTTGAAGGAATACATTGTCCAACGCAACACAGTGCACTGTCTTCGATGTCAAGGCGAACGTTCAAAAGTCGACATTGCAATATCTAGGATGGACAACTTATACTCACCTAGTGAACGTTCATAAGTCAACAAGTCAACGTGACCTACCATCCACAGTCTGAACCAAGTCACCCGGCGTCGGCGTGGTTCAAGCCGATAGGTATCGGAGGTCACTTGAGAGTATGGGGAAGAATCAGGGAGCATAAATACCTGCCTGACAGTGAGGTTGATTGAAAGACGAGGTGATGATCGAAGAGCTAGGTAGATTGGATATACGCCACGAAGGTCACAGCAGTGGAAGATCTGCATGTAACGGAGACTCTCTATTGATACTTTGACGGGTGGCCGCTAGCTGGGTACTTTCAGTATGCGTGCCTTGCCTAGATGAAGAAGCTAAGAATAGGCATGTATGCGAAAGCACTGACCTTGCCAGAACTGGTTCTTCTCGTTGTCAGTCGCGGGAAGATAGGTTCATGTCTAGAAGCTGGTGAGCCCAACCTCGTCGTCAATGACAAGTTGTTGTTATTGTTATTCAATAAGAATAGATCTAGGAAAACGGGAAGTATATCGCATGTCAGTCAGTTACTCGAACCGAATTAACACAAACATACGCAGAGGTGATGAAACTTACCAGTACACTCCGCAAGGTCACTAACCCACAGACCGTCCCCTACGTTTTCTTCCCCGCAACTTGAAGGAACCCCGCCAACTCCCTAATATCATCCGGCAAAGTCTTACAACAACCTCCAGCAATGACCCCACTCCACCTCTTATCGATATCCTTCACGACATCCAACACGATCTCTCCGAATTGTTCTGCCCAACTCTTCGTTCGAGTCTTTTCGCCGTCCGCAGAGGTTCCGGCTTGGGTTTGGCTGCGTGGAATCCAGGTTTTGGTGACAGGCTCCCATGTATCTCCACCGTTCGGGTAAAGGCACAAGAACGTTTTGTGAGAGGCAGAGGAAGCAGGGAGGTGTGGGTCGACGGATCGGAGGATGTCAGGGAGGTACTCCACTCGAGTACAGTTTATACCGACTCCATCTGGTCTTATCACGTCTTCACCAATCCTATCATCATCAGCACACGTTCCTAACAATGCACGAAACACCTCTTGCACAGGGACGTGTTCCCTCGACGAACCTGCCCCCGAAGCTCGTCTCTCGGGAAACAAACCAGAAGGATAAACCGTACTGATCCAAAACGGTTTCCGCGAACCGGCGAGCGCAGTCATCGCTCTCCTAATCGCCACAACCTCCCTCGTTAACGGGACAGTCTCAAACGCCACAATGTCGATCTTATCCCACGTATCCTCGTCCTCCGCAAACACCTTCAGCCGACCCAAATGGAACACCTCCAAAGCACGTATAGCATTTTCCTCCTCTTCCCGCTCGTCGTCTTTGTCGAACGAGTTGGCTATGTCTGCAAGCTGGGTGGGAGGAGTACCGTCGTAAGCGTACCCGTGAGGACCGTAGGGGGGTGGGTAGAGACCGTCGAATTCTTGTGCAGGGTAGAGCGTTGCGCCGAATGGTCCTAGGGAGAGCGCAATTGAGATTTCCGCGGGTGCGATATTACCGGTGGGACTAGAGCTGCTGGTAGAACTCGAAGAGGTTGAAGTTTGGTCGGCGAGGAACCGTCGTTTAGCTTCCCATGCTAGATGGACGGCTTTGCGCATGAGGGTTACCGCTTCGTCGTGCGTGTAACCTGCCTTGTAAAACGTCTCGAACGCACATTGATACCTTCAACATTGCATGAGCGTAAATGTGTGATAACTTCAGGTTTAAGTATCCAGGTAGGACGGAGATAAGAAAGAGAGGGGTTACATACGTAGCAGTCAAAATAACTCTCGCACCAGCCCTCAGGAACGCAAGGTGTGTCGCTATGATCGTCTCTGGATCTTCGTCGATCGGTTTAGCAGACCAAAGAGGGGTAGAGATATCTTTGTGGAAGACGTCTTCGAGAGTCGTGCCCTGTGGTGTTCGTTCAAATGTTTGAGTATGGTTGGAAAGGTATAGAGGGTCAGAGGATAAAGAGAAGTCGGAAGAGGAACGTACGAAGCCGCCATCTAGGATACGGATTGGGCCTTTCTCAAACATCGGGAAGTTTGAACCTTAAGCCGTGCTATAGATGCTATCTGGTTGAGTGTTGAGTTTGAACGCTGAAACCCGAGGACGCCCGACGAAGCTGGACGAGGTTGAGACCAAGAGGTAGGAAAATAGGGAGAACCTGTATCATGCAAGATCAGTTGGTCTAGTCACGTACATAGCAAGTACAGGTGATCGCGACACCCTGACGTCATTCCTTTGCGAACGCTGCCCGCACGCCTAAGTCTGGCAAAAAGGCTGAGTGCTAAATGAAGGATTCCAGAAAGAATAAATCCGAGCCTGATCAGAAGTTTCATCCCTTTATCCCTCAATCCCTGGTATCATCACAGTCATAAATACAAACAAAGTGTAGAATATGCTTCTCTTTCTTCTTCTCGTTCTTTTTCTTGTTTCTTCCCCTTCGTCCCTCTTCATGACGATACTTAATTGAGTACCGCAAAGAAAACAACCCACTACGCAATGGTACATCCATCCGGTAACTGAGGCATCCCATCTGGTCCCACGTTCAGTCCGGGCGGGAGGGGACCCATGATCTCGGGAGGTGGCGATCCATGGGTTTGCATCTACCAAATGATCAACGTTAACGTCAACGTCAATGTCAATTTGGCGAATTTGAACGTTCGGGTGGGGGTATCGGTAGGACGAGTAGAAACGCAGAACGCGGCGAAATGTAAAGGAGACTCAACGAACCTCGTTCATCAGCAACGCAACCTGAGCCGTCTTCTCCGTATTCTCGTCCGAATAATCCGGGCTCTCGAATATAGCGACGATCTGCGCAGCGATAGTCTGTTGTTTCGTATATCGTTCTTTATCCTTGGCGTTCAGACGGTATTTATGTTCGGAGAGGTATCCTGGGAACTAAAGCGAGCGATGAGAGATGCGGCGGTCGGTTAGTATTGGTAGAAGGGACGTTAAGTGGCGTGAAACAGACCTTGTCATTTAACTCCTTTATGGGCTCGTATAGAATCTCTTTGGTCATTAGCTGTGCCATCATCGATTCCAGAATCCCCTGGAGTTCCTCCTCCGAGTCCCCGCCGCCCTCGCCCAACTGCGAGAGAAGAGCTTCGAGGGGATCAGACCCAGGTGTACTCTCAGTCTAACAACGGCCGGTAAAAATCCAATTTCGAGACAGTAAAGAAGAACCCGGGGAACGAACCTTATGACTACTCTCGCTCTCCTTGAGCTTCTCCATCGCCTTGCGTATACTCGCCTGGAACGCATCCTCCTCCCCACTCTTCACATCGTCCTTCCCCACACCCCCGCCCGCACCCGCCCGCTCCTTGCCCTTCGCACTCCCACCAAACTCCTCATGCCCATCAATACCAATAGCCCCATTCATGCCCTCCACCAACATCTTCTCCCAAGCCTCCCTAAACGTCCTCGCCTGCTGCAAATCCCTCCCTTCCCCTTCTCCCCCTCCTTCTCCTGCTGCTGCTCCTTCCTTCCCGCTTGAACCACCACCGAGATCGGACTCAGCAGCGACCTCCCGCATGAGCGCTGCCATCCCCTTTGCAAGTTCCGCCGCAAAGTCATCAGAGAAGTTCAAGTCGTCTATCCCGATACTCTGACTTTGTTTCGTAGAGCTGGCATTGACAGGAGGGGTGTTCTTCCCCGACGCCGTGCTTGATTTTCGCCCTTTGGACGCGCTGCGTTTGGGGACTGGTTTGGTTGGGGCGGAGGGGGCGGGGGCGGGTGGGGTAGGTTTTGTGGGGAAGTCGTCTAGGTAGTCTGTTGGTGTTTGTTCGTGAGTATGGAATGTAAGTAGTGCTAGTCAGCGTTGAGTTACACTTACCATCGAGATCGTCCACATCTTCGTCTACTGTCGGACGCGGCGCGGTAGGTTTTGAGTTCGCGTTCGAGGAAGACATGGCTGGGACTGATAGATACTAGGATCGTATTCGGTGCTCACTTGGGTAACTGTAACAGTCGACGCGGACGTTGTGCAGGCGTCGGGCGAGGAGAAAGACAAGGATCCTCGAGGTAGGGTATCTGGATTCTGGTGTAAGTGAAAGTTGTACGTACGCGACCGGGAACTCAAACGCACACGCGATACGATACGCATACATGTGATTTCGAAAATCCTTTCACTCAATTTCATCCAGACAATTTGTGTCGTGCGAGCACACAGAGGGCCAATTGAGACGAATACAGCATTATTAGGCCTGGAATATACAAACATGTACATCGAATAGCAATAAGTAGAAACCCGACATATATAGCGGCCATGTCCGTTAAATACTGTAGCTATAGCTATAGCTCTAGATCCCCTACAACCTTCAAAGCACACAGCACGCGTCGCGCGATTACACCGTCACAGGTCACCTCCCTCTAGTTCCTTCTAGTAATCAATAGTTTGATCCATCCTCGCGTCTCCAACATTTCAACACACTCAACCTCACGCACTCAACGCCCTAGCATTCTCCATCCCATCATGCACCCCCCTCACCAACTCCAAATTCCTCTTCCTCCCCTGCTCCACAACCCCCTCAAACGCCTTCTCCCACCACCTCTCATCCTCCTTCACCTCCCTCCACCCTCCTTTCATCAGTTCCATGAGGGATTTGAGGTTTTGGGAGGATCGGTAGTGCCGGAGGTGGGTGATGTGGGGTGGTGGGTTTCGGTGTGAGTACGACGACGGTGACGGAGGGGAAGCGAAACCCTCAGAAGCAAGCACCAAAGTAGGGGGCACCGTTATCCTCCCAATCTTGAAACAACACTCCGAGATCGCCACACAATGTAAGATCGCCCCATCAGGTTCGACTTGAGAGGCTGCGGCGTTCGCGAGTGCTCGTAACCCTGTTTCGGCGGGTTCGCGTGTGAGAGAGGGGTCGGAGGGGGTGTGTAGGGAGGCTATGGGGGCTCCGCTGGGTTCGGAGGGTGGGGTGAGGGATACTTTGGGTGTTGGTGTTCCGTTGGGGGTGGAGGACTTGGAGGATTTCTTCTTGTTCTTGGGGTGGGTGACGTATCGAGTAACAACGTATATCTACCATCGACATGAGAATCCAAGTTCAACTCTTGTGAAGGTGGATATTGATGATAGATAGACTAAGACAGCGTACCCATTTGTTATCCCACGTAGCGATGCTCGTACGCATTTCGTAGATCGAGAACATCGGGATTTCACGAACGAACTTGAAGTGAGTCGCACCGAGCGCAACCCACCCTCCACACCGGAACAACGTCGTATTAATCGCCAACGATGCGTCGAACCGCGCCATATCAAGGTTCTATACACCCATTATCCGGTCATTCATTTTATTCATCGACACTGACATTAACATGAACGATGATGGGAACACCGCCGTGGACGTACCTTGGCATACGAACTATTACTCAAATGGAGATTGAAGTCCGAATCGTCCGGACCTGCCCAGGACTTATACGCCTTCACCCACGTCAACGGGTTCTGCCCGATGGGAGAGAGGTCTTCGAACCATTTATCTTCGAGGGCTTTGCGTCGGGGACGAGGATGGAGGCGGAGGAGGAGACCGAGTTTGACGAGCGCAAAGCGGATACGGATCGTCCATGCGAGGACGTAGATTCTGTCTATAAGTATTTAAAAGTTGGTTTAGGCGTGGGGTCTTGCTTGAGTGGGAGGAAGGGGATGAGATCGTCTAATTCTGGATATGAGGTCTGAGCGCCCCCCTCGTACTCGTACCCCTTGATCACCAATTGAATCGCAAAACCATCCCGCTCCTCCCAAACGTCGAAAAGAAGAACTCACAATGCCAAACCCCAGGCCAAGACCGCACATTCAACAGAAACAGCGCAGCAACGACCCACTTCACCGCCCCGGGCACCCTAACCAGCGTCGTCAACCCTCCAAAGTTGAACGAGGAGAGCACACGAGCGATGACATCCATCTTCGTGCGTGCCGTCCGAGTGAGGGCTGTAGAAGGAGGCATCTTGGACGTCTGCGCAGGCTTTTTATGCTGATGCTATGACGTCGGTCGGTGAATGGGTGGAATGTCGATGGGGTAAGGAGAGGCGAGAAATGAAGGTGAAGACCAGCCGGGGATGAGTTACCCGGGTTCGGGCTTCGGTTTGGGGAAGCTGGATAAACCGAATGAGGGACGAGTGCGCGCAGATACCGGGAGGTGTTCCTCGTGTACGTCAGTGCCCCCGCGTAATCGACGCAATTGTGGTAGTAGTACTACTGAGTACTGCTACTTACTATGTAGTGAAGGAGCTGGTACGTGGATAGGATGTGGTTGGGGTGAAAGCGGTGAGTTGGCATGTCACTGTCAGGGTCCATATGAGGGTGTCCGACATCAAAATGATCCCCGAGGCGTTCCCCCGACCCGTATGGAACGCGATCAGCCTGGTGTCAGGCCGCGTATGGAAGGCGTCCTTCTTCTCCTTGTACACGTCCCAAATCACAGCAGGCCACTCGCTCGTTCTCGAAAGCACCACGCTGCACTGGCACTTCTATATCGCGCCTATGGCTCAAAGCGTCAAGTCCCAATAGTTGTGGCGCACCCTCCCTCAGTCGCATACACAGACTGACCACAGAAACCATCGAGGAAAATGTACAGGGGAATGCCCAGTCGAAGTCGGAGGTGATCTCCCTGTAATTCTCATCAATCGAAGACGCGGGAGCAAGTGTCTTAACTAGTACTTCATCGCGCAGGTCACTTCTCATCTCTACCCAAGAGATTTACCTTCGTTATACAGGACGTGCAAATACGCCAGAGAAGAGATGGAGTCCTCCCACTTTCATCCAGTGTGGATGGGAGCAAGGGAACGCTTGGGTAGGTCTCCAGAAACCATCATTCTCATCCGAGTATTACACACTGCCGTGCTCTGAGCACTCCGAACACTTTCTCGCCTCTCAAAATGTCTCAGGCTTCTTCTGCTTCCGCCTCACATACCGCCTCCAATCCGGCATCTCAAACGCGCCCTCTCCCCTCCAATAAAAATTCCCAAGCTCAAACGTCTCGAGTGTCCCCGCGCCTGAGCTGTGTCCATGTCTATTCCGTAGACAGGTGGTAAGAGCTGAGAAGAAGTTATCGCCCATACTGAACTCGGCGATTTTGAAGTGGAGGAGGTGGGGAAGTATGAGCGTTGTTGAGGTTGAGGTTGTTACTGGCGAGCTTGAGGTTGTTTGGGTTTGGGGAGGTGTGTTTGTGTTTGCGTTCGCCGGGTTGGGATAAGTAGGGTGGATATTCACGTTTGCGTTTGCGTTGCCATGCACGTTCACATCCACGTTCGCCGGGTTCTCATTTCGGTCACCCATCCCATCCACACCCGCACCCATACCACCTACAAAACAAGGCGTCAAAACGCCCAACAAATCCTCCACATTCCTCTCATCAGCATAATACCCCCAATTCGAGAACACCTCCATCCTTTGTACGTGTTTGAAGTGGGAGAGGACGAGTGTCCAGTCGCGGGGTGTGAAGTTGTAGTAGTTCCAGTGGAGCAGGAGGGTTTTGATGGTGTTGTGGAAAGGAGAGGGGGGAGAGGGGGTGGGAGAGGGAGAAGGGGAGGTGGAAGAAGGGGAGGTGGGGTCAAAAGAGGAAGGGGCAGGGTTAGAATTTGGAAAGAGAACAGGTAACGCGCGGAAGAGCGCAGGCAGCTCTGCACGCCACGCATGGTCTGCGCTCCCGTTTGGGACCTTGATGTATATCGCGAGAAGGGCGTTTGACATGTGTCCTGTTTCTCCTCTGTCATCTTCATCATCTTCCAGTGCGCGAGTGGAAGAGGATGTTATGGCGGGAGTAGACGAAGAACAGCCCTCGATGAGGATAAACGTCTCATCCCAGGACACACCCTCTTCCATCTCGGTATACCTCAACCTAACCGTGTCTACTCGTTCCAATGTACTCAAAGTACCACCACGGGGCAACAACCCCATCAACATCTCTGCCTCTCCTCCTCCCTCCCCGTCGTCTCCCTCCGCCGACGAAGGCAAATCAACGTATAGGTGCACGCGAGCGGAGCTGGGGAAGGAGAGGTTAGCGAGCAAATGGGCGATATCCACCGGTCGGTTGTGAAGAGTGATTTTCTTTAGATTGGGGAGTGTAGGACGGTTAGATGGGTTAGGAGGGTCAGGGTACAACGTAACATTCTCCCCGGGGAGCATAGGACCTGCGAATACCAACGAGAGGTGCTCGAGATTCGGCGACCGCGCCAATACAGCCAGGAAGTCGTCCATACTCGGTGCAACGTCGCGTACCTGGTCTCTCAGATCTAGCTTCACGAGGTTATTGAACGCGGGTGAAGTCCATTGGATCGATACCCTCTGTAACCAGAGGACTTTGATGGAGGATGAGAGCGGCGTAGGCGGAGTGTAGCTTACAGTCGTCAAGTTTTCGCGCGTTAGGCCGCCTTTGGGTGGGGCACATACGAGGTGAAGGGTTTCCAACGCTGGGAATGGGGCGGTCAGGTCTCCCAAGACGGCGAACATGGTGGGGAAGGGTAAGTGAATATTGAGCGACGTCGTTCGCGCAGAGTGTCCCGCAATGAGCTGGTTCAGTAAAAACCCATTCACATCGTCGTCCTCGCGACAAAGATCCAACGAAAGCGGGGCCGTCCCGCTTCTCTCCAGATACACCTTGGCCTTGTCCAAGTCATTCAAATCGACAGTGTTCCAGAAGAGCTGGGAGGTGAGTACGACGTGTCGCCAGCGACGACAGACTGCGCTGAGAGGCCATACGACGGAGGACTTGTCGCACACGAGCACGGTAAATATCTTGACGAGGATGTCGTCGGGGAGGATGTGGATGGACGTGAATGTGTTGGCACGTTGGCGGAGGGTGCGAATAAATGATTCTGCGGCGGAGATTTGGGCCAAGAGCCATTCGCGCGCAAGAGGGCCGGCGAGAGAAGATAGTTTGATCTCGTCGAGCGTAAGTTCTGCTGGCATAGTGGTTAGTTGTAGACATGGTGGCATCGACGGATGACTACTTGCATAAGTGGCTGAAAGTTGTCTCAGATGTGCGGGTCGAGATAGACACAGCCCGCGGTAGTCGGTTGGTAGTCTGCCTCATTGAGCCATTCGGGCAGCATTTAATGGCGGCCCTTGTGGCTGCTTCGACGAGCAGAACAAAGCGGGTCGACAGCCAGTGGCAGCCTACTTTCGTCCGTTGGCCAGGTTAATAAGTCTGTTAAGACAAGATCATCTCCGTTGGATAAGATAAGATCATGGTGGCGCTCCAACTTGCGTTTGCTGGTCTCGTGATCGTTACCGTGGGCGTTGGGACGCACGTGCAGGCGGAAAGGTCCGGGATGCTATTGGACGGATGGGATTGGCTGACGGTGTCTGTCGTCAGAAACGAACGGCCAGGTCTTGCTCATCGACATTCCTCCCTTGCTCACCATCCACGACGATGTTCAGGGCATCGTCGTCTACTTCCCGTACGTCCCGCACATCCAGCGATTATTCCCGCGACATTTTCTGACATTACAGGCAAGGTTTATCGAGGCCCCTCAGGGCAAAGTTGCGCAGGTCGTTTGCGACCGTCCAGGACCCCCCTGTTCGACATTATGGCGGACTGAAGGACCAGGACCGAATCTTCACCAATGCATATTCCAGACATGATCATGGCATCAAGGGGGCCATGGTGAGCCGCCCCGCTTTGTGTCGGCTACACGAGTCTTACTGACGTCCGCTAGTCTCGTGGTGACTGGCACAAGACGAAGGATATTTTGGGTAAGGGCGACAACTGGATTATTCAAACTATCAAGGACTCTGGTCTCCGAGGTCGTGGAGGAGCTGGTTTCCCGAGTGGTCTCAAGTGGAGTTTCATGAACAAGCCCGGTTGGGAGAAGGACAAGAGGTACGCTTTCCGGACCCCAGCGCTTTGCAAATCGTTCATAAGCTGTTCAGACCGCGGTACCTTGTCGTCAACGCCGACGAGGGTGAGCCCGGAACATGCAAAGATCGTGAAATCATGCGCGGAGATCCCCACAAACTCGTCGAAGGCTGTCTCGTCGCAGGCCGAGCGATGAACGCTAGCGCAGCGTACATCTACATCCGTGGAGAGTTCTACCAAGAAGCCTCGCATGTCCAGCAAGCCATCAACGAAGCCTACAAAGCCGGTTTCCTTGGCAAGGACGCTTGCGGGTCCGGATACTCATTCGACGTATACGTTCACCGTGGCGCCGGAGCGTACATTTGCGGTGAGGAGACTGCGTTGATTGAGTCTCTCGAGGGAAAGCAGGGGAAACCCCGTCTGAAGCCTCCTTTCCCCGCCGACGTTGGTTTGTTCGGATGCCCGACGACGGTGGCCAACGTGGAGACTGTCGCTGTCGCTCCCACCATTTGCAGACGTGGTTCGAGCTGGTTCGCTTCCTTTGGTCGGGAGAGGAACCAGGGAACAAAGTTGTTCTGCATCAGTGGTCACGTCAACAACCCGTGTGTGATCGAGGAGGAGATGAGTATTCCCTTGCAGGAGCTGATTGAGAAGCATTGCGGAGGTGTCATTGGCGGTTGGGATAACCTCCTTGGTATCATTCCCGGTGGGAGCTCCGTCCCTGTGCTCCCTAAGCCCAAGTGCGAGGAAGTCTTGTAAGTCGTCGTCGCACCTAACGCTGCACGCATCTGACTTGTATTTCCAGGATGGACTACGACTCGCTGAAGGACGCACAGTCCGGTCTCGGAACAGGTGCCGTCATCGTCATGAACAAGAGCACAGACATTGTCGCCGCTATTGCTCGTTTCGCTCACGTACGTCGTACTCCTGCGTTATACTCTGCATCCCATTCAACTCGTCTCGTAACCTAGTTCTACAAACACGAATCGTGTGGCCAATGCACACCCTGTCGTGAGGGTACCACTTGGATGATGAACATGATGGACCGGTTCGTCGAAGGCCGAGGCCACCAACGCGAGATTGACATGTTACTCGAGCTCACGTAAGTTTCCTTTCCCCCTTTCTTCAAACAACTCGCTCTCAACCTATTTCATCAACTCGCAGAAAACAAATCGAAGGGCGAACGATCTGCGCTCTCGGTGACGCCGCCGCATGGCCCATCCAAGGTCTCATGCGTCACTTCCGTCCCGAAGTCGAAGCCCGTATCGCCAAGTTCAGAGCGGAGAACGGTCCTGTGCTCTTTGGCGGTCGTCTGAAGAGCCAGACTGACCCAACGTTGGCTCTCCCCGATAACCTTGGTGCGAACTTGAAGGAGGTCGAGGCGCCGAGCAGTGCGTGAGCGTACGTATCATGTGTCGTCGGGAGAGGCGAGAGGCAAAGGGATCATTCGCGTATTTTGTTTTTCTGTCTTTTTGTGCGTCGGATGTTGATCCTAGAATGTCTTAATATGCATTCGTCGCAGCTCTTTCGCTGTCAATTCGTACCCAAACTCGTTTTCACGCGTGAAAATCTATCACTTTCGCGTTTCGACGTTATGAGTCTCCGACGTGCGACGGGGGAACATATTGCGCGAACTTAAAGGTCGGCATTTTTGTACGAGACTACGTTAAACGGTAGATTACACAACTGTTTAGGGAAGAGAGGATAGTAGAGTGGGGAGAGAGCGACAAGGACGATTGACACAGAAGACTACCTGAGAATGCCAAAACAACTTGCGAGAAAGTAGACATGCACAGAAGAGAGAAATGGAGAAGAGAAAATCCGATAGGTTGAAAGTAGACGGTGGCTAGCTAGAGTGGTCCGGGTAAACTCAAGAAGAACAGTGGAAACCAAGAAAGGGATCAACAAGGAGCGAGATGCGGTCGACGTGTCGCGCAAGTAAAGCGTAGGTATGAGCAAATGTATAACGTGAAACTAAACTACTACGAGAAAGAAGAGAAATGGGAGGATGGTATACCGAAGACCTGTGAACCAGAGAAGGAGTAGGAATAGGAGTACGTCTGGGCAGAAGTTACGCAGGAATAGGAGGGGGATAGGGAGTAGGAATTCGAAGCTGGATAGCGATGTGAGGTCCGTTTGACATAGACATGAATAGGTGACAAGGAATGCACGGCGTGGTGTAAGCAAAAGGCTACGAATGTAGATAGGGAGGATAGAAGTGAACGAGGGTACTACAAGTACAGAAAGAGTAGAATTCCTTTAGTGCTTCCTAGTGCTATGTGCATGTGGTTGGGGGGTGTTAAGGCGTAGGGTGTAGGTGTAAAATGTGAATATGGAACAAAAGGGGATCCACGAGATACCCAAGAGTCGAGACGATCCAGATAGTGACTGATAGAGATACGCAAAAGAACGACGGTGAAAGGGTAGGATGTAACAAGTCCGAGGTGAGATAGAGAGAGTCCATGATATAACAAGGTGTAGGCGGTAGGCGGTAGGTGATGGAAGGAGGGTAGAAGGGTAGGAGAGGGGCAGAGAGACATACTACATTTCATCTTCGATCTTTCATCTCGTCATTGATACTCGACATTCGTCACGACTTTCCATCCCCCGTCGCGTTCGGGAGGTGCGAATGGTCAGGAAGAGGAGGGACCGGGTACGCGTTCGTACTGACGCTCCCATGTCCATTCGACGCAGCAGTCGAATCGATCACGTTCTCTCTCGAAAAATCAAAGTTAAGGTCAATCATCGGGCTCGGACTCGGGAGCGTATCTGTAACAGAATCTTGTGGGTGTGCGGTCGAGTGCGATAAAGGTAATGGTGGTTGTGAGTTCGTCGAATGAGTCGGTGCACCTCCATCACGTTCGTTCTCGGTCAAGAACTTCTGCACGTCTTCTTTCCTACCCCCTTTTACATCCTCTACTCCCGTCTCTTCTTCACCGTCCGCACTCACCCCGCTATCCCTCAACCGACTAGGGTGTGAATGCGAATGTGGGTGCGAATGTGGGTGCGAATGCGAATGTGGGTGCGAATGAGGGTAGGTAGACGAACGAATAGACTGAACCATACTGGACCTCACCATCGCCAACTCCTGGTCACTCGCAAGATGGAACGTCGGTGACCTCCCTGTCGTCCCTACATACGAAGCTCGCGCGTTCGTCCCTGTATACGGATCTCGCGCGTTTGTTGCGTTCGAGTGTGAGTAAGACCCAGAAGATAACCTCGGCCCATTCGGTCTCGCACCCATACCCATACTCGAAGTCGAAGTCGAGTAAGTGGACGACCTCTGCTGAGGAGGAGGGAGGTCAGGAACGACAAACGCGCCATACCCATTCGGACTGTTGAAAGCGACGTCAACAGGGGGACTCATCAACGGCGGACTCTCTAATCCATCTTGCTCTTGCTCTTGCTCTTGGTCGTGGTATCGGTCGTGGTATTGGGGTGAGTATGGGGATGGGGAGGGGTATTGGGGTGAGTACGGAGATTGATATTGAGAGATGTACGAATCACTCCGAGCGTGCGATTGTGATAACAAGGGGACTTCACCGCTCGGGACTCGTTCGTGTCCCTGTCCTTGTCGCGATCGTTGTCGTTGAGTATTCGAGGAGTTGTTGGAGTTGTGAGAGAGGGGGTTGTGAGAGAGGTTGAGGTACGTGTCCGGTATAGAATTCGTCGTATGTGATCGAGGCGGTGGGGACCCGCTTCCTCTCCTCCCTCCCTGTCCCTGTCGTCTCTTTCCTCCTTCTCCTTGTCCTTCTCCCGCCTGTCCTCCTCCTTGGAGAAGACCGTCACGTGGAGAAGGCAACGACCCCTCCGAATCACTCCGTCCGTGAACAGGTATAGGTCTATACTCCGGCCCAGCAGGTACAGCAGGTCGAGATCGAGAAGGGAAAGAAGGGAAGGAAGAGAGGGAAGAGAGGGATGTGACGAGTGTGTTGAAGCCTGCTGCTCCTACGTCTACTTCTCCCCCTACTTCTGCTTCTGCGTGTCCTTCTGCTTCTCCTTTTCCTACGTCTGCTTCGCCTTCGGAGCCGGAATCGTGAGGTTTACGTTCCCGAGCACCAAACTCATCCACCCCAACCTTCGTATCATCCGTATACCCCGTCCCACCCGTCCCCGTCCTCCGCGTATTCGTATCATACCCACCCTTCGTATCATACTCTCCCCTCATCGCACCAATCCCACTCTTTGCACCAATCCCACTCTTTGCACCAACAGATCCCCTGAAACCGAACGACCTAGGCCGATAATGAACATTAATCAAATCATTCTCATCTTCGGTGGTATCCTCCTCCTCCTCCTCCTCCTCCTCCTCATCTTCTTCACCGCCGGTGTAGTTGTAGTTGTCAGCATATCCGCCACGACCGCCACCACCGCCGTCATAGCCGCCGCGGACGACGACTTCGTCATCGTCATCGTCATCATCGCCAAGAGCAGTAGAGAACCGATCTCCAAAGCCCATCGCTTGTTGTTTCTTCTTCCATTCGGCGAATTTACGGGCTAGGAGGGTGTCTTCGCTCACCCCGTTTCCATTGTTGTTATTATTGTTGTTGTTGTTATTATTGGTGGAGTTGTTGTTGTTGTTGTTGTTATTATTGGTGGAGTTGTTGAGGGTGTTTGTGGTGGAGGAATTCGTGGAATTGCGAGTAGGGTCAGACGACTTGGACTTGGACTTTCGTGCGGAGAGACGGTAGGCCACTTCCTGCATCAGGTACTCTTCTCCCTTCCCTCCTTTGCCCTTCCCTCCCTTCCCCTGCCCCACCGTCGACTCACTCCCACTCCCACTCCCTCCGAACGCACGCTGAGCCTGACGGTACCGTCGTCTCGCATACGCCCACCTCCCCGCAAACAACGCAAAACATAACGCGAAGAACCCTAAGAGTCCAATCAACACTTCCACACCTACGCTCAGTTTTTTGCCTGTATGATCTCCTCCCCCTACTCCCCCCTGTGCGCCATTACCATTAGAGTTGGGGGAAGAGGAGGATGGGGAGGAGGAAGAGGATTGTTGAGAGGGCGCAGAGGAGAGAGGGAGGTTGAGGACGCGGACGGTGTGGAATTCGGACAAGGCTTCTGTCGCGTTCGTCAGTGCTAACAACCCCAGTCTCGGTTTGATATACGATGATGAAGTGGAAGAACCACTCGAACTAGAGGAGCCGGAATTGGAAGAAGAAGGAAACCGACCCCCCGAATCAGGCTGATCATACGCGAGGACTGTATATGTGCTCCTCATGAACGGGACCCCGAGGACGATATCGGCGATGGAGCCTATAGAAGAACCGTCTGGGTATGCTTGGATGATCCCGATACAGTCCGAGGCGGAGGGAGAGGAGGTTGAGGTGGGTGTGGAGAGGTCCAAGGGGTGGAGGGGGATGGGAGAGCGGTTGTCGAGGGTGATGGTTAGGTTTAGGGGGGTCGTACATGGGACGTAGTCTACCCGTGAGGTTAAGTTAGAGAGTTGTAATAGAATGGAGAAGGAGAAGGGGACGCACATTGCCCATCTCCACCAGGCCCGATCCCAAGCGCGCCATAAATCCCATTGGCGACTGTCCGACTAGCCAAAATGATCGGCATACCCGAATCAACAACAGCCGTAACCCCACTCGCTCCAATCCCACTAACCAACGAAACAGGTTTCTCCTGACCATCCACAAAGACCGAAATCGCATTCACCCTCGTTTTCCAAAAATACGCACCAGACGATTCAGAGAGGATGGGTGCGTACTGGATCTGAGAGACTTTACCCTGACCGGATTCGTTTGACTCTGCGGTACCGACGATAGACTCGGGGTGTCTACCTATCCCTAGTGCACTGGGGATCTTGGTGGATCCGGGTCGTTCGAGGGAGAGGGAGATGAAGCGGGAGGAAGGGGCGGTGGAGGAAGGGGTCATGGAGAAGAGGTTGGACATGAAGATGGCCCCGTCTGGTGCGTTGGTTTCGGAGGCGGGGATTTTGGAGGCGATGAAGGAGTTGAGGGGGAGGGCGAGGCCGATGATGCCGCTGAAGGAGGAGGAAAGGGGTTCGTCGTCAACGTGCGATGCCGCCGCTGCCGTCGCGATGTGTTAGAATGAGGGTGGAATGTGACATGTAAACGCACCTAGTGCTTGGTTGTCGATGATATAGTCGCCGAGTTGGACGGTGTCCCATACGATGGGCCCTGTGACCTCGCCCTGGACGTAGGTGATGGAAAAGTCGACGTTGGTGGGTGTGGAGGACTTGGGGTCGTAGAGGTTTCCGCGGGCCTGGGAGCAAGAGGAGGTGGAACAGGAGGTCGATGCGATCCACTGGGAAAAGTACGGTCAGGGTGAGTGAGAGAAGGAAAGGAAATAAAGCGCACGAGATCAGAGGAGCCGGTGTCGACCTGGAGAGACAGGTTCTGCTTTCCACTGCCGACGAGGAGGGGGATGGTGTAGATGCTAAAGAAAAAGTTAGGATATTAAACCAAAACCTCGCAGCGACGACTCACGCGTCGTAGGCCGAGTTTCCGACGAGCTGCATGGGGAGGACGATGCCGTCCTCGCCGCCGGGGCCTTCGCCGTGGGCCGAGGGGTCGCGGGGGAGGAGCGGTTCGACAGCACGGGCCTTGCCCTTCCATGATGAGGAGGTCGGGGGCGGATAGGAGCGGTGTGCGTAGGATGGGCCCATGGGGGGCGAAAGCAACTCGCGCGCGCGCAAGTCGCGACCCGTGGATTTAGAACGGAGAGCCGCCGTCAACGGGGCGCGACAGAATGAGGAGTAGAAATGTGGCGTCGGAAAGAGCGTCGTGGAGGATGGAAGAGAGTGCGATGGACGAGTGTCAGAATGTCAGGCCATAAGCTGCCATAAGCGGACACTCGCTGCCATGGCTGACGGAGTTGTTGACCCGTGGACTGACATACCCCGGCGCTTCCTGGGCCCATCGAGATCGTCGCAAACGCTGCACTTGCCGCTTTAGCTTTCCATTTTACCCCGCATTCCCCAGCGCGTGCCTGGCTCGGAGCAGAACAAGCCTCCTCGTCGTGTGCGACGATCCTCTCAAACCTTCGCTGACCGTACACGACGCCTTCCTCGACGCTCGACGCTTCGGCCCCGCACAAGTGGCTGAAAGAGGCGACCTCTTTGTGATTCTCTCGGCTAGCCTCTCGCGCCGGCTTGCTGTCCCCGTCCCCGTTCAAGCTCCGCGGCCCTCCCTGCTCATTCCTTCTTCCTGAGCACTCCGCCTCCCCCCAATTTCCACTTTCATCGGACCCAATGTATCCTCTTATTGCGCCTGATCTCGGTCGTCCCCTGCCCCGCCTCCCCCGTCCGCCACCACTCAGAGCGAGTGACCCCAGTGAGTGCTCGTCGACCTGTGCCCCGCTGACGATCGCCATCTCTGGCATCACGCTATGACGAGATGCACTGTCGATGCACTGTCCCCTCTGTCATCCCTTCTCGCTCTGTTGCATCTCCCGTACGTCGTGTTCTGCACGAGTTTCTGTGTTATCGAACATCACGCGGTCTGAAGCTACGGAATCTCTTCGCCGTCTGTGTACTCTACGCGTGTCGGCCGCCTCTTACTCATATACTCATGCGCGAACTTGCTACAAGAGGATCCCCACATCTTGCCCCGCCCGCAATCAGCGATCCCCTTGGCCTCTATCGTTGACTGACATTGACAGATTGTAACGAACGACGAGTCTACGATATATTATCATCTCTATTCAGTTTCTTAGATGCTCACCCGTCAGGTGGTCTGATCCTATCTGTACGGAAACGTCACTTCAACGTTGTGTTTTCCCTCGCGCTCTTGCACTCGCCGATGTTCCCTAGGTGACAGGGCGACAATGGCGCACTTGTGCGTGCGCATGTACTGTGGCCGGCAGCCTAGTTTGGTGCTTACCCGCGGCGGCACGGCGGTTGTCATGGTTCTCATTCACTCAAGTCTCAATTTCAAGGCTGGTTTACATACTGCTCTGGCTCACACGTGCTGCCTTGATCTACTTATACTTCAGGTAGCCGTAAGTATGTCTCAGATTTCATATCGTCTGCTTTACATGCTCCAAGTCCGAACAAAAAGGTTCCACCCGAGTCCAAACTACCTCCTTTGCAAACCCGAATTTCAAGCTCGCAAATTTAGACCGCGTCGCATTTCGATGTTGATGTCAACATCCGTCTCGTGAATACCGCTTTCGACCGTGACGGATGTAAAAGACATACTTCGGCGAATGTGCTCTAAAGGCCCGAGTTTAGGTACTTACATATCGAGCTCAAGAGCGTCGAGTGTCCTCTGGGCTGAGTAAGCTCGATAGAACTACGACGCTCTGCAGCCCGTTTAATGAATTTGGACGTTACGATGGGATCCACGGTGGGAGTTACGGTGGGAGTGAGAGTGGAAGTGGGAGTGAGAGAGGTGTAGGTGATGTGCGTAAGGTAAGGAATCGTATATGAGCATCTGGTGTACGTCGATGTCCAAGCCCGCCAGTGAGTGATGGCCGACCGAGGGAGAGCGTGGGGGAGAGGGGGAGGAAGGCCGTACTGACGAGAGCTGGAGCTTTGTGGAAGAATGTGAAGCTCTGCAGAAATTCAAAGCTCTATAAAGACCCTGCAGAAATCTAAAGCTCTGCAAAAATGCTCGGGCTTAGAAGGTAGGCCTTTATGAACTCTTCGAGTCGCTCTCGCTCAGATCTAACTTGTTCGTTACCCACGTTCTCTTCGATATGCGTTTGCGAAGTTCGAATTGGCCAAGATCACACCTCGCGTCGCCGCGCGTCATTTTGTTTTATTCTCTAGCTCCAACTCTTGTCGAGATTGACGAGCCTTAGGCTATAGAGGCCCTGATAACATGTGCTAGCTTGAAGGTCAAGTAAGTATAGTAAGGGCTTTTGGCGAAGCTTGACAGCCTTAGACGACGGGTTGTTCCACCTCCCTTATTCGCTCGAGGCAGTCCTCGTATGTGGCCTTGGCTACGCACACACAAACGCGTATGTTGGTCCCCTCTGAGGATCATTGGAATGCTCTTGCAGATGTCCAGAGGTCGTTCATCGAGCTCAGGCTGTCTTCAACAGTTCAAAAAGCTCTTCCCCTCGCTCAGCCCCAAGTCTTCATCATGCCAGTGATCATCACGCGCGAAGGCACACATTTCTTGTTCCTTGTTCTTCACTCTGGAACCCCTGACTAGTACTCAGACACTCGTAGGTACTTCCTGTCAATAAGATGTTCTACGCTGAATGGTCTTCGGTCTGTAGCTAGCCTCGAGTTTCGGCCTCTATTCGAGGCTCAGTAGAACGCCGTCGACTGGGATTAGCTGCTGTGCGGTTGTTTGCTGTTTGTCCAGCTCCAGCTCCGGCTCTCGTCGACGAGCTCTTCCACTCGCTCAGACGCAAGTCTTCGTCCGCACGCTCAATATTCACTATTCAATGCTCGCATACGCTCTCATTCCTCTGGACTTTGGAACACCTAATCCCGTGGTAGCTTAGACGCCATCATGCTCGTGAGTGGTTCCCTCGACCAAGAATGAGATATTCTACACGCTGAACGGTCTTCGGTATGTAGCTAGCCTCGTGTCCGAGTTTTGGGCTTATTTGTGGTTCACAGTAATTCTCTCGACAACGTTTACACTGCCGCGGGTCGTTTGTCCCGCTTCAGTTCTTGTCAACGAGCCCTTCCACTCGCTCAGTTACAATTCCGACTCTTCGTCCGCACGCTGGACTCCACTGGCGACTCCTTTTTCTCAAATATTATCTCCGTTTTCTTCTGGGTTTGCTTGACTCTTTCCTCTCATACCGCCGACTTACCATGTGTAATTACAATGCAAACCCAACGTTGACCTTGGCCATGTTTTATTCCTCGTTCTTCTCGTCAGGCCTCCTCCCTACATTCACAATGTTGCCAACTCCTTTTTCAGGACTTCTTCAGGTTCGACGCACCCTCCACTTCGCGTGCTACATTGCAAGAAGTGCATGAGGGCACTTCTACCGCGCCCACCTCCCCTGCTCTTCCCTCTATTGTCGAAACTACGCCCTCCCAAGCTGCAGCACACGCTTCGGGATCTACTGCTTTGCGCCGTCGCCGTTTTTCGTTGAGCCTGGCTGCGACTCAGGTCGCGGGACTCAAAGCGTCCACCCAACGCCAAACCGCGGCGAACGATGCAGGCGGTATCGGACGGAACAGAACCATTGCGGGGAGCGTCGTTGAGACAGCTACGCAATCGAATAGCCCATTTGGACGGATGCGTGGCGGGAGTATTGGCACTTCTTTGAGGTGAGCTTTCGCTGTGTTTCATACGTCTTCTTTCGCTGTCATTAGGCCCTACTTTTCTCTTCCGATGCGCTGTCTTCATTTCCGTTTCTTTCACTTCGTTTCACGTCAAGTTCTGTGGTACTGATGAACTTTTATTCTAAACATATAGAAGCCGTCGTGTTCCTCGTCCAAAGTCTACACCACACCCCCCTCCGACGGCACCATTCCCGTCTCTCCTTAACCAACCACCTCTATCCCCCATCCAACTTGATTCCTATACTCCCACTCGGCCTCTCGCTAAGAGATCCCAGACGGCCAGCAACATACCAACAGCTCACCTCTCTCGCGGGTCCTAATGCTCAACGCACCCCTCGGAATGGACGACGTTTCAATGTCGCCAATGGCTCCGTCGCCGTTGACTAACCGCGACAGTAATACACTCAGGACTTCGCTGAGCTTGAAGACTGCGGTGGTGGACTACCCAAGTCCAATCGAGTCTCCTGGCGAGCAGAACATAGCGGGGTATTTTTGGAGGGAGGATCCCGTTGGCGAGGATACGTTCAATGAGAACTGAACGCGTGGCTTGACCGCCGACAACGACGCGCGACAACGAACCATACCAACCATGCAATCGGGTTCCACTGGATTGGGCCCTCCCGACTACGCTATCCATCCATACTACGCATATCATGCATGCTCTACATTCGGCAAAGACTGTATCGACCTATCTCATGAACGCACGTATGCTCCTTACGTACCACCTCTATTTGCTATACCTTATTCACATTCAAATCGCTGCTTGTCGTACTTCTCGCTTCGCTTCGGACTCGAGCACTTGCTTTGTGACTTATCGCTGCTTTCTCTGATTCGCACTCTTCTCATTACCCTGCATTCGACCCTTCTGCAGCTTGGTTCTGACTGGCTGTCTACCTGTTGCTTCGTACAACTTTCTACCTACTATCTATATGTCTTGTTGCTTATTCTTTTCATTCACGCGTCCTCGTTTCTTTGCCGTCGAGTGTTGCTCCGGGGTTGATATTGTATATTGGTACCTCGCCGATCAACAACTATGTATCGTGAATCTGAATGTCCATGAATCAATGTTGACTGTAATCGCGATAGGCACTAGTTGGTACTTATTATGTAGTCAAAGAGAAACAAAGTCCGGGGAGAAGACGGCAAACGCATCCTGTTTCGAACACGTTCGCGTCCACAATAGAACGAAACTGCTTCGTGCAGATGGTGCACACTAGGCATAGGCTACACCACTAGCAAAGACGGGGCCTTCATACTGTGACGAGATTAAGAGGGATCTATGTGCTTTTCTGGGGTTAATCAGAGAGCCTCGACGTTGCGCATTCACCGCGGCAGTTGCTGCTGCCATGTTCGATAGTTGCGTTTGCGTGGACACGGGGAAGCGGGCGGCCACTGATATTGCGTCGCTTTCGGTCTCCTCTTTGCAATATAGACGGATGCTTGGACAGTACCTCCCATACAACTTGCTCGACGATATGAATGGGTTCTAGGCCGACGATACCACAACGCAGCAAGCCGTAGGTGCTCTTCCGGGCTGCATCCAATCATGGTGGTGAGAGGTTGTAAGCATAATACCTACTCGACTTTTTGTTCTTCCCGTGCTTACCACAGGCATGTCTAATGGATGCCGTTTCACCTGGATCGAGCACACGAGGTATTGGGGAAGCTTTCGTCAGAGGCTCACCTATAAATTGTTACAACTCCTTCTGCATCCCTAGATTTTCTCGACTTGTACGGCCATTGTGCCTTCGCATCGAAAAGATGCACTTCCAGCCGCGACCAACGAAGATGATCCCACTATTCAATACCGCTCCGTGTTGTTTTTTGCTGCAACTGGACTTGGGGTCATCAGCCGAAGACACGATCGTTCTGAAGAACTCGTGGTCAGCTTGCCTATGTCCAAACGATGGCGTACGATGAGATCATGCAATTGCGGCCTGAGTTTAAGGGGCAAATGTGAAGCGTAAAGTGAACTATTCCGGTTGCTTCGGGTCAGATATTGCATGTCTTGGCCCATGATATAGATTGTCGCAGTGAGTCAGATTGCAAGAGTTTACGAGTGGTCTTGAAGAGGCGGATGCGCATTGACAATTTGGCTAGAAAGAGGATATCAGATCTTGATTGATCAGCGTTGTCAATCTGCTGCGCGTTCACGGTAGCCAACGTCGCAAGCAACCACCATCTACTTTTTGTCATATCTCGAAACTTCTGACCAATGGAGAGCAAGCAGAAATGGCCCTGGTGGGCAAAGCTGGAGTTGGAAACTCAGAGCCCTGGGGGAAGAACCATGAAGTTCGGCAAGTGAGTGATACATTGGCTAGCATCATATGCCCCTCACTGAGATGAGTATTGAAGACATAGACTTCAGTCAGACAGTCAATCAAGCAGAAGGATGTGGGATGGCAGTATATCCTCAATATATGACAAGAACTCTTGGTACAACCTATGTATGGTCTACAAACAAGTAAGACACACTCTAGTATTCCCATGCAATTCTGGCTCAGAGTGAAAGAGAATCCTACACAGGGCAGAATATAGTTAGATGAAAGGGACCTGTTAACAAAACAGCAGCAGCCTTTGAGTCATCTGAGGTATATAACACTGTATATTCTACTTTGTGATAGGTATGTTGTTTTGATTTTGCACTCTTAGATGGCCCTTATTGATGAACTCCCAAAACTTGCAGATCTATGGTTCCGGCACAACGATTCCCAATACTCTCTTGTACTCAAGCGCGACGGAAACTCATTTGAATGCGACTTCCAAAAGAGCAACTTCAGTAGCTGGAATCCGTCCTGATTGGGCTATTCCATACACATTCCCCAAATTGTCTCACCCTCGGGCACTGTAAAACAGGAGCGCTTCTCCATATGGATTACCCATCCTGTTAGGGTGACACCTAGCTATCACAAAGGACAACTATGAGTCTCCTCAAAAGAACCAAACACAACAAAGACAAAGAAGACAAAAGGAAAGACGACGCTGATGAGACTTATCACACCAAGACTAGGTGGAAATCCCAAGAGAACTCGACTGAGGTTCCCTGGTGGTTTATTGGGTGTTTATATACATACAGGAAACCCTAAGCCCTACAGGCTGTGCTACGTGTGTATCTACATGTGTTCTACACAATGTGTAACAAAGTAGCAAGGCTTTCATTAAATACAGCAAGGTAAATGAACACAAGCCTCATGCATGGGAAAGATGAGTCATCCGCAGCAGGTTGCTGAGTAAGTACGCAGCAACTGTGGGAACAATGAGTAAGGAAACACATGTTGCGCAGCACAATGAGTAATCCCCATCAACCATGCAGTGGACATGCGGAATCCATGGATTGCATGCAGGTGAGGCTATGTGCGATAAGATACAACTATCTACTAGATAAGATCCTAGTGTACTTTTGCCTGGTATTACAGGGTGGACTACCCCCCCTGGGTCCACTCCACTTCCTTTTTAGGAAGGCGGGTGCTCTGAGGCTCACTCCACTTCCTTTTTAGGACTCCCCCACCCCTCAAGGGCACTCTTTGCACCTCCGTCACTGACATTTGACCTCTCGTCATCGTCGTCACCAACATTTGACCTCTCGTCATCATCGTCACCAACATTTGACCTCTCGTCATCGTCGTCACCATCATTTGACCTCTCGTCATCATCATTGTCATCATCACCAGTCTTGTCACCATCAAGGTCATCATTATGGTTATCATCGTCATCATTTTTCTCATCGCTGTTGTTGTCATCATTGTTGTCATCATCGTCATTGTTATTGTTGTTTTTGCCATTATGACCTTTATCATTTGTTATATCCTTGCTGTCAATGTTGTTGTCGTTATTATTCACTGTGACACTGTGATCTCCCACTATGCACTACCACATACTGCTCGGATATCCCCCTCACTGGATTCGCCCGAGCACAGAGGTTCACTGAGACACCGCCGTCTTCCGTGTTTCTACCAAGGTATGCTTCCTGGGGTCCATACAGCAACCTCAGATCATCACTTCGTCGATACGGTCAATATGTCTTTGGTAGTCAGCACAACTCCGCTTC
>MU275205.1:0-190512 GCA_022160315.1 Panus rudis PR-1116 ss-1
GATCTCTTGATGTGTATCCGGACTTGCACCGGATTCAACACCATACTCCATCCCCCTTGATGCAGCCTATGCTCACAACCTCCATAGTGACTGGGAGCGTACACATCGTGACGAATGTGCGAGATGGCAACAGCAGGAACAGTGATATGGCCAGCCTTCAAATCCTGGGTCCCTCGGACTCGGCATAGGTCAATTCACCAAGGAGTCATCGTTCTGGTTTGTAGATAGGATTGTATATTAGCAGCAAGCAAGCATAAACTATGCTTCGCTCGGACTTCGACCGGGACTAGATTTCACCGGAAGGGGGGTATACTCACTCCAACCCGAAAAACACAACAAGAAGAAAGGAGAAAAGCAGCGTCAGAGTGCTAGTCAGCCTTCCGTACTTCGCGTGTGCTCGACGGTAATCTCTGCAGAGAGCCTAGAGATCTCAGAGAATGCGGCCTTGAGTAACTCCATATCCCCGTCCAACTTCTCTGCTCGGTCTTTCATCTACGAATAAGAGTGAACATTGATGTGATGCGGTATAATGAGGACAAAGAAGAGGGACAGGACGTACCGCCCCTATCGTATCACTTGCTGCGATAAGCTCGTGATGGTGGTTGTATACTAGAGATTGTCGTTCACTGTCCAGTTCGCGTATTTCTGTGGTTCATCGCAAACTTTCAGCACAGTGAGAGACATGAAAGATTATCTTGAACGAGCCTGTGAGTAAGTCATTCTCCTTCTTGAGCAGCACGGGTAAGGACGCAGTCGTGATGAGTTGTTCGTAGTACGCTTTGGCATCGAATGCAGGAGAGTCTGATATGCGCCACAACGAGTCAATATCCATTACTATGATATGTAAGAAGACATGAGAGACACAGCACACACCAAGGTCCATGGGATCTACCTTCTTTCCCTGACCCTGACCAGACAAGGGCGGAGGCGGTCCAACACCCAACCCATAGTGTTTCCTCAACAAATCTCTCGCCCGACTTCCACCAGTTCTCGGAGGGGTAGCAGCTCCACTAAGACTCGCATTCGAGCCAGTACTGGCCCCGGGTGCAGGCGATGATGTTTGAGGAGTGAATGAGGTTCTCCGGGCAGCGAGAGCAACATCAGAGAACGAACGTATGGTGCCTTGGGTAGGCGTGTTCAAGTTCGACGAGGAGTTGTTAGGCGGTGACGACGACAAACTTGTTGCGACTGCAAGAGGTGATGAGATGTGTCGAGGGTAGCCTGATGGACCAGCACCACGAGGTGGTGTCCCAGGTACAGATGAGGACGATGCTTGCGACATGGGTATCCAAGATTGCGAACTCAAAGAAGACGTAGGAGTAGTCAGTACCCGCACTAGAAGCTTGTTGGTGGCGTTCTGGTGTGTAATCTCGAGTCAGATGGTGGTTCTTTAGTGAATGGTGTGGCGGAGGTGGACTGATGAATGACGGTGTTAGAGAGAAAGGTGGTACTGCCTTTTTGGGCATGTTGTAGACCCTTGTGGGCGTTCAGTACAGTACAGGATGGCCGATGCCTGCCGTTCAAAACCTTGGAACGCATCTTGTCCAAATCTATTATCTTTTTACTCCGAGTTCATTAATATTCCATTCCTCCTTGGACAGAGGGGCCCAAGACCACCACTGCTCAGCGTATAGGTTTTGTTACGAAGATACGTCAAGGGGTCAATACTTTCAAATGTAAGCCGTTATCCGGCGTGACCCTGTCATGCAATACTGACGGACGACATGAGTTTTAGGACTTTGATTATAATCAGGATCATCATTGTCCTTCAGAAGTACTTTGCGACCAGTAGTGAAAGGGATCCGGCGAAATTATCTACCTAAAGGACTGACACGTCTTGGTCCAACTTCTCGCAAGGTACAGGGCTAGTCATCGCAGCAGCGAGTATCGGAATATCAGTTGATGAATCGCTCTACGACGAATGTAGCCCTGGCCTTTGGACGTGCTCTTATAGCAAGGCTTACCCCTGCTACGACTCGAAACCACCGGACCAGAACTGGCTATTACTCGACCTCACCAACGTGGAGACTATCCGCCTCGGGGCTTTGGGTGGACCTTCAGCAATGTCATGACTGCTTTGAGACTGGCTCCTTCGTGAAACAGGGATATCACCTGTTCGGACTGGGACGCGTCCTCCTCACTCGTAGCCTGACCAGCGCACCCTTCGGTCAGCATGCAAACCGATGGTGACGGTTTAAGCTGCGAGATCCATCACGAGCACTGGGTAGGATATGGATTCTCAGTGACTCGGACCGCTTTGGATAGGTTACCTAGGGACAACGGTGACCGGGAGGGATATAAGCGAACAGGCAATGAAGGGTACGGAAGTCATTTTGCGCGAGTCGTTGGTTGGCTGAAGGTGAACAAACCAATCCCACGTCCGGTACTACCAAGTCGGAAGTGTATGGTAATGAGTTCTTTGGATCCAGTTGGGATGGGTACTATCTACGCCAGTCGCGAGAGTCATAAATGCTCTTTTCAAGGGTTTACCTGTCGTACTTGTGGCCTCGAATCCTGCTCTGTAAAAGTAAGGGAGCAACGATGAAGATGAATGCATGCAATACAGTCGTCTAGTATTAATTATTGCTAGGTCTATTACTACGGTACTTTAGAAACATTGCGGTACGTAACGGTACAAGATCAAGAACGGATATCAAAAGCATTACAAGCAACCTTAGTGCGTGTAAGACAATATAACGGGAGTACATGCAATGACCACATCTTCGTGGCTTCGACTGGAGCAGGGGTTAGTGGCAAGCAACTCACGACTTGAAGGCGTGAAAACATACCGCTATTCAAATGAATACCTACAGCAACCTCCACTCTATTATCTCCTATCTCGTACTCTCGCCATGCCTATGTCCATGATGCACAACGTGTTTCCGATAATACCTCGTATGAGTATGCCCATTCACCGGCGCCGGTACCCCAGCCCCAGACGTAGCATACTCATTCGACCGTCTCGGAGGTGTAGTCCCAGTAGTCGCCACACCCGCGGGGGCACGGTACGAATCAGCTGAAGTCCTCCCACTCCTCGTAGGACGTGGGTTAGCGTAGTACTCGTTGGACCGTCGTCCGTGGTTCACGCTAGGTGCGGTATACACGGACGGAGGGACGCTAACGCTCGGTGTATACCCCGCACTCCCGGTTTGATGATGTCCATGTCCGTAGACATGCGGGTAAGCCGGTACACCTCCACCAACCAAGTTCGTTTCTCTCATAGTCTCGATACTACCCCTTTGTCTCTGCAGCGCCACCAATCGTTCTCTTGAGAGCTGGCCTTTGTGTACCCCTTTGGCCATGCGGAGGTCGTATGCGAATGTGAGGAGGTAGAAGGTGTACCCGAAGGCGATCGTCCATTCGAATACGGCTAGAATGAGGTTAGGGAGTGGGTAAGTTAGTCAGTTCGGTCACGTTTCCGAGTCGGGGTTTGAATAGAGAGTGGGAGCAGAGTAAGCAAAGGGGTTGAGGTGGGTACAGATGCCCGCCGGGGAGGGGGTGCGTAAATGAATGTGAAAGGGGAGGAGGATGCTTACCTCCTACATCGGTTGCTTGATACAGGGCGATTGCAAATGCTATGGCGAGGAGGATCAAGATCCCTGCGATCACGCCTTTCATGACATAGGCAAGTTTGAGTTTCCGGATTTCGCCAAAGTCTTTGCTAATCCATCGGTACTGATTGGTTCAAACCATAAGAGCAGACAAACAAAAAGGAAGAGTAGTTAGCATCGAAAGTCCGCGTCAAGAGTCAAAGCAAATACACAAGAAATGCAGGGAACTAAAGTTTGGAAAGGAGGCTTACCTCAATGACGGTAAAAATAGCACTAAGACCAACGCCCACAATGAACACGAGCAAGAAGACACGATGTAAACTCGTGAATCGTTTAGTATCAAAGATGGACAGTAATATGAGTCCAGCTCCCCCGATGAACGAACCGAGAATGGCTAAACACGAGAAAACCCTCTCGCGCCGACGCATCTGCGGAATCAATCTGTCATATAATCGGAAAGAAAGCCACCCGAAGGTGGGTGTGAAAGATGAGTAAGACTATTTCATTTGTTTCCCGAACGTTCCCCCCAAGATTATATCGAGGGGAAATATGAATGAAATGAAGAACCGAATGCTGACCTTCCTTCGTGTCTCAACCACCGCTCAATGGTTAGAGCGAGGAAGAAGGACACGGCAGTTATAGAGCATCCGGTAATAAAGAGTGGTTTGAGGATGTCTGCACCGATATCGGATATGTACGCTATGTTCCCGTCCATGGAAACATAATGTGGTCTCCCGCTAGCCAGCCATGTGATGAGCATGGCCCATAACGTTCCTGTAGAAAAAAACGACATAAGGATGGTTTAGTGTCAGTTATCAACTTTACTCTGTCAGCAAACTCGGAATCCCCGATCTGAATCTTACCAAACCACATAATCGCGCCGATGATGGGTATCGCTACATAGAACCAGTGCTGGTGTGGCGTTGGCATTATGAACGTAACTTCGTTAAGGAGTTGTTCTTGAGATTAAGGAGAGGTTGTGGGCGGAGGGGCCACCCTGGTATCTGAGCAGAAGAGGGAGGAGGATATACTTGTGTGGGTTGGTCGTGTGCGGGCAGGTAAATATCATGAAGGAGGTGCGGAGGGCTGACACCAGAGCGGATGACGTCATATGCATGCTGCATTGCACGGCTGCGGACGAGCCTGGCTTGCAATCTTTCTTGCGGAAATTCCAAGGGACTCCAACGGTTCGACAACACTTCCGGATGACGAGAAACACCTTCAGTCAGCAACACCAATTTACAAGCACTCACTGGCTTTCCGTGGTATCGTACGGCTCGCGTTGACATTAGCAATAGCTGTATTCCCCATCTCATGAAATCCCAGGACCTCTCGAATACAGAAAAACACCTTGTATCGGCCATGCAAAAAAATATCATCATCACGACAAAATGTGTGAAACAAGAAGGAGATAGTAGTAAGAAATATGGTGGCGTCCGAAGCCCTTGTCGCCCGCAGAAAGGACACAGAGGGGGAGGAAAGAGAGAAGAAAAATAACACAGGGACGAGGGTACAAAAATACAACAGGTGCGTGCACAGAAGACTCGGAGCGGATATAGTAGCGTTGAAGGGACGATTTGAGACGCGGCCACACGAGAGCAATGGAGCAGGGGGCCAATATGGCAGGCCAGTACGTTGCACAGTAAGACTCATAGATAGGCTATCAAGGGCTATTATGAGGTCGTATTGCAAGTCGGTGCGGAAGGTATTGGCGATGGCTTATCTGACCTGCCAATCTTCTTAAAAATCTGTGTGTGGATGAATCTAAATGAGTGCACGTCTCCTGTCAACGAGAAGAATGTACTTCACCTGAACATACGTCTCGGCGCTCTGACCGCCACTGACCGCCCACTTGCCGTCGATGACCACGAACGGCACTCCGGTGACGCCCTTTCTACGAACCTCCATCATCATCTGCTCAACTTCTTTCAACAATTCGTCAGATTCAAGGAATTGGACAGCCTGTACGTGAAAGCATTGAAAGAAGCGAGAGCATCACATCAGCCAAACCGGCGTATTCCAGTTTTGGTAAACCTATACGCACCTCTTCCTCCGACATTACGCCATTGGCAGCGGCAATACGAGCCAATGTCGCAACGTCGCCCATGTTCTGTCCATCTTCAAAGTATGCCTTGAAAAGCGCCTCCAGCGTCGGTAGTTGGAGAGTCTGGCCACCGAGCTTCCATGCTTTCAGGAGCAGGCGATGTGCCATCGTCGTCTGGGTGATCACGCCGTCCCACAATTTGCTAAGCAGGCGGAGGTAAGCAGGAGTATGAATAATGCACGATCGGAGTGAACCTTGAGGTGGGGGGACGCCCACCAAGGAAGGTCCAAGGAGGGCAAGAGAAGAAGTGGTCGAATTAGGCTATTGAGCTGACTCACATTTTGAGACCGAGCTCCTCCCCTCTGGAGGAAATCATGAACTCCATGGCATCTGCTTTTTCCTTTCCGAATCGCGACTCGATCCACTCTCGCCGGTCATGCATTTCTCCGTCCTTGAGCGATGCGTTCAGCCTGTACGGCCTGTATTCGATTTCGAAGCGCACAGGACATTCTGTGCATTGGTTCATGGCCTTGTCCATCTCTCGCAGACTGATGTAGCACCATGGGCATGTCTGCACAAGAAGGAAGCACAGAAAGAGAGGTCAGATAGGTCTTGTCACATATCACAGCAAAGGGGGACGGACGATGTCTGAGAAGACGATGAGTTTTACAACCCGGGGAGTCTGCATGGCGACCTGCGCGGGAGGAAGTGTGGCTAGCTCAACAGGGGGCTAGAGGGGATGGTGGTGGCAGGAGGCAAGATGCAAGCACAGGGGTGATGATTACTTCCGGGATACAAGCAAGCAAGAGCCAGGACGGATGGGGAGGTGTATATAACTCTGATCGCGTTACAAATACGCTGTGAACGGGATTGGTGAGCGGAACGTCACGGTAGACCGGGGTGTCACACCGTCACCCCTTGCTTGCTCAGCGCCGGCGCAATTTAACCTCCCTCCGCGCCGACGCCGGGCCTTCGCCGACGCCCTCGCCCGCCGCGCGCACAGTCTTGCCGACTGCGCTGCCACCTCGGGGCGCGCTTGCACGTCACCCCGGACCATCGCCCCCCGACGCCGCGAGGGCCGTGTCACGCTTCGCCCGGTCCTTTCCCTTTCGCCCGTGTCACGCACGGCAATCGCCATCAGCTTACTTATGCCAGGCGCCCGCTTCCCGCGAATACCAGCCGCGGTGGAGAGCATCCTCGGCAACCAGGATCTCACACCTGCATGCTGGAAGGATGCCACGAAAAAGGCTTTGCTTGACACTCAGATGCCATGGAATCTTCCGCGCAGGTCAGACGCTTCCCCCCTGCCCGCTTTTGGGTGTGTAATTCGGTCGGCCGCCAAGAAGATTGCAAAGCGTAATACGCCCGGGTCCTACTCCAGATCTCTTCACGATGTTTCAGTCAATCCTAATCATACTCGCGACGGAACTGTTCTTTCAGCTGTTACATCCTTCCGTCTCAATGTTCTGTTACCAACCGTTTCTCCCCCTCAAAGAGAATATAGCCTCGACATCGCCCTCTCGCACGCATTTGCATATTACCAGAACCGCTGACCCGTCTGCTCAGTCATCCTCTCCCGGCCGTATCTCCTGCAATCTCCTCTTCCAGGGTCATCGCTGATTTGGTCACAGTATCCCTCGCTACTTGCCTTCACAAGGAAAACGGACAATCGTGGCACTCTGAACTTGCCGATGGGCCTTCGTTTCACTGATATCCTCCGGCTGTGTCATCCGATAAGGTTGCTTCAACTGCTTCCAGACATTCATAACTCTGAGAAACGAGTGCTTCGAGTTCCTTCATGAGAAGATGGTAGCACGCAGTTGTTCAGATTGGCCTCCCTCTGAGTCTCTTGAAATAGATCCGCCTAGGACTTAGCATCTCCTTCTCCGCCGACCCGGTTCTTTGTCTCTCTCCCCTCCCTGCAGGTTTGAGCGATGGACGCCTTGGCCTCCGCTGATCATGCATATGACAGAATCAAAGTCACGGTATATACGCGTTTACGTGTCCCCCGTACTCTTTTCCGTCTTCGCGCTTCGCTCAACCTCAATTCTCACTCAGCGTCCTCCAATATTAAGTGATCCCTATCGCTTGCTATATCGGTGTGTTGCGAGTTGTTCTTTCATGTGCTTTCCACTCACGCCGTCTTTCTTCTTGGTCCTTGCGTCGCACGTTGGAATGTAGCTTTGTCCATTGTCATGGCGGCGAGACATGGACATCTCAACATCGCAGCCATCAAGAACATCTCAACACAAACGTACATGACCAAATACGGCCATGTCATCCCCGGTCCGAAGATCCTCCGCGTCAAGATACTCAAACGCTTTTTTTCGAGTAACTCGAGCAACTCCCATTTTTGTTTAGCTCGGTGCCTTGAAAGTTTTGATACAGTTGACGGATTTGTGCAAGGATTGTGCAATACTTGCTCCAAAACTGTCACTGTTCGCGTTTCCATATTCAATATGCTTATCTGCAGACTTCACGGAAAGGGATGAGGGAAGAGCTAGTGATTGTGTTGGTTACACCGTGAATTCCGCGCCACCTCAGAACCTAGTGTGACATCCACAAGCCTTCATGACGTTGTACCGAATCGCAAGATGTTGAAGGATTCGACGCATCTATCACTTCAAAGGTGATTCATGACATCAGTCGCTCAGCATGTATGTTGCGATACGACCTGCTGTGAGTGATGAATTCTTCTTGATCATCACCCTGTGCAGCATACTTGATATAAGCAGTGTACGTATCCTAGCACCCTAACAGCTGTACACGTTAACATTAATATGATGACATGTTCACTGTTCAGACGCTGCATAGTCAAGACGATGACTCCGAAGCGTTTACTGCTATGCATGTTAAACATGATGATGGAAGACACCGACCGTAAGACTGACTGGATCCGGATCGGAGGAGACTGTCATAGTGACTTACTTGTACTTGCACCACGCGTGTAAAGGTGAGCTTCCAGTCACTATTGCTGTTCTTTTCCGACATATGTCAGCCAAGACGGAGAGAACCACTGGCGCGTACTCACCTGGCACTGGTATGTCTTCGCCGCATGCATTGCATGTTATCCTGTAATCACCCTGCGAAGGGAGGAAACCGCTTATTCAGAAAATATACGGAAGCCAACTTCGTGCCAGTGACGCTAGATCACGGCCAACGGGATTCTGAACATTTCGTTCAGGTCTAGACAGAGGAATTCCTTCTGCAGGGAGGTTGATTTTTTCATTAGATGAGCGGGGCGTAGAACGTACGATGTCGATGAATATAAATATTATACCGGAGTACTAGTCACCGTATCGAGCGACTTCGCCGCGGAGTCGGGGTCGGAATCGGAGGTAACCCTGGCCCACGTCATGATACCTAGCACATTTGGTGGATCGCCTTTTGGTCGAGTTGCTCAGTTCTGGATCGCCGAATCCCTCAGGAACATTTCGATCTCCATTATGGAAGGAAGAAGATCTAGACTGCATGTTTATCTCCATTGGGGTTCCCTTGATAATGTCAGTAATTGACGATGAGAAGTGAGTGCCAGTGGTTAAATCTTCAGACTTCCGACGCCTGCCAGTGCTTCAATAGTTCCAGGCCCGGGTTCTTCAATGAACGGTGAACAATAGACAATGTTGATGGACTACTGCGAGACTGGCCCGGGAGAGCATTTCATTTACCGGGCACCGGTATGCGCTGAAAGTACATAGAAATCAGTAAGCAAGACCCGAGCCGCGGTATAACTGGTATTTGGAATAATCATGGGTAAGAACATATACATACCAGCAATTTGACGGCTCTATCCCGAGTTGTCCGTTGTCCTTCATTGACCAGGCACTGGTATGAGCTGACACCAGAAATTCGCAAGCAAGACCCGAGCCGCGGTTTACTGATATGTGGAATAATCATGTGTCAAAACATATACATACCTGCATTTTGACAACACCTCCCCCGAGTTGTCCGTTCTTCCATTGACACATTGCCATTGGTTTTGCGAGTTACTATGTATTAGGTCAGCCAGGCCCACATGATACCGAATTCGTCGTCTTCACTTCGATCATAGTCGGAGCGACGAATACCTACCTGGCCTCATCATGTACTTACCCTGCGTGGAGGTCTGATACCTATACTTGGTCCTCGTGCTGTCACTGTCGCGGGTTTCGTTATTTATTGTCATTAATCCCGACGACGACGTGACGAACCTTTCTATTTGTAAAGGCAGAAAAAACGGACAGACAAACGTGCGAGTTTGAATATTGAGGTCACGTCACACTCCCATGGATGAGTATTATCGTAATCAATGCCTCCCTGACGGTCGGGAATATGTATGCGTCTGGACTGCGCTGTGGAGCTTACGGTTCAGGCCCCAGATTCGCTGCAGTCGTAACGCCACTATAAATGTTATTGTTCGTGATACATGTAGAGCCGGGACTTGTGGAGTGAAGGTTTCCGTGTCTGTCTGAATCGTGGGCTGCCATACAAAGTTGTATTTCACGGAGTTTCTTGGAAATACCTCAAGATAATCACGGCAACTATAAGGGAGCCGGGAAGGAGAGAGGGGGGAGATACCGATGGCACAAGATTCCTTGGCCAAACAAGTTACCTGTATATCGTCAAGTCAGTGATCCCGTCCTCTGAGTCGTACGAGCGACTAGTGGTACTAAGAATAGCACTGATACTCACCTCCATCCTGGCTTCAAGCCTCAGTGGGCGCGCGTCAACGTCAACCGGCGTGACCATGCAGCTGTCACTTGAACTTCGAGTTCTTCCTGCGAATCCGTGATTGCACTGGGAGGGTGACGATATCATGATCAGCTCTGTGATACTGTACATAGGAAGAAAGAAGCGGAAGCCTACCAGGTGTGCTATGTAATAGTGTATCATCGATCGGGAACTTGAATGTGAAAGCAGTCGATGAGGTATCATCGATTCATCCTCCGAATTGTGAAAGATTCGAGCTTGGAAGCGTCGGAGGCGGAGGTTGATTGACATTCGTACAGAGAGTGTGGGTAGTGACTGGCGTACGCGATTACGAACACGAGAAGTTCGACCAAGTCGGACAGGAAGAATGGTGATCCGTGGCCTCTTTTCGATCAAGAGCGTATAGAAACGAAGGCTCAGTCATACCCCAACGTAAAGCAAACCAGACTAGAAAGCACAAGGGAACAGCGGGGAGCACGGATCGAGGAAACGGTGTAGGAAGGAATGAGATGTTGAGCGTTATAAGATCGTCGGAGGAGTTAACCATAGAGTTGAATCTATTCAGTCATAGGGAGTCGTAAGCCATGGTAACTAATAGCGCGAATCTTCGAATAGGGAAGAGGGATCATGGCTAAGTGTGGAAGGAGAAGCGTGAAGCTTAGGAGTATGGGCGTCCTCTGGAATCGAAACGAAACGCCGGAATGAAAAGGTGTGCCGCGTACATATGTATTGAGGACCCTAGACCAGGATCACAGAATAGTTATTTTAGACGTGTTGTTCCGCTGAGGACGGGTCACGGCTTGGACTGTACGGATAGGTACTGAGTTGGTAGATATGGGACGACAAAAGATGGATTCTCGATGATTGCTGGACGTTCGTTGTCAGTGTCAGAAATATCTTTGTTGGTTGTTTTGGTGGCACGGAGAGGTTCTATCACTCCATGGGTAGGGTGGATCAGACGATTGTAGACACATGAGCGGATTGTAGGTCAATGGCGGCGGCCGTATGAAATGCCAGGAATGCGCAGCGTAAACACGACACCCGCCCCCGTGGCGATGACTGGAAATTGTACCGTCAAGCTCGTCGCCAGACCGTTTAGGAGAACCTATCAGTGGCCGGCCGCAAGCAAGTTTACGAAGTAGAGTGGCCACCAGGCAAGGATGCTCAATGTCTCATAAGTCAGGACAGACAAAACCCTCGGCGATTGTTCCGGATACAGTAGTCCAGTCTGCTAAGCTGACCTGTTACACTAAGCAGACGAAGATCCATCGAAGATAGCTGCTAGGAAGGCAGCGGTCTCGGCGGTGAGGAAATTAGAGCGTCCATGTGCGAAGCCCGAGGATATTGCCACGGTCAGTATCGGGATCTTCTTGAGCTTCCGACTTCAGTGCATGTGTAGCTTCTCTCCTGCGCAACATAGACATTCTATAGACGGTTCTCTGTGCGGAGAGGTAATCACTGTGGTCCTTGGTCGCCAAGCGAGAAAATAGCGTAGTTAATCGGTGGTGTTGATTTTGAATTGATAGAGTTGACAGCGGGAGGGAGGGTGATGACCAACGATGGCGAAAAGCACCGCCTAGCTCGCGCACGCAAGGGCCCTAAAGTAAGGCCCGGGGGACCTGATTACAACCATTATGAACACTGCGAATCGGTTGTGCACTATACCTGTCATTCGTATACATAGTTCTGGTCCGTGAAGCTTCCACAAGAAGTGTTGCTTACAGAACATGGTGGAGCCGAAGCACGTCCTATCCCCACGATCATTCCAAAGGAAATTCGCTATAGACTATGAATGAGATGGGATCATTGGGATGACTGAGCACAGTGAATTCGAGGCACACCTGTCTCGGGGGTCCCCTGTCAACACGTCCCTATATGGGATCCAAGGTATTCCAGCCGTGTACTGGACCCTTTTGGGATGCGTACATATAGGGAGGATGTGCGGAGGATTTTGGGGGGTAGGTGAGGCGAGAACGGGACTGGGGAAAGCGTATGCTCGCGGGAAGGTCTCGTGTCCTGTCCGGAACATTGCTGGTCTGAGAGCGGTCTTGCGATATAATGTGAGGACGACATACCAGGTGTGGACGGTACTACTGTTGAGTCACCGGTAGGAAACGATTACCAAGGATGCACTCACCAGCCATTGGTCGCGCGAAGTTCCAGGTGCGCCCGAGGACGTTTCCTTGACAGTTTCCAGTGGCACAGTTAGCTGGGTAGCTACTAGCTGTGGCCAACAGCACCTAAGGGTTCTGCCTGATGTCCTTGGTAAGATCCATTCTAGCAACCTACTAGTAGTACCAGGTGAGCCTCCCTGTTTGCAGTGCCCCACAAACGGTCTGTCAGTACGCGAGTTCTCAATCCCAAGGGCATACCACCCATTCATTCTACAGAATAGGACCGCTATTTTTCCTGCTATGTGGTCTACTAGTCGGCTGCGCGCGACATAGCCCCCTGGGCGAAATAACAGAAGACCAAAAAAGAGCAGGTGGCACGAGGACAGATGCGGGCGTCTTGGTGGATTGGGACTCCGCTGCCGACATCGACCTTCCCCCCTTTGCGGACGCCAGGCTTCGGACGGCCAACATACCTTACACTGACAGCCTTTCTCCCGTTTCGCTCACCGTGGATTCCAACCGCCGCTCGATATGACCACCCCGCATGTAATTGCTACGTCCTCGGGCCACCCCATCTCTCAGTCGGGGACCAACAATGGCATCGTTGGCGCTCACTTTAGGGTTGGAAAGAAGATTGGAGAGGGTTCGTTTGGTGTCGTCTTCGAAGGTGCTCTTTTCAGCTTTTATTATCATAGAAGTAGTCCCTGAACGATATTTCTAGGCACCAATATCCTCAACAATCAACCCGTTGCAATCAAGTTTGTGAGTAGTCACAGTGTTGAAGCGCAGACCCGACGCGCCAACGCTTCACCTCTAGGAACCCAGAAAGTCCGAAGCACCACAGCTGAGAGACGAATACCGGTCATATCGGACGCTGAATGGAACTCGTACGTGCTCTACACTGTCCGCGCTGTGTTTTGTCCAACTCATAACATCCCCCGCCCGCTTACTTTGCCCCTGTACCGATTTTCGTGCTTTGTCCACCTGCTGCGCTCGATGCTGTACAACCCCACGCATTCTCACTGCGACTTGTCTGCTACCCAGCCGGCGTGCCTCAGGTTCACTACTTTGGTCAGGAAGGTCTGCACAATGTTCTCGTCATCGACCTTCTGGGCCCGAACCTTGAGGACCTTTTCGACATGTGCGGCCGCAAGTTCTCAATCAAGACGGTCTGCATGGCTGCTAAGCAAATGGTAGGTCAACCCGGAGAGGTAGTTTCTGGAGGCATATGTGTTGGCGTCTGCCTCGCCGGTGTACTAGGTTCCCATCCCCGGGACGCGGCGCCCCACATTGATGCATATTTGACATCCGCTCCGATGCCTCCAGGGGTCTTGCCTAATCCTTATGTTTCTTGCTCAGGCATGGTGGCTAACAGAATGTGACAGGTTACACGCGTCCAGGCTATTCACGACAAGAACCTCATCTACCGCGATATCAAACCTGATAATTTCCTCATCGGCGTCCCTGGCTCTAAAACCGCTAATACTATTCATATAATTGGTAAGTTTCCGCTGCGTGGTGTACGCCATGCCCCGAAATGGCACTGCTAGTGCACTCGGAAGTGATGTCTGGAGCGGTCTCCGTGCCTCCTATCTCCCGTGTATCATTGCAGGATGAGTAACCTGGACGTTTGAAGTCCTCGTGCTGATACACGCTGGAGTAGGAGGCACGGAGGAGTATCGTATAGCCTTGCGCAAGCTACAATGCTTTGTGGAGCAATCGAGCAGGCATTCACGCTACGACTTGCATCCCACTCCGCCTCCTTACGTAAACGATGTCTAACGATTTGTCTCTTTGCAGACTTTGGAATGGCAAAACATTATCGTGACCCGAAGACGAAAGTACACATTCCTTACCGCGAGCGCAAGTCGCTATCCGGCACTGCCCGGTACATGTCCATAAACACCCATCTCGGTCGAGAGCAATCTCGGAGGGACGATCTCGAGTCGTTAGGCCATGTCTTCATGTATTTCCTGCGAGGAGGCTTGCCTTGGCAGGGTCTCAGAGCGCAGACGAACAAGCAGAAGTACGAGAAAATTGGAGAGAAAAAGCAGAGCACTCCTATTGAGGAACTGTGCGAGGGCTTCCCTGGTGCGTCATAGCTCTTTTGTGGTTTATTTTTGTTCCCGTCTGAATTCGACTGATGACGTTTTACAGAGGAATTCGCGATCTATATGAACTATGTCCGAAAGTTGGGCTTCGAGGAGACGCCTGATTATGACTTCCTCCGTGAACTCTTCACGAAAGTGCTCAAGACACTCGGCGAGCCCGAGGATGGCATCTTTGATTGGATGTTATTGAACAATGGCAAAGGGTGGGAAGCCAGCCATGTAAGCATCCCTTCTTCGGGTCCAACCCGGGGAGAATCATCATTTCCTGACAAATTATCGATTCGTAGACTACCACGACGCTTCTCGCCCAAGCGCATGCTAATGCTGCGACGCCACACCGCGAACCACGGTCTAGGGACCACCGTCGCTCTCGGCAAGTCATGGATTCCCAAGGTTCACCTGGGTCTCCATTGGTTCTCGCCCCCACACCTGCCCACGTCAAGAGTGGACGCAAAGCTGCCGGTGAAGGCTCTCGTGGCGGGTCAAGAGAGCACATCAGTGTACAACCTCTTGCGCCAGCCAGCCGTCGTGCGAGTCAACAAAGAGTTGACAGGGAGAGGGACAGCACTTTGGTCACTCCTCACCCGTACGCCGCTAGCCCTGGCGCCAACCCATACCGCTCCACGACATACGACCGTTCATCCCCTCAAACCAATTCCGGCCATCTCAACGGCAATGGCGGTCTCACGGGCGTGACACCGACGGACTCCTTCATGTACGGCGGTCAAGGCGGGAAAGGCACGAACTCGCGCGAGGGTACGGCTACTGGTGGGACAGCGCCGAGGGGTGAGCAGATGAATGGAGCGAGAGGAATGAGCATGTATGATCGTGAGCAAATGGCTCGGGTTGGCGAGCAGGATGAGGATGGACATGGCGCGCCTAGGAAGAGAGGATTCTGGGCGGCGTTCTGCTGCCGAGGTTGATAATTTTTTCTATCTCGCTTTCAATGCCCCGTTATTGGACATTGACGCACGGGTTGCGTTTATGTTATGTGAGTGATAATCGTACGACCGCCTTCGTTCACCCCGATTGACTGGACCTTTTTATATTTGTATTCACAGTCCTCCATTCTACGCCTTCAACTTACGATCAAGTTCCTCATTCCTCTGACGACGACATTTTGAAATGGTACCTTACAACCTCCTCCGACCTAAATTACCCCCTCCCGTTGGTGTCGTGTCCACCGCAGACAACTTATTGGATTCACAAAACGTGTCAAAGTTCATCCTTTCCCAGGGACGCTCGCACAAACTCCCTCCTGCATTGCTTTAACGACCCCATTTGACGACCATTCCTACATTATACCCAAGCCCTCATCGATCCCCAGTCGTGTGTCATGCGTTTAGTATATATTACAGTAACGCTATCGTCCATCCCCCTTGCCCCCTTGTTGGATTCGCTGTCGCCAATTGCATTGCATTGCCCCTCTTACCCAGCCCCGTGAACGACTCCTCTCGTCTGCATATTCCGCCCCCTACCCATTCTTATATCGTGCACGCTCCCTCTTCCTTTTTTTCTCTCTCCCTCTTCCTCTTTGGCTTTCACCTGCTGGTTGGCAACGTTTAGATCAGGATCTTTTCTGTTTTTATGTTCTTTCTTCGTGACTTTTTATTTTCCTGTGTATATTATTCTGACTCGTCTTTCCGTCCACAATCCTCTCTTCCTTCCTGCAAGTATCACAAAATAATATCTATCGACTCGTTCGTCCCGAGTTTCTTCCAATATTGATATCTTTGTTGAAGCGATGTGTGAAGCGTGGGTGAGACTTGCCGAATTCGGTGGCTTATTCAGCGTTACGCGGTCATGTGAGTCCGATTGCGCGTGTTTAGCACGCGTTAACACCAGCGGCTATTCGCTTACGCATGTTCTTTCACGACCCCGACCTTCTCTACACGATCATTTGCCTCCGAGACCACAATACATTGTTGCAAACGCTATGATTGCTAGCAGGAAAGAGGTTATTGCGGATAGTGAGGATGAAGGGGATATGGCTGGGACAAGTAATTTGAACACAGGTACGATCTACTGCAGTTCCATTTGAAGCGAGTTAGGTCTCAAACCCGCATACATTCGCATAGTTTCCACCATTGAGACACCCGATTTTACTTCTCTACCGAAAGGCCCTTCAAACAACCCAGATACGACGAATATGAATATATCTGCCTTCACGAGCGACGTTGGGAACCAGGCGTTGTCGCAGCCACCCATTGCCATCCTTAATTCTGCATCCGAGATTGCTACTGCGAGCAGTATACCGGATCCAAGGACGATGAATTCTGGGAGGATACCTCCTCAGAATGGAAATTTGTCGATGATATCCAGCATACAGTCTGCTAGTTCATCCAATGTACCACCGAAACCGAAACCGAGGCCCAAGCCTAGAATACGACGTGCAGGTCCCGACGCACAGGCTGTTCCATCTAGCATTAGCAATGGGACACCTGCTCTTCCTCAGCCTCCTACTGCAGTAAATGACTCCATTCAACCTGCCTCGTCCAGTCGAGTTCTGGATATACCCAATGGTGACGAAGGCTTCGACGCGTTCTCACTTGGTATAGCCGAATCTGCGAAACTACGCTCTCGCGCTCGAACATCGAAGGGCAAACAGAAGGCACCAATTGTCTCCGAGCACGACGTGATCGAGTTACTGACGTCCGAGGACGAACTTGCCCTCCCACCTCCGCCTACCAAGAAGGCTCAAACGAAGAAGAAAGCTTCGCCTAAACGAAAGAAAACAACACACAAGGCCGTGGAGCCTGTTGTAGAATCTACACCAATTCTACCGATACCCAATCCGCTTGAGGATGGGGATACGAGTATTAGCCAGGGCTTGCCTCCGTCCGATCCACCTTTCCATTCTTCTGCAGCTACACATCCGCCTCAATCGTCCCTACCTGAGAAAGATCCAAATACGAATCTGTCGCCACCTTCATCTCCTCTACTCGTGCCTTCTCGAAAGAGAAAGCGAAATATTCCTGCCGCGTTGTTGGATGAGGAAGATCACCTTCACGTGCCACCCGCAGCAGACATTATGAAGGATAAAACCGTTGGGCATTCAACTTCATACGACCAAATGCCCCCTCCCCCTCCCCCACAGTTCTTTGCCTCATCATCTTCGTATGTATCTGGACCACCTGTCCCAGATGCATCTTCCTCCTCTGCAGCAGCGACTTCATCCACCACTAGTTCGAAGAAACGCAAGCGACCTGGAAAAGTTGACGATGAAGACGACTTTGAGTTGGAACTTGAGATGAGTCCGCCAAAGTCCAAGCCGAAGACGAAAGGGCGGAAGAAGAAGGTGAATGATAGCGAGGAAGAGTGGGATGCTCATCCACAGTCTGCCAAGACCAAGACCAAGGCGAAAGCGAAGGCAAAGGCAAAAACGGCGGCTACATCTGAGACGACGACAACGACGTCGACCACTACTACGAAAGGACGGGCGAAGACTCAGAAGCTGGTGGTTGAATTGCCCGAGACGAGTCCTTCGAAACGTGCGGGGTCGAAATCGGCGAAGACTTCGCCGGAGAAACCTGCGCAGGCACAGAAGGGTCCCGTTGTGGATAGCTCTGAGCTGTCTTCTCTATCAGATCTTGAAGGGGGAGAGCCTCCTGATAAAGTGGTGAATCCATCGAAAGCTCCTGCGAAGGGCCGAAATGGTGGTACAGCTCCTAAGGACGCTCCAGGGCCTAGCGCAAAGGCTAAAGGTAAACGCAAAGCTGTGCTTGATTGGGACGAGGAGGATGAGCAGCGCAGTCATGCTCCGCCACCAACGCCTGCTCCCACCGGGAGAGGTAAGGGGAAGAAGGCTGCTGCTGCTGTTCAGTCGTCTCCTAATCCTCCTCAGGATTCGGACCTGCATAAGGTGAGTTGGGATATGCTCCTGAACTCTTTGACTTCCGCTCACTCATATACTTGTAGGAGAACGAAGTACCTAGCTCGCAGGAATCCTCACAGCCTCTCCCCGAGCTACCACCACCCAAACCACCAGCTCCTCCGCAACTCAGCACCCCACGACCGGCACCCTCTAACCGTTCACGTTCCATCATCCCCAAGAACTCCAACACACCCATGTCCGAACTCATCCGCAAAGTCAACTCTCTCCCAGGCTCTCCATTCGCCGCTTCCGCTTCTTCCTCAACCACTCCTCGAGCAACAGCATACTCACCCTACGCCAAAGCCTCCCGCACTCTCTTACGCAAGATCGCTCCATTGCATCCGAATAGACGGACTCCGCCACCTCCCCCGCCTAGACCGCCCCCGCCCAAGAAGACGAAGAAGCAGATTGAGATGGAGGAGAGGTGGGAGATGGAGTTGGAGGAGAGTGTGGAGGGGTGGTATGTAATGACTGAGGAGGAGCGTGCAGCATTGAGGAGGGCGAAGAGGGATGCTGAGTTAGGGTTTGAGGATTGATTAATGCTTTTGTTCCGAGTCCGATTGGGAGATTCTTCTTTGTGCTTATCGAAGCAATGCATGCATGTATATGTGCTATTAGATCGTTATCGTACTGTATACCAGAATGCATGAGTAGTGGGGTTGTCAATAAGTAATAATATATCTCTATGTGACCTGGCAGTGATATCAACTCAGAGCTTTTCGACCGTCACCGTCGGCCTCAGCCCCACACTCAACCCCTTCAGCCTAACTTTGACCTCTTCACCTACATCAGGAGATACCATCCTAGTCATCCCAATCATCCTAGCCTTCAATCCCAACTTTGGCAAGAACACCGTATTCTGATATGCATTGTCGAGGGTATTATGTCTCCTATCACCCAATACCACTGCATCGAGGGACTGTAAAGGATCCTCGACAATGTCATCTCCTCGAATATCCGGATACTCGATCCATCGCTTCAAGAAGTGTACAGCCCAATTCTGGATATGATGTTGTTCGATCCTCTTGAATTGCGCTTCTTTGCTCTGCAACTCTACGATGAAGTCTTGCAACCACCCTTGATCGAACAATGGCGCAGCCTCCTTCGGGTTCTTCAGAGCGTACTTCACTTGCCAATGTGTCAACAGATCCGTGTACCGTCTTAGAGGAGACGTTACGCGAACGTATCCCTCTCCGTCCGGAATTGCAAGTTGCCAATGACCGGATGGTTGGAGGGTGTATTCGGCAGCTGGGAACACGCTATTCGTTTTGAGGACTTCGACGTAAGGGACTGTTCCGAATGGGTTACGAAGGGCCAGGAGTGACGATAATGTATCGGGGGAAGAAACGAGGATAGGTGCGCCTGATCGACGAATAGCCGGGATGCCTCTATCACGGAAGAATCGTGATGTAATTCGACATGCTCCTTTCATTGCTTCAGCTACGATCATTCGAGAACTTAGTTGGGTGAAGGAGCTGCTACTGTCGATGCTGTATGAGAGTGAGGGGAACCCTGTGGAGAGTTGTGGAGGGTTTGTAGGGCCTGGGCTTGGAGGTGGTGGTTTTGGTTTTGACATTGTGATGTCGAGATGGGGGAGAAATGCGATGAATGCGTCCGTTTTTTGTCGAGCACGGACGAGACTCTGCGTTACGGATAACAGAGTCTGGAGACCTGGAAGACATTCGGCCGGTACGTTCGATGGATCCGCGTGTACCTTGTAGTTAGGTTCGAAGGGTCGGACGGGATCCGAATTAGGAAGACCAAGAGCCGCATCGACAGAACCGTAATTCAGAACATGGATGTTCCGTACGATCCCCGCACGCACTTTGTAACTCGTAACCTCACCCTCCGGATCGACCTTGAAACTAAATGTCAACGTCTTATTCTCCTTACTGCTCCCCAAACTGCACTTCTGAAACTCCTGGGTAGAGGGAAGCATAGGCATAGATTGCTGGACGAGGTATATGGTCGATAGTTGTCTTTGGGCAATTTGAGCTGCGATGTGTGTTGGGGGCAAGATGGAAGTGGGGTCTGCAACGTGTACGTGTACCCAATGCGACCCTGGTTCGTTTGGGATAGACTCGACAGACAACCCGTCGTCCAACTCCTCCGCGCCAACATCATCAATCACATATACCGGCATACTTCCAAAGTCATGTCTGATAGACTCGACGATATCCCGGGGGTACAGATCCAGAGGTCCCAAAGACCTCAACGTCACCTCGTTCTTCGTCGTTATGATCGGCAATTTTGTTTCAGTACCTTTTTGGTTGAGGAACGTGAATTGGCGATCGCGAGTGTTGGGTTCGTCCCATCGTGCGAGGACACCCAAATCGACGAGGAAGGCGTTGACAGTTTCGTCTGTGATGGAGTTGTGTGGGCCGAAGGGGAGCTCTAGCGGTGGACTGTCTGGGTCTGAGTACATTGTTTTCTTCATAAGGTATGCGACGGGGACAATGTATGGGTCTTTTTGGTTGGACCGCGTGGACCGGATGAAGGCGTGTAGGAAACAGAGGATAGACTGTTCAGTCTCGGTAAATTCCAAGTCGGGGATAGGGAGTAACGTAGGCGGTCCTGCATATTTGTCCTTTGCGATATCCCGGTTTCGCAGAATGGCTTTCCGAGCTTTGTTCACAAAGTCAGTGATGACAGGACTCTTCTCGTGCAGAAGGTTATCGACCATTTCGAGATCTTGGACGTCTTGATACGGTCGGACCCAGAAGAGCTGGGTACGCGTGAAATCCGCAGCGCTCGGGACAAACTCTTTACTTCGCCTCATAAGATGTTTATGTACCGCCAGCATAGTGATCACATTATTTTCCGCTCCTTCCTCAAGGGACTGTGCGACCTCACGCAAAGTGACATGAGCCCATTCCTGGTTATCCCGAGACCGATGTCGATGGTACGCCCCCGTCATATGAGCCCCGATTCGATTGAATTCTGACTCAATTTGAACTTCAAGTTCGCGGATGCGCTTGAGGACTTGGACTCGAGCGGCAATTTGGTGTTCGGTCGTGGCGACTTCGGTGCTGTCGCAGCGGGTGATGAGGTCTTGGGGAACGGCATTAGGGATGGTGTAGTGGATGTCGAAGGGGAGGTGTAGGTACGTCTCTCCAGACGACGCGAGGGAGATCATCGTTTGTTTCCCTGCTACGAGTGTAGACCCGAGCACAATCGCATGCGTCTCTGTGGTGTTCCTGACATTGCCTAGTTACATGACCGTTCATATAAGAAAGTAGTGAAAACACACCTGCGCATCTCAATGAACGTCCCGGGCTGAACCGCAGTCAACGCAAGACCATTCTCAGGATCCATCATGCCCTCGTCCTCCGCATTGAGATCAGCCATAAACTGAGCCTTTTCCTGCGAAGGCACCGTCGAAGCATTATGAGCTCTGACAGCTCTTTCCAACATCCTGTTTATCTGGTTTTTCTCATACGGAAGATGCCAGCCAGGAGATTTGTTCGGTCCCGACTGACCCTTCCTAGCCTCCTTAATCAATGTTTCCGTCCATGCTCGCGAGTCAGAGACAACTTCGGGTGTGTAGTTGCTGTGCTTCGGTGTGCGTTTGTACTTTGTCGATCTGGACGGTCCTGCTGGTGTCCTTGGGAGACTTGTCGGAGACTTAGGCTTTGAATTTGAGGTTGACTTGGATTTAGAGGAATAACATCGCCTGCTGGCGATGGATGCTGTCTGGTCAGCGAGACATTGAAGGCTGCGACGATGCATCGACTTGGTGAGCGTGCAGAGACTGCCAGGAAACACTAGTATGCTTTTCCCGCAGGCTGAACTTGAAGCTGCTAAAATCGGCACTGCACTGCTGACTCAGCAACATGGCTGCCTTGAAAAGGCAATCTTGATCGGGAGCTTCAATTTCGAGCAGTTTATTTCTGAAGTCACAATTATTCCTTCTCTTATTCACCCTTCCTCATCATGTTCAAACGCGTCGCAAAGCGGATACGAAGACAACAGAAGGACGAGGAGATTGGTCTTACGGGAGAGCTCAAGGAGGAGCTTGGGTTGGCCATGACAGATTCGGACGAGAGCGACTCGAGTTCGGACGAGGATGGGTCTTCTGATGAGGAGGAGGGTTCTGCAGGTGAAGAGGAAGGAAGTGTAGATGAGGAGGAGGACTCTGAAGATGAGGAACAGGACGGCGAAGGTCAACAGGAGGATGAGGACGTAGAGATGGTCGATGCAGAGAACGTAGGCTCAGAAATCTCAGACGGAGACGAAGACTCAGAAGGAGAAGAACATTCCGTCCCCGCAATGTCTGTAACAGAAGTTCTAACAGACCCAGTCTACGTCGTCTCCCTCGACCCAATCGAAATCAAAGCATGTGCAATATGTCCCGGCAAGCTTCTCAAAAATCCAAAGATGGTAGAAGTTCATAAATCTTCGAAGGTGCGTTCACTATCTCAAGTCTTATCATATTTTATGCCCCATGTGGTTTGTTGAGAGACGAAAGGTCCTAATTTTCAAGACTTATTTTGTGTAGGCACATTATCGACGATTTAACCGCTTCGTTGAGTTCGCAGGGGACGCAGACCCCGAAACGGACGTCCGCGCATTCTGGAAATTGCTCAATGGAGGAGACAAAGAAGAAGGAAAGCTGTCTAAACGCGCCGAGAGAAGGGTACGCATTATCATCGCCTCTCTATTCTATTGATTCTTCACTTCCTACGGTATGAATCTAACTGAACCTTTCCCCATGAACAGAAAGCAAGGATACTCTCTCTGAAAGAGCGGAGGAAGAAAAGTAAAGAGGCAAAGGCGAAGGGGATGAAGAAGAAGGAAGAGAAGAAGGCGAAGAAGCTTGCTGCTGCTGCTGAGAAAGAGGCTAAGGAGAAGGAGGGGAAGGAGGATAATGACTCCAAAGAGGGGAAGGAGCCAAAAGCGGAAGAATCCAAGGAGGGGAAAGAGGTTGAGAAGGAGAAACCTTTGAACTCGAAGGCGAAGGACGTCAAGCAGAAGGAGAAGGAGGCCAAAGAGAAGAAGGGCAAGGAAGCGAAGGTAAAGGAGAAGGAGAAGGAGGGCGAGAGTAATGACTCTGAGAGGCCGAAGAAGAAACGGAAGGTCGCGGACACAGACGCAGACGAAGACAAGTCGAAGGTTCCATCAACATCTGTGAAGCCTGCTTCGAGTCGACCCACGGAAGAGACTGGGCCTTCGCAGAACCAGACTCAGGCAAAGTCCAAGTCCGAAGTAAAGTCCAAGGCGAAGGCGGAGGAGGCAGCAGGAGAGGTTGAGACGTCACCGTCGAAACAGCAACTCAAATCAAAAGCGAAGAAATCGACATCAGCTTCACAACCACAACCACAACCCTCCTCCGCTTCCGCCTCTACAACCACAAAAGAGCCTGACGCGTATCCTGCTCCATCGAAACCCAATGTTGATTCCGCGCCTTCTCCGTCAAAATCGTTGAAGAAAGTTTCCGACAAGACGGACAAGGATAAAAAGGACAAGAAGTCTTCGAAAGCGAAGGAGACGAAGTCACAACCTCTAGCGGTGTCGGAGGGAAACAAGGTGAAGGCGGAGTCTGCACCTACGCCTGCATCTGTTCCCGTCGTGTCAAAGTCGAAACCCACTGGTAAAGACGGCGAGAAGAAGCAGAAGCAAGCGTCCAAATCAAAGACGGTTGAGAAGAAGTCTGCCTCGTCACCTTCGAAAACTACTGCTTCAGAAAAGACTACGACAGTAGTGAAGAAGCGGAAGCGGAAAGTCGAGGAGTCGTAGTCCTTGATTTGATGAATATATTTTTTGCTTTACGTGCTTCTTTCTTGAATTGTTTGTTGTGCGAATTGTGAGTTTCGTTGAGTCAGAGGATAGAAAGGAATGTCCAATTGAGAACACGAAGACGAATAATTAACAGAGAGAAGAACTAGGTACTCCTCACCCTCACCCTCCTCACAACCTTCCCACCCCTCCAAAACCTACTGCAACCTCCCCAAAACCCTATCCGTCATCTCAATAACCGCATGAATATCCGGTCTCTCCCTCGGGTCCGGCTTCAACATCGCATCAATCAAATCCCTCAAACCCTGCGAATACTCAGAATTGGGATGTTTGTATTGAGCGTTCATGACGGCCATAGCGATGGACCCGCCTTGTTCCGTTGTTTGCGTGTTTTCGAAGGGAGAGTGGGAGTAGGCTAGGGCGTACAGTGTGCAGCCTAGGGACTGTCACGTGGTGCAAGTTTGCATTAGCGAGAGTGTTGTTTAGGTAGATAGGAAGAGAAGAGGAGAGGAGAGAGTGAACCTACCCAAATATCGACTTTCTCATCTAACGTCACCCCCGTCTTGACATCGAACAACTCGGGAGCACGATAGGCCATCGTACTTTGCTCAGCTGCGATATCTTGTTGGAGTAACGCTTGAGACCTGTTTTCGACTTTGATCCGGGCTTTCGTTGCGCTTCCGAAGTCCATGAGGATGGGTGAGCCGTCGTCTGCGATCATTACGTTTCTGCGAGGGACGACGATGTTCAGTATGCGTGTTTATAGTTTAAAGTCTGAAGTGAAGGAGGAATGACATACCCAGGCTTCAAATCCCGATGAGCATACGGAACAAGCACCGTCTCCCCCGCATGTCCATTCGCACCCTCATCTTTCTGGATCCTCGCAAGCTCATCATCCCCATCAAATATAGGCTCCGTCTCCGAAATTGTACTTTGCCCATACGCATTCCTCTCCCTTCCCTTGCCCTTGCCCTTCCCTGCACCAGGATTTGAAGGGATAGGTCCACCGCCGTACGAGTACCCGCCTTCACTATCTCCTTCAGGGTGTGGGAACATTCCCATCCCGTCGAGATCTTCGTCGTCGTCATCGTCAGAATGGGAAGGAGAAGAGTGCGAGTGTGAGGAAGGTTGGCTAGGGTTCAAACGTTCCCTTGACCCTGATAGTCTTCGTCTATGATCAAGTATCGGGTTTTGGTCGTTTTGTCTTCCCCTCGTGTTTGCATTTGACGAGGTCGAGTTCGAGTTTGAGGTGGAGGAAGAAGAGATAGGGGCATGATAATCGTGCATCGCTCGAACGGCTTCACATGTCCCCTTGAATAGACGCAACATTTCGCGTTCGGGGAAGTGGGTGTTATTGATTAGGTTGTGGTTGATTGCGTCTTGTAGGTTTCCTCTCTGTATGAAATTTTGTGCGTAAGAGGTTGTGATTGTGAGTGATTGAAATGGTTGAGTGCGGGGAGAGACAAACCTTGTAGAGAGGTAAGAAGAGGTAGACGATTTGACCGTCTCCTGCGGGGTCTTGTACGACTGCAGAGTCCTACCAAAACAACTTGACTCAGTTCCTCATTTACCCGTCAAGAACTTCATACGCGGACGTACGAGTATCCGAATGATATTAGGGTGCCTAGATAGTGCGGACAGTGAGAAGGTATGCTATTTAGAAAGATGATGTGTATTGACGCACTTGAACCTCCTATACGCTTCGACTTCGCGCATTGCCTGTCGTACATCTTCGCTTCCACTCGGACACCGAATCTTCTTGAGTGCGAATTGTCGCTACATAAGGCGGAACCGAAACAGAATGTTAGGAGATAAAGGTGTGGTTGAAGCAATAGCAAGTCATGCGATACATACACCACTATGTTCATCCTGCGCGAGGTACACGAACGAGAAACCTCCTTCACCGAGGACCTTGATTATCTTAACTACAAACGACCATCATGTCAGCTAAATCATATCCCTCGCACCTAACTCGACATAAATCTGTCAGTAATAACGAGAAGTACTAACACGTCCGTCCGTTAATCTTGACCTTTGCAGATTCCTGACATATACACGAAGACAGCGCCCAAAAGGCGTCTTTAGCTTGAAACTTGAGGTTTTCGAGGGCGTGCAGAAGCTGCGGTGGTAGTGCCATGGCTGATAAGTTACGAAAGCCAGAGAAAAGGAATGAAAGGTTTATGGAGGCTGCAGATACTGCCAGCAGTGGTGTCTCACTGCGAAGGCGTTGAAAGTTGAAACGCTGTGTGCACGCGTTCCTAATCCGGCGATGCAGAACGCCCAAAGTAGACTCGGTAATAGCGGCCGTACAGCCCTAACGTTTCTCTAACAAAATTACGACGCGTATGTCGCGTCGCGTAGAAAAAGAGTATACTAAAAGCTGGAATTCACCCTGGCCCGCCTCGAGAAAGCCCAGAAAATGGCTCGAAGAAAAGCGCAAACGCGAGACTCGGCACTGGCCAGGGTGGATGCGCTTACGTAAGGACGAAAGTGGAATCGTTCGATGTCTCCCAGCGAAATTCGTCCGTGTACAAAAAGGGCGTGTGCACGCGCCACGGAGTCTCTCATCCTCCTCCGCAGCGCTTTTCCCATCCTCCACGTCGCTCGCGTTCAAGTTCGAGCTCGCTGAGGAAGACGACGACGAACGATGGCGTTCCCTGAAGGTGTACACGCCGTCCTCGCTGGCTACATTGACCAGGCGAAGCACTATGTTCAGACCACCCCGACGTCGCAGTTGGTTCTCCTTGCGTTGGTGAACTTGCCGATCATTGCTATCGTTCTCAATGTCATTTACCAGCTGGTCAGTCGCGCTTTGCATTGTGCTCGTGGTGTGAGTTGCTCATGGGTGATATTATGTAGCTTCCTCGCGACAAGTCGAGGCCTCCTTTGGTTTGGCACTGGATTCCGTTCTTTGGGTCTGCGGCAGGGTATGGTCAGGATCCTATCAAGTTTTTCCTCGAGTGTCGTGAAAAGGTATGGAAGGAAAACGATATTGTCGTTGACACCTCGCTCACGCTTCGCAGTATGGACCTGTGTTCTCGTTCATCCTTCTCGGTCGTCGTGTCACGGTCGCGCTCGGCCCCAGCGGCAACAACTTCATCATGGGAGGCAAGCACACCGTCATGTCTGCCGAAGAGGCATACACAGTAAGTTCCCAGCCAATGCCACGTACACGGCCCACTCTGATATCACGCAAAATAGCACTTGACGACCCCCATTTTCGGCAAAGGCGTTGTGTACGACTGCCCGAACGAGATGCTCATGGAACAAAAGAAATTCGTCAAGTTCGGTCTGCGTAACGAAAACTTCCGTCACTACGTCGGGATGATCGAAGACGAAGTGCTCCAATTCATGCACCGTGACCCCTCCTTCCGCATCTACCAGATGAACGACATCAACGAGTGGGGTTCATTCGATGTGCTCAAGGTCATCTCTGAGATCACGATCTTGACTGCGTCGAGGACATTGCAGGGTAAGGAGGTCAGGCAGGCAATTGATAAGAGCTATGCTCAGGTCTACGCGGATCTTGATGGTGGTTTCACCCCCATGCACTGGCTCTTCCCTGGTCTCCCTCTTCCCAGCTACCGTAAGCGTGACGCGGCACACAAGAAGATGAGCGACTTTTATGTCAGCATCATTCGCAAGCGTAGGGAGACTGGTAATAACGTGGGTTCTTTGTCATATGTCTATATCTGGAGCGATGCTTACCGGATTTGGCATTGACAGGAGGAGGTAGACATGATTGCGTCGCTGCTGGACCAGAAGTACCGGAATGGCCGGCCTTTGTCCGACGAGGAGATTGCACACATTCTTATTGCGCTTCTCATGGCTGGACAACACACGAGCGCTGCCACTGGTTCATGGACTCTTCTCCACCTCGCCGATAACCCCGAAGTCGCGTAAGTCAATTGACTTTTTCGTATAACAATATTCAGTTCTCACCGTTCTCATATAGTGAGGCCGTCTACCAAGAACAAGTCAAGCACTTCCGCAACGCCGACGGCACCTGGCGTTCCATGCAATACGAAGAAATGAAACAACTCCCCATCCTCGATTCCGTCATCCGCGAGACTCTTCGTATCCACCCCCCAATCCACAGTATCATGCGCTACGTCCGTCAATCCATCCCCGTCCCCCCAACTCTCGCTGCTCCATCCGAAGATGGCACCTACATCGTCCCCGAAGGAGATTTCGTGATGTCTAGCGCTGCAGTCTCGCAAGTTGACCCTCTCCTTTGGAGGAACTCGTTTGAGTGGGACCCGGCGAGGTGGAATGACCCTGAAGGTGTTGCGGCGCAGGCTTATAAGCAGTATGATGATGAGAATGGGCAAAAGGTTGATTTCGGATTCGGGTTGGTGAGTAAGGGAACTGAGAGTCCTTATCAACCCTTCGGAGCTGGTAGGCATCGGTGCATTGGTGAACAGGTACGGTTTTTTGTTTTACTTTACCTTCGTCGCGACGGTGTTGATTGACTTTGTGTTTGGTATAGTTCGCGTACCTCCAATTGGGCACAGTTGTTTCGACGATCATTCGTAGACTCGAACTCCGTCTTGAAGGTCCCGTCCCTGCTCCGAACTACTCCACGATGATCACGCTCCCCAAGAAACCTCGTAACATCCTCTACAGGCGTAGGGAGTTCGAGCGCGAGTAGATGACGTCTGCGTTGATTGGTACTTGGTGTAAAAGAGACTCCTCTCAGTGCATTGGCTTGACTTATTCTTACCCCTCCTAGCAGTATTATCCCTATCCCTATCCCTATCCATATCGCCAAGTTGAGCAATCTCGTGCGCGTTGAAATCTGGTTTTTGTATACCCTAGAAATTTAAAGTAGTACTTACTAGGACTAATTGAGTTCAGATGCCTGCGCATGCGGGTATGGTCTGGATTTGCCTTCCGTGCTGTACATGCGTATGCTCGGTTGTTGACTGTAAGGTTGTGAGGAAGAGATGAGAGTTGCAGTGCGTATGTAATACTATGTGAGACAATGTCACAAATATGTGAGGGACGTCCAAACGTCACGGTTCTGGTTCGTTTGGCAGTATGTACTTATGTCACTGATTGATCGAGCTAAGTGGTCTCGTGCCCAGGTACAGCGGTGGTCTCATCCTTGACAATGAGAAGAGTGTTCAGCCTCTCCAGTCGCTATAGAGTAGAGGCTTTCGTGTATGGACGGGAGTTAGAGGCACCGGGGGAAGACAGATAGATAAGAGCCAATTGTAAATTCGAGAGGATAAGCCGGGTTCGGGGCTGTTCGGCAGTGTTGTGCCCGGTAATGCGAGTAACCACCGTCAATGACTGTGACTGCGTTACTAGTCAGTGACCAGTAATGACTTTCATTTTGACCGTGACCGTCAAGGTTTCTGAGGTCAACGAACAGCCCGCTGGGGGTGTCCCAAACCGAAACAAACAAAGAAAATAATAAATTGAGTGGAAAATGAAGAAATAATTCGTGCATTCGCACTGGCGATCCCATTGGCTGAACCGCAGGGACCCGGGGACCCCAGCCGTCAAGTCGTTTCGATGACTTTGACCTGACTTTATGACCAGTCAGTTACCAGTCAGCTACCAGTCAGTGACCGGCACAACACTGCTGTTCGGGGCCGTCGTTACCTGAAATGGCAAGACGATTGAGGCTGTTGGACAACAGGTACAAACAAACGTCCCGTCACGCCCTCCGTAGTACGTACTATTTCAAGTTGCCTTCAAGTTGCTGTTCAGCACTTGAATACAATCCGGGCACTTCAAAGCACCTCTTTCTTAGGCTTGTTGGTATACAGTCTCTTACTAAAGGTAATCCTTTACGAAGGGCCGCAGCTTGTTGTTCACTTTGTTGCGGCTACCTTGGACCCATCGCTTCACACAAGGAGTCCAAGACATGCCTTGTTCCGTCATCAATGAGCGAGTATACATCTGTACTCCTCCGTCATAGCCACAATGAATATGGCCTGAACACGTCCAATTACCGTGTGGCCGGGTAACAATGGCACACAAAGAGCCAAAAGGTCAAAAATCCTCTTCTTGGTGTTCGCGTACGCCGTTTTGCGATCTAATTGCTTAGCTATTGACCCTTAAGGTTACGTTGTTGTCATGAAATTAGCCGAGTGACTAACACAGGGCGCATATAAATGCTTGCTCGGCCATCCTCCCTCGAACCTATGCCTGCAACCCTCAGCTCCTCAGTTCCACTCACCCCATCACCTCCTCTAGATCAATCGTCCCTATATCGCCCCAACCGCAGACCCCTATTTGCCATAACTGATCATGCAGGATCCAAACATCCCCCTCGAACTGCTCCTCGATGTCGCCGACGACCTTTTGGACGACAAGCCTACGCTGCAGAATCTGGCTCTTACGTCTAAAATCATATACAACTACTGCCAACCCCTCATCTACCGCTCCGTTAACCTTCGTATTATCGAACCGAACGAATACTCCAGCGGAGCAACCCTAAATCGGTTCGCACATGTGTTCACTGACAGGGAGAGGGCAAGCTATCTCCGCGATTTGAGGTTGCAGTTCTGTGGGTTTGAAGGCGGCGTCGATGAGGTATTGGCCACGCATCTCGAACTGTTCGGCAATTTCGAGAACCTAGAGATGCTTCATATCTGCGCTGCATCTCCTATGGATATCTACTTTCTGGACACTGACGGATCCCCTACCGTATGGAACGGCCTATTCGATGCTATAGGGCGCACGGTCAAATTTCTTCGTATCGAGAACATTCGATTCGCGTCGTTCGAGCAACTCGCGAACATTTTGTCTAAATTTCCGAACCTGCAAGTCCTCGCGCTGAGGCTAATCACCTTCTCTTCCATTCCTCCCGATGCCGCTGGCCATCAGTACTCCCTGAAGGCACCCATTCCATTGCAAACCCTGCATATCGAGTCTTGCCAGGCTCTTGACACGATCGCAAAGTACTTGAATTTGGTTACCACGAACAACGTCGAGAATTTCGGGCTGAGCGTACAATTGCATGGAGACCTTACAGGAATCCACAGCTTATGTCGATCGGTCGCTCACTCGGTCAAGCATATAACCTTCGATGCTGTCCCCAGTACGATGTTTCATCCACGATGCTGGTCTCAGGAACTCGGTGCGTCCCATATATTCCATTCTATTAACCAGGACAACCTTACGAAACCTATCATTCGCAGAGAAAATATTTGAGAAAGCTGCATTTGCGGAAATGCCCCACCTAGAAACCTTTACGTTTGGCCATTTTGACTTGGATGATATCGCTGCTCAAATAAGATTCACCCCACGCACTGTCATCGCATACGGGGTGTATTTGGCTAGATTCCTTTCGTCGTGGATACCTACCGTCATATCCTCCGTCGACGGCACTCGTCTGCACACCGTAAACTTCCGTTTTCGGATGCAGGACCCCCCTCGGACCGAAAAAATCCTTCTCCGCCGAATCGATCTCATGCCCTCCGACATGGGACGCTTCCCCTGTCTTGACCGTGTCAATGTCCAACCCTGTACTCAAAAACGACCGGGCACTAGGTTCTCTCATTCTGAACGATTGTCGCGTTCGCTATTCTCGGGACTGATGGAAGTGGACGAAACGATGATTCCGGCTAACCTGGATATGGATGCCTTGCTCTCCCGTGGTGAGAACCCACCTGATGACCTCTTGACCAGCATCCATGTGGAGGATTTCGCTGAGGACGAAGATGAATTCGAAGACGAAGATGAACGAGATAATGACGAGAACAGATATGTGCATTTTGGCCCAAAAGAGGAATTTTTTGGAAGGCATGGGGCGCAATATGAACAGCTGAGCACCGTTTAGCTCTGCCGAATATCCAGACAGCTACTACACCTTCCCCAGGCCAATGATCACTAGAAGATGAATGCGGGGGTCAACCTCTGCACCGACCTCCTTCACGTTTCGCCTATTACACCTCTGTGCAACCTGTAGCTTCACCAATCAATCATTCGAAGAACACGTTCAAATCGAATTGTATAGATCATTGCCCCTGAGCCCGTTGTATTCGAGATTTGGTTAGCCTGTCAATCGGTACGGGCGACTAGTATCATATCGCTGACTGATATACAACATTCTAGCACAAAGCAGATGTGATGTGGCTCATATATACTTGCACCAACGTTATATGAGATCTCGTATGCGAGGTACAGGAGCTCAGTGTCTGGATGCTTGGTCATCTTGTGCTTACTGATCCTCATTCGCCTCCAAGTAGGATGACTGATGTTACAACCAGAATCTACCTCAAATTGTCGTGGGTTCTGATTTTACGCACCTTGAATTGGAGAATCTACCTCTCTCTCGAGCTTACACATAGATCGACATACGGCTACCAAATGACGCAAACTCTACACTATAAGATGCGGACACTTGTACGACTCATTCCTCAGCACCTCCGCCCACTTTAGGCATACACTTCGAGCCATCATGTCCATCCCCACTCAACATAAAGCCCTCTTCCTCCTTGACAAGCTCGGCAATCTGGCAATTCAGCCTACCGATGTCTACACCCCCGGTGCTGGTGAACTCCTCGTCCGTGTGGAAGCTACCGCCTTGAACCCTGTCGACTGGAAGATCCAGCAGTACGGTTTATACGTCGAGAAATACCCTGTCATTCTTGGTAGCGATGCCGCCGGGGTTGTTGCCAAGGTCGGCGAGGGTGTTACTTCGTTCGCGGTCGGCGACAAAGTGTGAGTAGAAGGATATGTACATGAATAGGACACCAAATCGATATACACTCAGTTTGTTTCAGGGATATTTCGTCGAAAATAAGCTTGGAACGTTCCAGCAGTATACAATCATCCCTGCTGAGATTACCGCAAAAGTACGTGCTGTTTTCCGGTTTGAATGGGGCGTAATCGCGGCGGAGTGTACTGATTAACAACACTTCCCAGCTTCCGTCGAATCTTACCTTCGACTCTGCTGCATCGGTCCCTTTGGGTCTCGCTACTGCCTTCATCGCGTTGTACGGTAGTTCCAGCTGGGAGGGAGGCGGCGCACAGTTGCCTGCTCCATGGCGTCCAGAGGGCGGAGGTAAATTCGCTCGGAAACCTATTGTGATCTTTGGTGGATCGTCCTCGGTCGGTTCCTACGGTGAGCTGTATCGAACGAAGCGCCACTGTAGCGTCACATATTGATTCTTCTTGTTTCAGTCATACAAGCTGCTAAGCTTTCCGGTTTTTCTCCAATCATCACGACAGTGTCACCTCACAATGACGATCTCGTCAAATCCCTGGGCGCGACTCATACAATCGACAGACGTCTATCTCCATCTGAAATTGTGGCCAAAGTAAAGGAAATCACATCGAAGCCTGTCGAGTACGTTTACGACGCCGTCTCTATTACGGACACCCAAAAGGCTGCCGTTGAGATTTTAGCTACGGGAGGGACTCTCCTGCTCCTCCTGGCGAAGGCGGTTGACATCCCCAAGAACATAAAGGCAATCAGAGTGTACGGAACGGTACATGCTCCACAGAATAGGGAGTTTGGTGTTGAACTCTACAATAACATAACAAGACTGCTAGAGTCTGGCGATATCAAGGTATGTAGTCATTTCACCATCCTTTGGATTGATTATTTACGCTGCATTTACTACTAGCCTAATGTCGTCGAGGTTATCCCGAAAGGTCTCGCAGGCATCCCAGAGGGATTGGATAAGTTGAGGAATGACAAAGTCAGTGGTGCAAAGCTCGTCGTTCGTCCACCGGAGACGCCTTGAATGTTGGCGGTTGACTCGGAAGGATTGAGTAGTCCCTTTGAATAGCATCGGCATTGAGTGGAAATGAAAGCGTGCTGGTCTGATTGTGACCTGACGCTCGGAATTTGTATCATATCTTTTGTTGTATTATGTATGTATTGCGAACGTCTCATGAATGACGGTGAACCGCGTTGTAGTGTGAAGCAGCGGGCAAGTTAGAATACTATCTCGATTAGCGCAACAAATCACATGACCGTGGATTGCCGAGGAGGATGAGCAAGGGTGCTTACGCACGATCCCCCTTGTGCTGTTTTCAATTCATTCTACTTAAACTTCGCATTCAGTTTCAATGTCTAAGTCTAACAATGCGTGCACACTGCATGCATATATGAAAGTTGACGTGAAGCACACTGACGTCGGCCCTCACAGCACAATAGCGCGCTGGTCCTTGGATTCGGGACGCTCAGAGCATGGAAACTCCCACCTTGGCCTGTATGCATGGATTTGTGTAACTTGAACGCTTGAACGCTTGACTTGGAGCCTCAGAGCGGCCTTGCTTTCATGGTAAGTACCAAAGCTTCATACGTTCTTGATGAATCTTATGACTCCCTTGGCAAGGTAGACAGCTGCCTAGAGCTCAGCCCTCTTAGCAGTACGCGCATGACGATTTGAGCTTCACGCTTGCGCTATGTCGGAACTGAATCGGACACGGTACGTTGACATGACCACTCGTCGCAACTACGGTTTGGAGCAACGGGCTTGATCTCGACCAACTATCGTTTGCAGACGCACGAACTGGTCCCTCCTCTTCGGACGAAGGAAATCTTCAAATCCACCCAACGCAGGATGGTCGAGATCTGAACGATCGGAGCTCGTGGCCTTCTCCCGAAATGATCTCGAACCTCTCTATGCCAACGCCGCGAAAGACCGCCACGAAGCATTCGAGAGTGCACAACGCCGATACGAGTTTGATTTCATACAAGCCGAGATCTCTCGTTGGAAACTCGAACATGCCAGAGATGAAGTCTTTCAAAAGTTTCTTGACGAAGTGCGGGAGCAGTTCATGAAGAGTCAAGAGATGCGCTTGCCGGTATATCGAGAGATGCAGTCGAAACATGATGATCTTCACCTTCATAACGAAGAAAAGCGAAGAAGCGTTTTCACCGAGGCGATGGCAAGGCGGGAAAGTGACTTCCGAAGTGCGCATGACGAACGCGCAACGAAAGGAACCTGGTATGCGAATAAGAGGGCACAGGCGTTGGAGCAAGGGCGAAAACGGCGAGAGGCATTCTATGAAGCGAAGCGTGAGAGGGAGAAGAGAGTTAGGAAGCGATTAGAAGAGGTGAGATTTGTTTGCGGGTTTTGTTCTTTTCGATGAGTATCTGATGCATTGCATTGTCCACGTAGCGGCGTGAGGCTTTACGAGTAGCCAGGTGAGCTTTTCCCCGGGTTTTAACACAAACTAAGTTCAGATCATGTAAATCTTCATGGCAGAGAAGCTGTCAAAGAACATCCCGAAGAGGTATTCACTGGTTAAGTCATCAGGCTGTATTGCACCCTCTAACCGAACATCTGACTGAAACAGACTATTGAAAGAACAACACATACTCTAGACCCCAATGCTAGAGAAGCTGAACGTAAGTGATCAACCTCTCAAAGATGCAAGTGTATTTACGTCGAACTTGGTACCTCGACTTGAATTGTAGTGATCCCTCCCCCGAGTGTTCAAAGAGGTCTCCCTGACCACTTTGGCCCCCCTATTACAGATGTCCAAATCGGAATAGAGCTCCCTTCCTCCCGTCCACATTCGCCTTCGTCGATCATACATTCAGTCTATTCAACCCTGATTGAAACTTACTCACCCGTAATACCCCTCCGCCGGGATCTCGATTCAGAATCGATTGCTTCATTCCCAGTCGCCGTTCCCCCTCCACCTGATGCTCCACTCACAGGTGACCCCTTTTATCCCACAATAATTCCTCCCCCTTCTTTTCCTTCTTCGCACATGAGGACCCCTCCGCCTGTCATTATTCATCCCCGTTGTTCCAGTGCAGATTCTAGCCTGAAGCAGCGAGAATCGCGAGTAGAGCAACACGAAGTGAAGCAATCAAATCCTCAGTTCACGAAGCGAGAGAGGGAGAAGAGTTGGATTGTCGACCTCATGGATTTGCAAGAAGCGTTGTTCATGGAGACGGAGCGGGAACACTTGTTGATTCATAATCGGAATATTGAACATTGGGACAACACGTTCCGCTCTGCCGAAGAACGACGAAATAGTCGTACCTTAGAACGAGAGACGTTATTTGAGGAACTCCAGCGGGACTTGGAGGAGAATATGTTCAAGCCGACTCTGCGTCATCTCAAGCAACAATGCGAGAGGAGCGAAGAGGCGAGGCGGATGGCGGAGAAGAAACGCGCAGACGAGTTCAGTTCGGCGCGGGAATATTATCAAGAGCTCTTCGAGCGTGCCCAGGCTTCGTACCGTGCAGAGTACGATGCCGCTTCACACAACGAGAAGGAACACATGACGCAACACCAGCTCCGGGTTCGACATCTCATCGTTGATTTGACCAACGCACTTGAATCCTTGCGATCATACTTCGGGGATATCTTCACTAAAGATATGAGGAGGTATAAACGACAAATACGCTCTATCAAGCCTAGATCACCTCCATCCGAGTGGGGGTCAGGGTCAGCGAGGCGTGAAATTTCCCTCTCCAGGTCAACTTGCAGTCGACCGGGCTTCATGGTTTGTTGTTCGGAGCCAGGCGGTCCTGCTGTAATTGTCCCGCCTCCAGCATGCGTTCCAGCTCATTGGCCCGCTCCTTATTCTTGTCGCATACCACTCCTCGAGGAGCGAGAAGCGAGAAGTCCCTCTCGTATGAGCTGGCTGAGGCCTGGCGATATGAATCTAAAGCCTGAAGCGGGTTTTGTGAGTCAAAACTGTCCTGTTTCTCAACCTAGTCTGATTTAGCACTGATGTGCACTGTGGTAGATTCCCCAGACATTGTTTCAGTCGAATGGGTTCACTAGGTTGCCCATCCCTCAAGATCACATCAGCAATTCGGAGACCAAACAAGTGTCGAGGACACTCACCGATACTAAAACTCGCTTCTCACATACCGCTCAGTTGGAAAGACACAAAAACACCTATGAAAGGGCCGCCGCTCAGCGTGAAGCAGACGTCGAGTTGTTAAAGCGGAAGCATCAAGAGGAATTCGCTATAGGCGATGCAAGACGTCAACTTGAATTCCTGGAAATGCACAAGATGTTGAAATATTCTGCCGCAGCTCGGGAGAGAAGACAAGCTGAGACCTTCAACGAGCTCTTACGTTCTCAAGAGACACTATTCGAAGAAGGCGAGAACCAAAGAGCGGATGCATTCTTATCCGCTGAACGCGAACGTGAGGAACAGTTCAGACAGTCACAGAAGACGTGCGATGAATACTTTAACAAGCTGCAATCAACACTGCTCAAGGAGGCGCTTGAGGAAGAGTCGAAGAGAGAGAGAGAGTTGTGCATGTGGAGGGTTACAGTGGAGAGGGACGTTAGGGAGAAACGACTTCAGTGGGAGGAGAGTTTCGAGGAGGATGAGGAGAAGAGGAGAGAAACATTCGAGAAGTTACTTGGTGTCAGTTAGGGACTCTGAGAGACATGGTCAAATTCTGAGAGGTGACATGTGACAACTCGTTAATGAACTTTCCGTAGTTCAAATGTCACAAAATGTTCAATAGCTACTAGTAGCTAGTGGACGTAGGTGGACGTCCGTCGTCAGGCCACCGCGAAAGAGCTCTCCCTAAGACTGGGAAAAGGCATAGCCGGGAGGCGGTGGGCCCGGGGATCAATAACTGATGATAAGACTGTTGAGTAAGTAGTGCTCCTCCTCAATCCTCTTAGTGTTACTACCGTCAAGTCGACGTTCCAGTCAGGTCGCCGGTTGGTCAGTGTTGTGTGCGTGGAACAGTCAGTTCCTCTTCATCGCTCGCCATGATTGATGAAAAATAGATATGTAGCTTGAGCGCGGACACGACTTCGAGGGGATTAAATATTGGCACTGTGATTGAGTCGCGCCTTTTCATCCTCTTCATTGCAAATACGTGCCATGATAGTGAGCCACCCGGGTCTCCAGGGAATTCTCCGTTTTCGGCTTTTCTTCGTCATGAGATGGAGAGATGCGACTTGAAGTGCTACGGTTCGTAACTGATGCATGATCAGACTCGTGTTGTACGCGTGTTGTACTCTTGCCTCTCATTGATAAGTCCCTTGTTCCCGACGCGGTCCCTCTTGTGTGGCTCACGTATATAAGAAGCTGCTTTGTATGCCTGCATCAAACTCAAAGCGTTCTCCAGGTTACATCTCCAAGTTGAAGGTTCCTCTGGACAGTTCTCCGCCGAGTCCGCCCCACAAGGGCAGCTCTTCAATCTACGGACACATAAATGCAGCCAATGGATGGGTATGTGGTCTCTTGCAGCACTGAGTGCGACCATTATGAGTCCTGACCAAGCCAATGTCCTAATATAATAGTTTCACGGTACATAATGCACGGAGACTCAATCTTGATATCTTCTTCATCATCTTGAATGCTCCGAATCTCAATCAGAGAGATCTCGTCGCGTTCATGTCAACATGCCGCTGGTTGCGGCAGGCAGGCATTCGCGTGCTTCTCAATCGTCGAGTTACTATCAGCCCCTTCCGCTCCCCCCAGAAGCTTTCATCGTTCTGCGCTTTCATGGAACAAGATTTCCCATCTCGCTGCCATCAGCTGAGGCGAGATTTCGATATGTCACTACTGTTCACTACCATTAAAGTTGAACACTTTGCGCCTGCGGACCTTCGTGCCATCAGTCGAATTATCGCCAATGCTCCCAACCTTCGTTCTCTATCGGTGCAAAATGATCTATACAAGTACCTGGTCACAATTCATCCTGATTTGCAACGCAGTTTCTACTCGCGCCCGCACCTGGAATGCCTCACGGTGAACATGGTGGAGGAGGAGTCGCCGGATGGAGAGATGATCGAGTACATGTCGAAGTGGTCGCTTCCTTCACTGCGCGAGCTACATTGCTATTGTAGTGGCACTCTCAAGATCGAATGGAATTTCGTCGAGCCCTTTCACAAACTTGTTCAACGCCTCTGGCTCTCAGATCCCCCCATTGATTTCCAGGAGTGGCGAGTACCTTGCGAGAACGTGACTGAACTCACGCTGGGAAATGCACCCTGGGAGGAGCTTCCGACACATCTTCCGTCCCTTTTCCCGAATGCGGTGTCGGTAGTACTGCACGAGAGAGGATGGGACCCAGAGTTGGACGTGGACGACGTTTATAACGGTATTGATGAAGAAGTCCTTGAAAGGATTGATGATATGCGTGAAGACAGTTTCCGCATGCATGGGAAGACCTGGACTCACCTCAAAAAGCTGGACTCAGACTTGCATACTATATATGCATTGGGTCTCAGATGTTCAGTAGACGAATTAGTGCTTCAGGCGCAATTCAGTCTTTCAACAGCCAGACTTTTTCTCGCAGAAGTCTTGCAGGATCTACAGCCCGTCAAGACCCTCACCTTCGAGCTCCATATCGCAGAGATATCTACAAACCAAACATCGTTGCGTGAGATGCTCCGGGAATGTGACTTCACACATGCCACGAGCATTGACTTGAGATTTGATCTCGACGACGGGTTCGATGATGAGGATGAGTTACTCACTCTTGCAGTACGTCCAATCTCTTCCTTCGGGATACACGAAGCGTTGCTAAATGCTGACTGTTCTCCATGTTCCCTCTTCTTTGCTGCTTTCTGCCTTCATCTGAACAGGACGTGATGTGTACCATTCTGGGCGATCTCCAAGAGAAGTCCTCTGTCATCTCCGAAAAGGATAAGCGCGTCTGGGCTTTCCGATCGGCGAAGCGTCCTCGCGTTGACATATATTTCAATTTCAAGTTCAAACGTGTACGAGACGCGAACGAGTTTCACGAACTCGCCCCGGAATTGGTGGAGGCAATACGCTGGAGTAGGGTCATTTTCCCCGGGGAACCTGTGCCTACTGTAGAGGAGGCTTTCCCCTATTATGATGATGAAGAAGCCGGAATCATTGGACTCCGATGCAATCGGGCTACGCGAGTCGCTAATGATATGTAATCGCCGAAGCGTTGATATTGTATGATAAGAGAACATTGAATATGGTTACATGCCAATGGTGTGAACGTGAAAGAAACTCACTGGGATGCCACGTGACCGTGACTTGTGCTCCAGCTTAGCAAATAGTTGGGTTCGCTGTTTCCCTAGTACACTGCGCGGTCTGGCAACAGTCTTCTCTTCATCGTTGATGTTGGTTACTTCATTACAGGATATCAGACTTTGGCTCACAAGATGGAGATGACACACCCCGTCTCGCCCACTAGGTATTTGTTCAAGTCACCCTTTCGTCATGGCGTAAATTTGGACAACGTACGCCAAATTCCAATATTCAGGTAGAATGGTGGATGTAACCATCGAAGGTAGTACTTTAGAACCTGACTTCAATATTGTCGACGGAAATTCACACTTTGTGACGGCTTTCCTTCGCCGTTGAATCTAGTTTGCAAGGTGTGTACTAGTACCACAGGCCGCTGCTTCTATTTTGAGACTTGATGATCCGGGCTCAAATGAAATGACCAAGTTGCAGCTTCATGCTGTCTTCCTTGAGCACCACGGCAAGATACGATAGCGGTTCTGTATGGCATGACCATCTCACAGTTGTCATCAGATCTTCTCACTCTCGACAAGGTGTCCTGGACAGTTGTCGCTGCGCGCTGTGACCCTTAGCGCAATTTGCTATGTACGTATCATGATAGCCTGGGATTTATGTGGCTTTCAATAGTTGAGAGACATGAATCCTCACCGCCCTAGCTCGCTCGGATTGTGATCTTCTCAAAACACGATGCGCCGTTACCTGGCGTTAACGACTGCCTTCGGGCCTCAGGGTGTGATGATGGGAACCACTTGTAGCCTGTAGCGAGCAGAATATACAATGTCAACACCCATTCGTGCGTATGACATATGGTGAACCGCCCGTATTTTCAAAGAGTGAAGGTGCATATAAAGGATGTGTTGGTTGGGAGACTCACTCCTCAGTTCCTTTGTCGGCGCTGGACGGTGAGCATCACAGTGATGTCTAGTACTGATTGAATCTTACTGACACGATATCCTCTCCTCATACTAAGTCCAAAAGAAATTCACTACCTTCATCTACTTCCAACTTCGTTTGCGTTGGACTTACGGCTTTGAGACGACCACTCTCCGCGCATCGATCATGAAGTTCACCTATCCGCTCGGTCTCACTGTTGGCATTGTGAGCATCCACATCTCCTCCGTAGTCTTTGCGCTCCCGCAGCCTTCAGGCTCGACCACTCAGACTCCCTCCGTTCCCGCCGTCACGCCCCCTCCCTCTCCCGTCAAACCCGTACTACGCAGAGACGACACAATCGCCATATACTGCGTGGGGGACAACGGAACGACATATTGCCAAGGCCCAGATTGCGATTGGCTGATGCGTCGCGATTGTCCCCCTCCTAGCACCGTGGTGGTGGTTAAAAGCGCACCGACGTCGAAGTGAGGGATTTGTCCTGTATGTGTTACTCAGCGACTTTAGATCTCCTTGCATGAGTGTTCAACCTATTTCTGTGCAAATTCGTGAGCGGAAGTGGTGGCAGCATGCTCCTTAACGAAACAACGGTGTCTAGCGCGTAGCTGATCCTCCTTACTCCACTGCGTCCGAGTCCCCCGTCGTCTGCTGCGTCTTCTGCTGTAGAGTATAGGGTCAATGTCGCATAGTTAACAAACCGAATGAAATGATGCATAGATAAAGATCAAACGTTATTTTGTCGCGGTACGCCACAACTTGCCGGAGCCATCCCGAGTCATCGGGCGCGATTGGGAGTTAGTGGTATGTAATTGGCAAAGCAAAGTAAATGCAAACCCTTTTACATAACGGACCCAGTCTTGACTTCTTGCGAGCAAATGCTACCCGCTATGAGGTTGGGAGAACTACTAGCACGTGGTAGTATTTGACCGATCAAGGAGTAAGTAGTACATGTTCAAACGCTTGCATTGAGTTGGAAGGCCAATGTGGGATTCTTAACCACCATCACAGCTGCCTTCGCCGAAAATGTCGTTGCATCGCCCCTTGGGTACATGGTCAACCTTTCTCTCCCGGCTATGAATATAACAAAACGGACGTACGTTGACGCAGGAACTCTGCGCAATGCATCTGCTGCCATCGGTTCCAAAGGCTAAAGGCTTTGGAGTTGCTGAGTCGGTACATAGGTGCATAAAGGCTGATTTGAGTTCCTTGTATGCACCGTGAGCAGCTTGCTCGAAGAGATTAAGAATGGAAGAGTGACAATTACAGCCGATGACTGGATGCGTTTTCTCTACCCAGATGGGCGACAGTATGAAGAACACAACGAGTTGCCGGGCCTTTTTCGCGGTCATTTACTATTACGTGTACGTATCTTCAACATCGTCAAAGTCAAACGGTTCGTATGCTCATGTATAGCTCGCAGGTTATGAAGCATATATATACTGGCCCCTCGACATGGAACAAAGGACCGGGACATCAAACGTGCAAGTTATCCAATGCTCAAAGAATGGACATGGGCGAGCGGGTAACCGCACGTGCGATCGCATATGCTGCCGTGCAGGTGTGTTGTTTCAAGCTCAGAAATACTGGTGAATTTAATCGTGACTTTGTTACCGCCAGGCTCGCGTCGCAATCTGTAGTGCTTCCGAGTGGTCTACTGAAGACATGGACTTCAGTCACGAAGAGTTCTACTGGACTGTCGTGGAGACAATTGAAGATGAATCTATCTCCGAGGAACCTCAGGATTTGGCGGTTCAAACTCAGCCTCCTCCCGAGTCGACAATTGACTACTTCAACAGGTGTGTCCAAGTCATCTTTCAGTCATCTGACTTCCGGAACTCAATCCACACCGTTGTCACTAGGAAGCTTTTCAGGGCCACTTCGGCTACAGATGCCAAGAGACAAAGGCAAACACCCGCTCAACGTGCGCGGGAGCAGCGTAAGCGTGCTCGAATTTCTGCATCATCTTAGAATTCCAAATGTATCTATTTCCGAATATTTTATGAATTTATTGAATTTATATCGCTTTCGGTACAAGGTCTTTGGACAACACTGGCACTGCCTGCTAGGGGGTGGTCAATATGCACACCTCTGAACTGCACTGGACGGGGTTAGCCGGGAATGTAAGATCGTGCAAAACCTGACCAGCCCTGCGCGTCCTGGCCTGGCCTCGTGAGCATACTGAGCACACTGGTGAAGGCTGGTCGCAAGCTTGTACATGCTGGCCCTAGATGAGAGAAGCTATGGATGGTTGGAAAGGCCTGATGTCCCTGGAATGACCTAGTGGCCCTGGGCGACCTGGTCAGGCCTGGCTAAGGCTGAACTTCGCGGTACGGAATTGCTGATGACTTAAAGATGGTTCACTGACATGGAATCTACAGACCGGCGCAGCATACTTCGCTACCGGGGCAGTTGTCATCACCTCTAATACATGAGCTATGCTCAGCAGTTTGTAATGAAGTTCAAAACAAGACACACACCCGCACTGAAACTGTTGTGCAGAGACAGCAAGCGCACCGAAGGCAGTAATGAAGAAGAGTCGGATGTCGAAGAACATTTCTGCAGGTAGTTTAGGCGTGCGTAAGCGGACAGATGAGTATCGAGGCAGTCTCACCTTAAGTTCAGTAGCTAAGAGGGCACTTGACTGAGGGACATCTACCAGCCTTGAGCTCTGCTTTTATGCTATTTCGGAGACGCTAGGAATGTATCTTACCTTGAAAGACGTCCGAAGCACCCAGGAATTGTCGTCTCTTCCGGCTATTCATTGTCACCGATTGTTAGAATCGTCCAAGTTGTAGTAAGCACGGCGACGTCTGCAGTGTCTCATGATGGAGGGAGGGGAGAAGATCAAATAGCCAGCAGAGCGGGCGGTACATACGAATGTTCGAACTGGGGTGGATAGTATTCTCCGGCATATGGTTACGAGCGGGGTATACCCTGCATTAGCGGAGTACAGTGACTGTCAGATAAATGATGTCTAAGTGTCATTGTGGACTTGCAGTCACTGTTAGGGGAGACAGAGGAATTCTAAGCAATGAACTTACGAATAGACAGCTCTTCCTCGCCGAGAACAGCCGACATTTGGAAGTACAACTTCAGCACGACTGGCCTCGTACGGTCGCTCACTGTCAAATCAAGTGGATCTCCAGGAAAGTATATTAACAGGTTAGTAGGAGAGACGCGAACCCCACAACTGCCGCCAACGTGACTGCAATACATGGAACCAGTCATCTGACGCTGCAGTGTATGACTGCCGTTCGTGTACGAGTCTCGCCAACGCCATTGATCTTTCGTTTTCTGTCCTCGAATCGCTTGATCGAGGCCTCCTCGGCCAGTAGATCAACTAATGGTCTTTCACGAGGTGAGGAAATGGGCAAGAATATGAATATGGCCCTTTGTCTATAGAATGCTCCTTCAGCATGTGGACATCGACTGTACGTCAATGTACGTACGGGGTCTAGCAAAGGATGAGATTGTAGGTCTCCGACCGTGTCTATAACATCGGGATTCGGGCATGGCTTGGCCGTGCAGGATTCAGTGAAGCTATCTGCGAATAGATGACTTTCATCTCGCGAGAATGAAGTATGTGTCAGTTGAGGGAGTAATGACTGGATATACGGCATTCAGGCCAGATCCAGGTAAGTATCGATCCATATCAGGGGTCTTGCGGCCTGCAGGCTTTGGCATTCTACGATTTAGTTCGGGTCTACGAAGTTCCGTAAAATCGACTAATCATCTCACCGCATTTGATTCTAACCCGAGAAAAATTGGATTCTAGCGAGACTTCTCGTATACCATGACAGCAAGGTTAGTCCATGGGGTCGAGGGTACGAAGCCAAAGTGAGGGGCGGAGTCGGGTCAAAGTCACAACGAATCCCAGAAAAATTGAAGCTTGAGAGTACTGGTGTCACGCAAGGTGATTTATGTGCCTGCCATAATTCCAGAACTAAATATTGTTGCTCCTTCTTTCGATGTTCACGCCTCCGGGAAAACAGAGTAAGAAGAGTAAACGGACAAGAGAGTACGCGAGTACGATGAGAGGACTTCGAACGTAACTTTCGAGCGCGCGCACGTGCACGTGCGCCTCGATGATCTTCGCTCGATTTGTTTCGCTTTTCTTCCAAGTCCTCCGAGCACCTCCAACTTGAATTCTCATCGTCTCTTCATGCTGTTGAGTATGCTTGTCACCGCGTTTGCTCAATAATTGTGGAGTAAGTATACACCTAGAACTCTGCAGTGACACGCCGGTCTGTCCAGGGTCCGTCTTCGACATGCGGAGGACGAACCCGAGGTATTGACTTTCCCTCGATATTATCTCAGGCTACGCATCGCCAGGTTTGTTGACAGTTGCCGCTGAAGTCTTCTTTCTGCGCAACGGGTCTGAAGGGTATGAACTGTGCCTGCTCTTCATGTTTGTAACTTGATGCCCCGGGCTTGATGACACTCCGACGCTGCTTGACCTTCCTCATGAACTTCATAGACCATAGGAAGATGCGGCGGACTTTCCGTGAGTTGACACATCATCGTCGTCAACGAATTGCCTTACTCTCGACAATGTATGTCAGGAGAGACATTCCAGCGCTGCGCTGTGGACTCGTGCACGGTATGCCATTGTAACGACAGATCGGGACGCATGAAGCTCGGGACTCTCATGTACTCGAAACGTGATGAGCCGGTATACTACAGTAGTACTAGGAAGAGAACGCCCTCAGGCTCGGGCCTCATGGGGTGATGATGGGAACTATCGTACTCACACCACTAGGTTGGAGGGCACAGGTTGGACAATGTAGAAGATTCATCGTAAGTATGGATAAGTGTGGGATGTCGCTCATATTTCTGGAGGCCAAGGTATAAAAGGTACGTCAAAAATTGGGAGGTTTAGTCCTCGGTTCTTTCTCGACGCTGGACGGTGAGTATTGCTGGCACTCATTAACTTGCCTCATTCTCACTAACATAATGTTTCATGCTCACAGTCTGAAGCACTGCACGATCTTCACCCATCCCCAATTATCGTTCTCATCTCATACTTACGACTTTGACACGACCTTATCGAACATGAAGCTCACCCACCAAATCGCTCTAGCAGTCGGGCTTGCAAGCATCCACCTGTCCTTCAGTGTTTACGCGCTTCCACAACCTCCTGCTCCTGCTCCCGCTCCCTCCATCCACGCTGACCCACCTTCTTCCTCTTTCATCCAATCTCTACTACGCAGAGACAATACGCAGTATCCTACTATCTACTGCGTAGGCCCGGGCAACGCCACGTCGTCTTGCCAAGGCCCAGGTGATACTTGCTCTATCACGATGTCGAAGAACTGTCACTGTCCTAGCATACTGGTTATCGTCAGCCCCTGAGCCTGATTCGCGAGTCAATAATTGCCCAGTGGTTCCTGGCGATTCGGACGAAACCCATGAAGGCAGCTCGATCCCCTCTTGCTCCTTCGCTTGCCTTCACACCTTCCCCCGTCGTGTTCTAACGTACGTGACTAGAGACCGAGACGTTATGATTTGTCGAAAAGGGTCTATGTCGTATAGTTCTTGATGGTACGAATACATTGATGAAGATTGGAACGACTTCTCGGCGCCCCCGATGTACCTCTCGCGTCTTGTCACTGCACATGGTATTGCTGTCTTGACCATGAGGTCAATCAACGTACCAGCGCAGAACGAGGGAAGCTGGCGCATCCGCGCCCGTTGGCGTGTTGCAGGGAATATTCTTTGACAATACTGAAATGGGAGAATCGCTCGTCCTGCGCAGGGTTGATATGAGCGACCACGATATCCAGGGAACGAGTAGGGCGCAGTTCAGCAATAGAATTAGTGCGCCCCGCGGTTGCGCTGAAACAACAGCCTTGTCAGAAGGTGAAGGTATAAAGGTACGTCTTCACCTCTGCATATTCCCTAGTTCCATAGTGGTACTATACGGTGCGCCAGTTTAACGAATTTCCGAGCCATCGTCTAACTATCCTTTCGTCTCCGCATAGAACTCGCCTACCATTGATATTAACATATTTTCACAATGCAGTTCACCTCCGCAGTCACCCTCGTCGTCACTCTCGTAACCTTGCTTCACTCCTCCAGTGCCATCGTGCTCATCCCTAACCACTCCTCGACGGTCCCTCCCGTTCCGTCGTCCATTCCTGATGCAGCCTGAGCGCTCATGAGACGGTTGAGTGCCCCGTCATGGTGATACTGTCTTCTCAAAGTTCAGGGAAGTTTGTGGAAAATGTTTTATGAGGTTTCACACGTATTGTGTATTTGTGAAGCGATATCGCAGTCCCAAGGTTGCGAGCTACCCCAGTAATATTAGGTAATATTCCGAGCGTAATGTTCATGCGCAGTCAAAAGCAGAAGAATTCGGTGAGTATTCAGAGGTGTCCGTGACCGAGATCCAGCCCGAACCTCATTTGCATTTGGAGTAATAAACGCCTGAACACCCCTTGCGATCGAATGACGTCACTATATGCGGTTCCGCTGAGTCTATGAAACCGAGCCCCTAATTTACAGCGTACGCATACTTCGCGAAACCTCTCATTAAGTATACGAACAATCGCAAAGGTAGAGAAATAGCATCTACATCCAAATATCATACAGACCATCTACTACAGTACATTTCGGCAGAAGAAGATACAATAAATCAAGTAACGAACGTATCAATTTTTGTACAATTCCCAAAAAACGAAGAAGTAAGAACGGAGAGACGAGAAGAGACGAAAGGAAACGTGAAGAAGCGAGAGATGCAGTGGATTAATCAAGCTAATGGTACAAACTATCATGTACACTTTCGCAAGCTTCGTAGTATACTATTTCGAGATTTCGGGGGACCAATGCACGATGCTGAGAACTGAGATCTGAGTATGGTCAAGAAATGCAAGATGTCGAGATTGGAGGACTGCGGCCAAGCAAACAAACTTCAAGAAAGATATGCGTTCGCGACTCGAGGAACGTTATGCATACAGAAGGGGTAGGGCGGAGCGGGAGCAGACGGATGCGCAAACGATCGCCGTGTATATCGGACCCGAACCGTGGATGAACATGAGATTGAATTTTGCAGTCCTGACGAGCAATACCCGGTGGCGAACACCTCAATGTCAACGCCGACGAGGAGAATGGTGGCGGCGGGATAACAGTTGGCGATGATGTCTCACGTGAGGGCAACATCGAAGACGGGGAACGGTTGACGAAAGGGCGACCCCGACGCCACACCGGCACCTGCCGACGTTCACGATGATATCAGGCGCAAACGCCCCGGCAACGATGAAAGAAGGCTTGCTATCTTCAGCCGGCGTGGTCTGGGCATGCAAGTCGAGCAGAACATCGAGAAGGAACTGTGATCGTCGTTCAGGAGAATGTGGAAGTCGGATGTCCGAATCGGGTTACTACTCCCGCCGCCAGTCAATGCAATGTATCTCGGGCACAACAGTATCTGCGTTTGGTTGAATGAATGAGGATGTCGGTCGATGCGAGGGGAGTTGGGTTGAGACGGGAGAACAGTGAGCGATGGTTTATTTTGGAATTCAAGATAAAGGTGAGAGCCGTGCATGTCGAGATGACGTCGAGAGGAGCATTTGACAGTAACGAATCTTCATGCAAACGCAAGATGGAGTATGAAAGGCGGTTACGATGAGGATGATGCAAGGTTTTCCACAGACGTATGCTTCGCACGGAGATGCAGAAATGTCAGACAGAACGGAACACGACACAAGCGGAGGTCTGCAATACGCAGCGCTCCACGCGACTCGCTCAGCAAGCTTAGTTGAAACCATCGAAATGGCCCTTCAGGATCCTCTCTCCCATCGGGGAGGGGGCTCTCGGCGGTCTCGGAGTACCAGGAGCCAAAGTATTCGACCTCCGAGTCTTACGGGCACCAGCGGGGACGGAAGTGGGCATAGGAGGGGGAATGGATCGATTCACCTCGGGCGAGGTCGCGGGAGTGTTTGGTGGCGGAGATGAGCCCCGAGTCCGCGTCGCCGGCTGCGGGAAGGGCGGCTGCAGATAAATCAAAGTTTATGAGCATGACTGATGCTGTGCGACTGGGAACAGGAACGTCGAGGCAATGGAATCTTTAACGTACCTTCAAAGCAGCACCGAGCGAGAGCCTCCTTAGGAGACCCGCTGCGCGGCCTTGTTGATTATCACCAACAGGCACTGCCGACTGCGGAGGGGACGAGACGATGCGGTCTGCGGCTGTAGGCCAAGCAGATGCCATGCTCGCGCGACGAGCGTGAGCGTGGTGAGCTACCGTTGCAGGAGCAGTGACAGGCGTGTCGTCTGAGTCGTCTACACAATATAAAAAGGTCACAAAGCGCACAATGAGTCACTGTCCGGCAAAGCGGCTATGCTCCGGGGGACGTACCATCTTCAATCACAGGACCAAAGTTTCGACGGAGAGGAAAGGTCGCAGAGGGCGACTTGGAAGGCTGTCCCATGAAGTAAGACAAGATGGGAGACGTGGAGGGTGAGAGCGGGGCAATGCGGGGCCCGCTGATGGGTGAAAGAGGTGAACTGGGCGACTTGGGCGAGTTCAAAGAAGACTCGGAGGACGACTCTGACGGCGGCGAGTTAGAATCCTCAGAAATAGAGCCGGAGCGACGACGAATGTGACCATGGGAAGCGATGGGGATGGGCTGCGAATGCTCCACCCTGGGGGTCGCGTTGTCGTCGGCGGACTTGTTGAGCGTTGGGAACGACATTCTGACTGAACTGATTGGCACGAAAAACTACTTGGGTACTAACGAATGGTATTTTGCGATGGGAGGAGCAGCAAGAGAGTTGGGAGGGGAGTCAGCGGAGTGCGCAGGGTATATGAAGGAACGCATCCAAGCTCCGCCCAAATCAGCGAGATTCTCTTCTTCGCCGACTCCAAATAGCAACGCGTCTTGGTCTAGATCTGTCCCAGATCTCCCGCTTCTCGGTCAGCATCCCTCCCTGGCTCGTGTTTTCCCTGAACCGTCTCGCTGAGGATCCCGTCGTGTCTCTCCCGATTTTACCTCCCTGTTTCTCCCCCCAGCAGCGAGGTTTGTCGGACGTTTTCTGTGTGGTGAATTTCTGAAGGACCTGAGCAGCCCCTTTACCCCGCATTTCATTGAGAGACACGTGTTCTTTTCGAAGCTTCGACGGGCGAGAGAGTTGCCGCTAGCATCATTGCACTAGGCCGCTTCGGGCTACCCCGACCCACGAGAGTGGATACCGCAACTTTGCGGTTCCTTCTGCCAGGTCACCCGACACTCGGCCGTCTCAGCTTCTCATGTCAAGCTGTCCGACGTTGTTACTCAACGTTCTTGTTCATCTCGACATTTCTCAGCTACAGCGTGCGCCGTATGTCTTCGTAGGTGTCCTCTTGGGCTATATGGAGGCTTGCTATACGAACTAACGTCGGGTTCCTTATCTACAGCATTTCAAAAGTTATGTTGCGCCTGCATCGCTCTGCGTCATACCTCCGTATGGTTATCTCATACCCATAACGCCTTTGCGCTTCTCGTTCGGCAGCGAGATTCCAAGTTCGAGGTATGCCGGGCTATGGTAAGCACAATTTCCACTCGAAACTCAAAGCAGTCTCCTCCCTCCTCCACCGAACCGAGAGCTACCGAGATCATCGTGCTCGCTCAACGTGAACGTCGCAACAGTCTCCGTTGGTACGTTCGATTTCTCCATCGGCAACGTCGTTCGCAACCGCAGCAGACGCAGAACATCCCCGAGTCCCCTCGGCTTGATCTGGGCTCGCTATGATGCCACAAGCATATGCAGACGAGCAGCTTCCTTCGTTCTGGGTGTCGCAAGACAATAGCCTAACGCATTCGTTGCACCGTGACGTTCTCAATTGAATGCACAACCTCGTCAGCAGACAAGCCTCGTGAAACGCGAATCCACACGATCCACCCGAGGTGAAGATGCAAGGGTGGTTCGTCTCTCACTTCCCGCCTGACCCACTCCTAAATCTCTAATCGCCACCTCGTTTCGCATCTAGCCAAAATCAACTAGCGTGCTACGCTGCCTGGTTCCGCGGCGGATGTGACGTTCGTCTAGTGCGATTTGTTTCGTTGTGTGTAAGACGTTTGTCCGGGACCGGGCTTTTACAGGTACATATTCAATTTGACAAATCCTTCGTCGGGTTCGGCTTGTTTTGACGATATTGCGAAGTGTGTGGCTGACGTTGACGTTGATATCGCTAGTACTGCTGATATCACATTCCGTGGACTCGTCTGCAGGGACGAGTGGCCATGGCTAGGGCTCTCGTTCAAGGCGTAAAGCACTTCCTACTTGCGGATACCTCAAGGCACATGAACTTCCTACTCCGACTATCCCACTTCGCACGAGGCAATTTCGAAACCTCCCCGTTTAGTGGACATCAACAGAGCCCGGGTATCTCAAGATTGCAACTTTGAAGATAAGCAAGGCAAGCACAGTCGACCAACCTGACTCATTGGCGTCATCTCCTCGTACTGGGTTCCTCATCTCATCTCAGGCTTTCACTGGAATTCAATTCAGTTACATTGACTCCATTCAGTTGGGAGGCTGCGTTTGATCTTCCTTTTCATGCTAACAGCATCACGCGGTCTCATGCTCGTTCACACACTCTCTCGTGGTGGATCCAATGACATGGATTGGGGTAAGCTTTTGAAGAGACTCTTTGATGAATCTTTGATGGAGGAAGCTCATGAGACGCAGGAACAGGATGGGGGGAAGATGTCTTTTGCACCGCAGCAATATGCACCTTCAGTATCACGGAGACTCTTCCCCTCTACTTTCACCTGATCTCCATTCCGTTGGAGATCATTATTTCGTGGCTCGCTCCTCTCCTCACGAGTTGGTGTTGCACGGACTCTATTGTGACGATTGTGTCGACTTCTGATTCTCTCGAGTCTCGAAGAGTCATAGACGAACACGAGACAAACTTAGCTCCTCATTTCTCACAAGCGAAGTCAAGATCTGGTATCCTCACCCTTTCTCGACGTGCATCGTACAATACCGGAGGTGTACGGGCTATATTCTGCTTTCACCCCTTGACCGCGGCAGCCCGCTTTCGAACGTTCTCTCACGAGATGCCTTCGGATTTTCGGGACATCGCACTCAAACGTCGAATGCCTATCGCCTTGCCTTTCCTATACTCACCCTGTTATCATGAAGTCATGAAACTCTGGGGAGAACGACGCCTTCTCCTCCAGAATAACGCACTCGTACTTGGCACTTCGTTCGTGTCCGTATCGGATGCAGTTACAGTAAGTGTTCTGTATTGAGACCCTGCAGATCCTCGTGAAGAAACTCCAAAGGTCCTTGCATCATGGCATGGCATGGCGTTACGGAAGCACAAGTTCTATTCAAAGATGGAGGTTTAGGTTTCTGCTTGCCGCTGGAGTATGCTTCCTCTTGCTTCCTGGTCTTTGACTGTGTGTATCGTACGTACGGTCTCGTTCGTTCGTGAAAAATCAACTGGTTTTCCAGTACTTAGTATGCCAGGTGTATGCTATGAACTGAGTAAGTGCTGATGTCTGTACATGTCACCGCGCGTGGAAACCTCAGGCCTCAGGGTCACGCGTAACTTCGACAGGTTGTCAGTTGGTAGAGCGAAACCCGCCCTTCCCCGTACATTTGAAGGTGACTCGGCTCTCCCGTTCGAGGGGACCCCATCCTCTGCAGGTCTTGATTCAACGAACCCAGCATCCAAACGCTGACTGCACCCACCTTCCCATGCTCCCCTCACCTTTGGTACGCATCCCGTCTCTCACCTGCCAGATATGCTATAGTATCATCTATCTATCGCCGCTTCCCCGCCTCGTTTGTATGATGTTTGATATTGATAGAGATATCAGGTACGATTACAATGTAGTTGCAGCTGGCAGGTACGTACCCCGTCGTGGTAGCGTACCCTCTCACAAGTGACAGATACGTACCAGATACCAGATACCAATGATACCATGCCATGCTGCACCGGCTTCTTCGACTCTTCGACCCTTCGAACTTGGGACTTCGACTCTAGGAACTTCCCGAAAAGATATTCGGGCATCTGAGGTTCTGATTAGGTGTATTTGACATGGAGGGTCATCGTCGGAGAACACTTGGTCGTTCCGAATCCGGATATCCGAATGGCCGAATGGTGGAGTACATATACAAAGATAGACCCTTAAGCTTCTTGACTGGAAGGTTGAGGGTCTATTACTAGTATTGGTATGATGTACTTGCAGAAGGTGATGTAAAGGATGTGATTTCAGCTGAGTAAGTAATAGTTCCTGAAAATCAACAGGATCCAAGTTCGAGAAGCCCAAAGGAATGGAGACTACATATGACCAAAGACAATGGTGAGGGTAGAATCGTTCCGTTCGAGCTGTTACGCTCGGTTTCTGTAACTCACAGTGACTAGGCTACTAATTCCTGCGAAGTTCGCAGTAGCAGGTATGTACTATCTTATTCAAACACCAGAGTCAATTCCCGATAGTCGAAAATTTAGGATGATGTCGAAGGTTCGTATTCATTTGGGGTACCTTGACAGTGGCAGTAAGATATCACTAACTAAGCCACATAGACTCCTAGTTGTGCCCAATGACTCTCGTTGTCTTCGTTTGTAACATAGGGAAATGCCTGCGCAGCAGAAGGCGGAGGGTCCTCCGGGAAAACAACCCTGCTCCAGTGTTTCAAATTCCCCAACTCCGGAGCGAGTGCGTGGAACTCGACCGCGTCTCGTACGCGTTTGAACCTGAATTGAAAGGAAGTATAGGGTCGATGAGGCCGGCACGCTGATCGGAAAGCCCAGGTGCGATTATCCTCTGACTCGACGATGGAAGATTTTGTTTGAAGATCACGTAGGATGGCACACATCACCTCCTGCACATCGGTCAGTAACGCTTTCTAAGGGTTGCAGAACGAAATTTCAGGAAGAAATACGACATACTACGAAGATGCGTGAGTCCTGTTGAGGATAGTAGAAATCAATCACGATGTCGATGCTCGCGGTATGCGTGAAGTCGCACCGCCGGAACAGCTCACGCAATGATGCCTGCATGTGGTATCTAATTTCAATATGGAGCTCGAACGAAAGTTCTCTGACCGGCCACAGATCCTTCAAGACCTCTGCGAGGAACAACTTGGCTGTTGGAAGGCTAATCGGGGCCTTCAGCACGGACTTGTCCACTGCGCACCTGATACCCAGCTAGTATATGGCATGCAAGTCAGATTCCAAGCTCTTGAGATAGGTCCAGGGCCTTCCATGCATATCTAGACTGCTTGCACGTTTCTGGTATATCATCGCGAGGCTTCCTTCGTCAATGCCATTACGGACATTGTCTACGTCCCATACTCGGCCCCATCCTCTATCGTGCAGTACGACTGATTTCACATTCGGGAAAACGAAGGGCAGATTTAAAGGTATGGTATCACAAGGTGCATGTCCCAGTCGGAGTTCAGTCACGTTCTCGCAAGGTACTCGCCACTCCAGGGAATCAATTGGGGGTTCCGAGAGATGGAGGCGATGAATGATTTTGTGGAAGGATTCTTCGAAATACCATGTTATGGTGATGGTTCCATAGTCGTGATAGCACTCGCGCAGCGAGGGAAGATCCCACTCCGACATGTAGTCTACCATCTCGTCTTCTGAGTCCTCATCCATCATCTGTACCTCGAGTACTTCGAGGTGCGGGCGAAAGTGAAAACTGAATTGCAAGTCCGGATTAATGGTGGATAGGTGCACATATAAATCGCTCTGCACCGTCAGAGTACAAAGGTTCGGACTACTGGCGAGAGTTCGACTAATCGACTGTAGATCCGCAGGCGCGAACTGGTCAATGGGAACGAGCCGTCTAGACATTGCACATCGCCTTAGTTGTTGACCGCGAGACGGAAGGTCGCGCTCCATCAAAACGCAGAATGATGGAAGCGTTTGGGGGGAGCGAAAGGGATTGACGTGAACTTTCTCGAGTAGCACGCGAACGCCTGCTTGCCACGTTGACGTGAACGCGACGAGGCCATTGTTGTCGAGGTTAGGAGCATTCAGTATGGTTAAGAGGATATCAAGGTTGAGTGTTCATGAACCCTGTATGAAGCTATCGAGACATTGGCTCCGTCAGGATGGTCGAAGTTGCGGCAGGAAATCACATACCCCTTCTTTGGCCGCATGTATTCGTTCGTAGTTGCAATAGCTGCCATTAAGATGCGCAGAACCGTCCAGCGGGATCTTTCGAGACGTGATCTGGAGAACAGTTCGATGTAGGGGTACCTTGAAGGCTGAGAGGCGAGATTGAGTAAAAAAAGCCGTGTGCTTTTACATTCGAGCTCGAGCCACTCAAGACCCAACCTGGGAATAAGAGCTATGTCGATGTGGCAAGGGTACCACGCCTCTGGCAACGCGTCATGGACAGAACGCAGCAGTTGTATCTCCGCACCTCATGATGAAGAATAACGCAAGGCGAATGGTCGTCTACCGAGCGGCTCACTATTCGAAACCGACATGATTGTCGCCACTGGACTCACTGGCATATCCTTCCACAGACAACCCGGTCCCCCATTGTCAACTTTGCCAGATCTTTGGATCTGCTCACATTCAATAAGCATAACTTCAAACTTTCTGATGAAGATTATGCTATACCGCAAGTGGTCTGTGTCGGAGACGCCTGCCGTTCTCATGCACCTGATATTGTACACTGTATCGATACCGATTAGAAGTTTAGTGTTTCAGTAACTTGATACGCTACGAGCAGATTACTTACGACAAATATGAAGTCACTACGTTATAGTGCGAGGCCAATTTGCCGAAAGACTTGCGCTTCGGGAGAGTGAAAGTGTTCTGCAAGGACTGGACGCACTCTAGCAATACATACGTCCCAAGAGGATTCTGGCCGCTTGCAGTATACTCACTTGCGAATCCCCGATTCGCCGAACAAATCTTGCGATGCTAAGTGTGGGTTTCAATGGTTCTTGCGGGCGTTAGCGTAAACCTAGAAATGAACTCATTGCTAGCTTTAGTTCTCACCATTCGTGTAAACTTTGTGTTGGTGTTACTTGCCTGTCCCGTTATGCTCCTGTCCAAGCCAGTCCGCTGTGCGGTGGGTGGGCTTTGGATGATACCAGTCATCGGCACCCTCCCAAACCTCTCGCCCACCAAGTTACTACCCGCAATTTGGTTGTACTCAACCCCGAAGCCTTCACGACGCCTCAAGGTCAATTGGTCCCAATCCCTCTTCTACCCGGTTGAGACCGTGAAGCGTCGCTGATCCAGACAGCGAGAACGGTACGCACGCACTAATCTATGAGTCGAGTTGTATGACCCTGACTCGTTCAAGGATATGGATATAAGACCCTAGTATTAGTAGTAGAAGAATCGTACGGATGGGCTCATGGATGTAGGGGGTCCCAATTGGAGGAGCTGATGTGAGGCCCAGAAGCAACTACGCATTCGATTTTTGTGTATATATGTTCTGCACTTTGTCCGCCGGTAAATTCAGTAAGAGGTGTATCTCACAGCATACAAAAACATGCCTAAAATGATCCCGTATTAAGTCGCTGTCACCTGTGAAGGGCGGGTGAAGGAGGGAAAGAGGAATGATATACCACCTGTCTGTCATGCGCAGGAGCTCCGAGGATGCTCCCCGGACTAAGTAAAGGTCACGTGGCAAGAATACAATGCAGCAGCATTTAACACGTTCAGAAGAATAGCGTGTTTGCAGCGTTCGGGCTCTTTGTTCTACGGAGAACCAATCAAATGAGAGAAATAAGGAGGTGACCTCCGCTATCAGTCTCTTACCGAGTGGCTCAGGTCTGGGTTTCTCGTTATAAAGGGAGCCCCCCTTTTTTTCACCGCCCATCCACACTCGAATACTCCGACTCTACTGCTACAGCACCACTCTGTGCTATTGCGCCGCCATGTCCTCTAACATTAACAATAACCCTATCAAAGCCTTAGACGACATTGAATTACTTACCTTTGAAAGCGATGCCTTGATGGTCTCCGATGAAGGGCAGGTTGTGCCTCGAATGACTTGCGCCAGCGACGCTTGTCACTCCTATGTGCCCGACATTGTGTACTGCATCAACACTGGTAGGCATGGTCTGGAGGTGGACTGGAAGGTCAGTCGTATATTCTAGATCACCACTAAACTATCCGTGTGCTCACCAGATGACATGGCAACAGTGCGAAGCAGACCTCCCAAGTAACCTTCGTTTTGGTCGGGTTCAGATTGCCTGCAAAGGCTGGTCTCGCCCCAGCAATCCTCACGTTCTGGAGGATACATGCCGTTTGCAGTACACCCTCGTCCAACTCCCTGAGAAACCGAAGAGAATCAGCAACATTGAATGTAAGTATTTGTGAATAATTGTAAGATGAATATACTTCCTTACTCTTTGCGCATCCAATAGTCCCCAATACCGCAGATGCCATTGTCTTCTTGACGATTTTGGCCTTTGTTGTCTACTTTTTCATCGTACCAGCCATCCGCTCGCTGTCTACTGCTGGCGTTAGCGGGGAAGAGGCCCGAAGCGATGCTCTAGGCCAAGACTCGGACCAGCTTCAAGCAATCGTTCGAGTTCAGAAAGAAGACGGCACCGAATCAAAGACAAGCAGCACTCCCCGGCTATCGAGATTCGGTCTCACTCGGACAATGAGCAACCTCTTCGGTCGGTCCACTCAGGCTGGTAACACTTTCGGCTTCGGAAGCGGCGAAACCTTCCGGGGAGGACTGTTCGCCCAGACTCGGAGTGCGTCAGAATCCGTTCACAACCCGTGGAGCTCGGGATCGTTCAGACGATCAGATGATACATCGAGCCAAAGCACGATTCCTAGCTTCTCAAGTATAACTACAAGCACGACTGAATACGTGAACGAGTCGACGAATGGGGACACATGGCATGTGGAAGAACAATCGGAGGACTAAATTGATGTCAATGAGACGAGGCCGGAGTGAATGAATAGGAAATGGAGTTGGGGGTGTTGTCGAGGGGGTACCGGTTGTCCGAGTCATAGATACACACACCTTCCGGCTGATGCTATTGAATTTCTGTTGATGACGAAACGAACGATCCGCCGGTAAGATGTTCAATTATGAGTACAGTATAGCCGATACGCATAAGCCAGGGGCGAGAACCAATGCAGAAGCATGCAACATGTCGACAGTCTACAGAGGTGCGAGTTCAAGTTTGCATGGTTTGTCAATGAGTTTTGCCACGAGTATGAGGCTGCCCGGTTATCTGCCTTTGTCGCGAGACTTGAAGCTTGAAGAATTGATAAAGAACTGAAAGCAACGTCGCTGAGAGATCGAGAGAAGGATGGAGAGAAGCCCAAGTGGAAGTCGAACGTTAATGTTGAACGAAGTTGAAAACTCGGACTCCTCAGGCCTCAGCAGTAACAGCCGGCACGTGATTCTGGATCTGGCGGCAATTCAAGCAACTTCAAGTTGCAAGTTCTTTATTCAACGTTCAACGTTCAAACGTTAAAGGTTAACTACTCTGCAAATAGCAGAGCCATTCATTGAATCACTACCAGCCTCAAAGCAGTATGTCCACTGTTCAGGGTATGTCGCCCTAAGGAATGTTCAAGCTAACAACACTGAGCGTTTAAGAACCTTCCTCATCTCCCCTGTACTCTCATGGACTGTCACACCGCGTGGGACAAGGCCGCTCAGACATGGCGGGATACTCACCCGAGTCCTCAGACTCGAGACGTGCAGCAGCTTCCTCGTAGACTGACTCCTTCGAACGCTCGCTATGCGCGTGACTCCAATGCGGGCAGTAACCATATCTGGTTGCTCGATGCTCTGCAGAACATGCACCACGAAGTCTGAAAAGATCCAGCGACCTCTTTCGACGTAAGGATTTGAGGGGATCGCAGCTGTGGGGTTTCGGACCAGGTCCTGCTCTACCCATTTCGATCCCACCTGTCTCCGCCTCTAGTGCAGCTCCGACGTGGTCTACTGCCGCCCCAGTCGGTTCACCTTTGCACACTTCAGACACTGGCACCAGTATAGCACACTTTTGGAAACAAATGTTTTATCTCGGAGATCAGAGTTGAGTCACAATGCGTAGGGTGAGGGATGTGTAGACTCGTACAGAATATTAATGTAATGTATTGGAGTGATATAGACTACCACCTTCCATGGAAAGCACATGGGCAGTACTATATGTAAGCTCCTGCAACTGCTTCAATAATGGTCAAATATCTTCCGGTATGTTCAGTACTTCAGTACCCTAAGCTTTGACGTACCATATGGTGACACTGACTGTGAGCGACATCAGTGGACGTTCGTCTGTTCACTACGCTTTCCTCTTTTGGACTGACTCGGGATCACCCGCAGCCGTTCAATCAATGCGTCCGAGAAGCAAGCTCGAAAGGTCCCGCTCAATGTTTCCTCTGAAACTCCTCCTCCCCCTCTACCTCCTCCACTCTTTCGCTTTCGCACAACATCAGCAACCTGTTAATCATGATGAATATACTAGAGATGTGCTGCGTTTTGACCTTCGACATTATCACGCTGTGACGAGAGAGGCAAAGGTGTTATTTCATGATGTCACTTCCGACGAGACGTATTCGGGGGACGGAAGGAGGATAGGAAGGACGACGACAATTGGTGAAGACCATACATCGGCATATAATCTGCAGACAAGACGCATAAAATCTCGTAAACCTCGTTCGTTCGATGCGTACATTCAAGCTCGGAGGCGGTCTTATCCCCATCTATATTCGAGTGACTCTGACCAAGAAGCGGAAGCAGAGTTATTCGAATGGGACGATGAAGAGGCTGTGATAGCTCCTGATACGGAGAGCCGAGAGACGTTGCTTCAGTTGGCCAAGATGACGAATAACGCGTACCTTGAGCCTGGGGAGGCGGGGTGGTATGACTTAGATGGGAAGTGGAATGTCGTGCGTACGCTGCTTCTTCGACTCAAACATACATTTGTTCTGTTCTTGCTAATAAAATCATGGCAATTGTAGTCATACCCATTCGGCTGGGAACCAGACCAAGACGGTTTCCGCGGTCACGTCTTCGCGACGCCCGACAACTCTACAGTCGTCCTCTCCATCAAAGGCACTTCCGCCACGTTCGTCGGAGGTGGAGGCCCAACGTCCAAGAAAGACAAATTCAACGATAACCTCTTGTTCAGCTGTTGTTGTGCCAGAATAGACTGGACGTGGACGACGGTGTGTGATTGTTATCGCGGGGGATATAGATGTGATCAGGGGTGTTTGGAGCAGTCGTTGGTGGATGACAGTCTGTTTTATCCTATTGGGACTGTGAGTCTTTGCTTTCGCTTCACTATTCCTCCCTTGCTTTTACTTTGAGACGAACTGAGAGAGGTACGTAGAACTTGTATAACAACCTCACATACATGTACCCGGACTCCACCATCTGGGTCACCGGTCACTCTCTCGGAGGCGCACTCGCCTCCCTACTCGGAGTAACATTCGGCGCACCAGCAGTCGCGTTCGAGTCTCCAGGAGAGAAGATGGCTGCGGGGAGATTACATCTACTCTTACCCGTACGTATCCTTCTGGTACTGACGCGAGAATCGATGAGCTGAACACTTGGTTGTACACATAGCCGTCGCTACAACATGTCACGCACGTATACCACACGGCAGACCCGATAGCTATGGGAACTTGTAACGGCGTGTTCTCGTCGTGTGCTCTGGGAGGGTACGCCATGGAATCTCGGTACGTCCCTCTCCCCCTCATTTTCCTTCACTCAATATACTCGTACTGAGGACATCATGTATAGTTGCCATCTAGGTAAACAAATCGTCTACGACACAGTGTCGAACCTCTCCTGGGCAGTCGACATACGCACACACTCCATCGGTATCATTATTGAGCGATTACTTTCGGAACCTTGGGCGCCGAGTATGGAGGAAGGGAGGGAGGTGCCGAAGGAGAGGGAGGAGGATGAGGGCTGTGTCGTAAGTGTTTGATTAGTATTCATTTATTCACTTCTTTGCGTTCTGTTCTTCGTTTGTCCTCTTTGGTTGCGATGTGGAGTTGATAACCTGCGGCTCTAGGAATGCTTTAGTTGGGAATTTGGAGATTTCCCACCAGAGGGTTCCAAACTCTCCCCTGTCCCCGATTCCGCGAAAACGAGCACAAGTTGGAGCATAGACAATAATACATATACTAGCACTGACTCTGTGCGACTCCCACACCATGGACGGACTTGTAGATCTCCTATACGTCCCGTACCTATACCCTGACATCAACACGAGTAGATACGATGACGATGATTGATGTCAATGCTACTACTACAATGTACTCTATCTTTTATATTATGGCCGAAAGAATAGTGTTCAATACTAAGATCCTTCCTTGAAGTAGAGTGGTGACAGAACATTCCGACCTCGAGCCCGTCACTGGCTCGTGCCAGGCTTCGAGTCACACTTTCTCTCGGTGACCTGACATTTCTTACGGCGAAAAACGTGAAGGAGGTATCTCGTTCCAGTGGGTTATACAAGTATCAGGTTGTGATTCAAGATGTTTTGCCAGTAGACGAGATCAATGATCATAATGAGGTGCCGACCGTCGAGATCTAATGCCAATACCTTCGCAACACAGGCAAGATCCGCTTCAAACAAAGAAAGCGTCATGATGAGTGGGATTCAAGGTTTACGTAGGGAGCGATCCGACTTCAAGAAGGGGAGTGTTTGGAGGGGAGGTCCACTGGCAGGAGAAGACAAGGCCTTAGTCTCCTCCGCAGACCTAAGTCACGGTCACACACAAGTTCGTGTAACAAGGCCCGTCAATACTACGCCTACCAAAACGGGCGATAGAACAATCACGTGACAGTGCATTCCCGCAAACGCGAACTCAACAACGCGCGACGCGAACCCATCATGGAACGGACACACCAGGATCTTGGCGAGCAACCTCGAGTGGACGAGTATCGAACTCCTGAGACAGGGCAGTCGGATGTTGAGATTGAGATCTATATTGCGAATGACTTTGAATGAGAACCTAATTCGTAGGGTATCGAAGGGTCGTAGAGTACGCGAAATTTGAAGGAAAGCTTAAAGGAGAGGACAACGACTCAGAGAAGGACGACCGAGAAGAGGAGCAGAGCAGATAAGCACCAAGAGATTTAACGGAGAAAGAGAGAATTGATTTGGGGAAGATATGAGATATGGGAAACGAGGGAATGACGGGACACAAGTGAAGACAAAATGAGATATCATAGCGTAGAGATACGACTGAGATGATTTCAAACGAAGTACCGTATTCAGGATTCAGGAGTGATATCAAGAGAATTGGAAGGAAAGTCATGAGAGAGACGAAAGAATGAACGAAAAGATGGGATCGACGGAGATGGAGATGGAGATGGGGAAAAGAAATTCAATATACACATGGGGTTTCAAGACTACTTACTTATTCAGATATTCATTCGACAGTTGACTACGTTGGGGTTATTCGAGGTATTCGTTTCGTTTCGTTTCGTTCCAATCCAACCAATCCAACCCTTCCCTTCGTACTCCTTCCTTCACGCTCTACATTCGCTCCCCCAATTCGCCCTTCGCTTCAACCGTAACTCGCGACCACACGCAATGACGAACAACGAGCATCTACTCCTCATCAGGTATCTCCGCAATCTCACCCACTTCCTCCTTCTCCGCATGCTCCTTCTCCTGCTTCTCGTTCAGACCGGAAGAGATCAAAGGCTTAGCCTCCAACATATTCACAATACTATCCAACTCATCCGCAGCCCGGATCGTATCCGCCGTCGTTCCCAACTCTGCTACTACTGGCGAAACTTCAGAGTCGGGATGAGCTTGAGATGGAGTCTCGGTCGTTGGCGTTGCTTGAATGATTTCTAGCTCCGGTGCAGGTGGAAGCGGTGCATTCGAGGAGGGTGAAGATGGGTGGGAGGGAGAAGGAGAGGAAGGAGAGAGGTCAGGTGCATGAGTGAGTGATACTGGGTCTTTATTCTCTACTTCTCCTTCAGCCTCCTCGTCCACGACTTCATCATCGGGCACCGACTTCTCTTCCTCCTCCACGTGCGAGTCAGATTCAGGTTCTTGCACGAGTGTAGTCCCCGAAGCTTCTTGCTCATGTTTGATCTCATGTTCGGGTTCGAGTTCCTCCGGCTCGTGATGTTCAGGTTCAGAAGTGAACGAAGCCTCCTGTTCCTCGTGGTGTTCCTGTTCAGGTTCAGAACTGAACACTTGAGCCTCCTCCTCGGGTTCGTCGTGGATCTCGGGGTGATCTTCTTCTTCGCCTCCCGATGTTACTGCCGCTGCCGCTGCCGCTGCCGCCGCACCAGTTGCAGCACCAGCACCAGCAGCGACCTTCTTCGCACCAGCACCGGCGGCACTAACGCGTCCTCTCGTAGCCACAGCCGTCCCACGTCCCCTCACAGAAGGCGTAGCACCCCTCTTCGCGCTCACCGGCGTCTTCGGTGTCGAAGCACCAGAACCAACAGGCTTCACAGGCGTCAACAAAGTCGGCTGCCTCGCCTTTGAGATACTCGACGCAGTAGGCTTGCTCAACCTCTCAGCCACAGCAGGCGTCAACGTGCTCTTCTTCGCTGGAGTTTTTTGTGAAGAGGATGCAGCGTCCGAGGCGCGGGAACGAGCGAGGGAGGCGGCGGTGGGTGCGAATAGGCTTGGTCGTTCTTTCGTTGTTGGGGTGTGAGAGGTGGTGGAGGTGGTGGGTTTGGAGGGGGTCTTGGGACGAGATGGGGTCTTTGCTCGGGTATGTGCGGTGGGGGTGCTCGAGGAGGGCGTCTTGGAACGTGCGGGGGTAGTTGGAGGAGCAGGACGCGGTCTGGTCGTAGATAAACTCGAACGCGGTCTCGCACTCGCAGCATTACCAGTACTCTTCGACGGCGCATGTGAAGTCGAAGTCTTGGTTCCGGGGGAAGAGTGATAAGACGATGGAGGAGCTTTACTAGGTGTACTACGCGCAGGTGTCTTGGCTGCGGGTGTCGACTTTGAAGCTGATACTTTGGATTTGGACGGTGTGCTCGAGGCACGTGCCGTCGGTGTACTGGCAGTCGTAGTAGTAGGTTTGGGCGTCGGGATCGGATCAGATTTCGCGTTCTCTGCAGGAGGATCTGGCAAGGTCGCTGGCGCAGGCTCAGGCGGAGACGCGACCGCCGCAGCTGCGATCTCCTCAGTAGGCGATCTCTTGCTCACACTATCCCGTCTCTCAATCGCACTTGGGCCGTTCTCACTGCCGGTAGCGACCTTGGGTTTGGGAGGCCATTCTCGCTTCTCCTTGATCTCCTCCTTGACCGAGTCCCCGGTGGTATGCGACAGCACACTCGATGTTCTCGGTACCGGTGCTGGTGCTGGTGGAGATGGCCCATTTGGAGGAGTGAGCGATTGACGTTTGGTCTGTTGTTCAAAGCGGCCGATGAGGTTGGCTACGCTCTGGCGGGGTCGTTCGTCGGGGAGAGGCCTACAGCAAACATCACTACAGTTGATTCCACTGGATGTTGGGATGGGACCTACATAATTGGAGAATAAATGGGTTGAAATATTGATAATGGATGTCGCTGCTCTCGCCGGCGAGAGTGTGGTTGCGGCGTCGAACTTGACGTGGACGTTCGATGGAAGCCCCGGCCTCTGACGTTCCTCTCCAGGCGCGCGTCGCGATGGCACCCCGATCATCATACTCAACGCCCGCCCTCCTTATTCTCTCAACTTCATTTGTTCTTTCTCAGTCGTGACTTTGCAAACAAAACTCGTGTTGGATTTCGCGCCGTTGACCCCCGGATGATATGTCGGAAATGGTCACAGGATATGCATGATTTCACACCACTGTCTCAACGTGGGTCCAAAGGTTCGATCCTCGCCTTCCATCCTTTGCGGCCTCTCGCGTGATCAGTAGGCTAGTCTATCACGTCGAGGAACGGAATGATAAAGGACTCCTTATCGTCCATATGTCGCACTGCTTATCTGTATAATATATACCCTAGTCACTGTACCGTAGCGAGTTGATCATCCGAATCAACCCATCTCAGGGTCTCGCGTTCAAGTTGTCTTAGCACTAACGACTACAGCAATACCTTACCATGCCAGAGCCCAAACCAACCTGGCAAGTCCTCATAGAAGACAAACGCGCCCGCCAAGCAACCACCATTCCCTCCCAATGGCGTATCTCTCCCTCCCGACTTCCCCCTTCAACTCAACTTGACGTGACGTCTTTCCCTTCCCAGTGCGGTCTGTTGACTCCTCGCGAGTTGGAGATTACGGAGACGACTGATGTGAACCTGATCTTGGAGAAGTTGAGGAATGGGGTGTGGAGTGCTGTGGATGTTACGAGGGCGTTTGGGAAGAGAGCCGTTGTAGCTCATCAGGTGGTAGGTGCCATAATCATTCCAATCATTCAGTATGAAGTATGAGTCTGAGGTTGACTGGTATTCGCCTTGCTTTCGCAGGTGAACTGCTTGACAGAGGTATTCATCGAACGCGCTTTAGCTCGTGCGGCCGAACTCGATGAGTACCTGAAGAAGACCGGGAAAGTCGTTGGCCCTTTACATGGGTTGCCGATTTCGCTCAAGGATCAGTTACGTGTCAAAGGTCTTGAGACTACAATGGGTAAGCTGGTCATTTTCCTTTAACTATTCTTCATACGTGGACGCGTAGGTCCAAGTTGCTTGCGTTTATTTCTGCGATTGTTGCTGTTGTGCAGCTATATGCGCAAAATGGTGGATTATATGCGCTTGTGTTGTCCTCTGGTTGACTATATGCGCCCATTACATCTTAGTTTCGACCAACTCACACACCTACTTATCACCTCACTCTAGGATACGTATCATGGATCGGCCAATACGCTGAACGTAACTCCGTACTGGTCGATATCCTGCTCGACTGCGGAGCTGTACCCTTCGTGCAGACAAACGTTCCGCAGACATTGATGGTATGCTTTTTCTCTTTTCCCTTCATACCCATTCATGATCAAACCTCTTATCAATTTCTTGGTGATGTTATGATATGGCGATACGTGATACACAGTGGCCAGAAACATACAACCTCATATTTGGACGAACGACTAACCCCCGGAATAGGACTCTCACGAGTGGGGGGTCGTCTGGAGGGGAGGGTGCGTTGGTCGCCATGAGGGGAAGTCCGATTGGAGTTGGGAGTGATATCGGCGGGTACGTACTGCTTCCTTCCTCTCTTTCTTTTTGTCTATTTCGTTTTTACTCGCGTTCTGCTTCATACTTTCGAACGTTCATATATCTATATCCTCCCTCAATAAAACTGACAAACTTCGAATACACTTCTCTTATACATAGCTCCATCCGGATCCCATCAACGTTCAATGGCTTATACGCCCTCCGACCCTCTTCACACCGTCTTCCCTACGCACACGCCCGCAACTCAATGTTAGGCCAAGAAAGCGTCCCATCCGTCTTCGGACCTCTCACGAACTCCCTGGAGAATATCAAGATCTTCATGAAGGTAAATAGTATCCAACACAATATCCAATATCGTCAAAGTGATGATGAATACCGTTGGTAGGTGATACTAGATAAAGAAGGCCAAGGAAAACCATGGGATCGAGACGAGGGATGTGTAAGGTTACCTTGGGACGAAGACGCGTATAATCTCCGAGACCACGGTCGACATCGACGAAAGTTACGTTTTGGTTTATGTTGGGATAACGGTGAAGTCGTACCTCACCCACCTGTGAGGAGGGCGATGGAGATGGTGCGAGATGCTTTGGTTGATAGTGGGCATTTTGGTGCGCGTTTCTTGCTACTTGTGTTATGCTTTTGGAGAGACTGCAAGAGGAGACGATGCTGATCGTTGCTTCGGGTTGTTGCTACTACAGTGGTTGATTGGGAACCGTATAAACATGCAGAGCTCTGTTCGGTCTTCGTAAGTCCTTTCGCTTCTCAGTCCCTCACCACACGCTCTCGTTCATCTTCTTCGTATAAATAACGCAAAGAGCTGAACGTACATTTCCACAGGGCCAAATCCTAGACGCAGGCGCACAGGACGACTATGCAGCAACGACTGCTCCCACTGGTGAACCGATATTGGAGAGTATGGCCGATTACGTCTTCTCTTCTCCCTCGTCGGAACCGAGTTTATTGAGTGAGGACGTTGACCGGGCTACGGCTAACTCTCTCTTTACTTCTTCGAATCCCTCCACCCCTTCCGACTCAGATTCTTCCACCGCAACTAGCCCAACTACAACCCTGACAACACCAGCTCCAACGGCAGAAACAGAAACGTCGAACTTCCGTCCGTCCTCATCATCTAACAAGAAGAAAGTGACTGCGTATGAATTATGGGAGTTGCATAGGAGGAAGAGGGAGTTGAAGCAGGAGTATCTCGAGCGGTGGGTTAGGGTCGGGACTACGACTAGAGATGGCGTATATGGACAAGGAGTTGTGGAGGGGAGGGAAGCAGGGAAGGTAGACGCGATTATAAGCCCGTGTGCGCCGTATGGTGCTCCTCCGCACGGAATGAATAGGTACGTTCTCTTGCCTCCCTCCCATCTTTCATCATCCTGGCCCTCTCTTTTGAATCTCTCATCGCACCTGACGACTTGTATGTCATTTCTGTAGGGACGCATCGTACACAATGGTCTGGAACGTCCTCGATTACCCCGCTTGTGTGTTCCCTGTTACCACCGTCGACCCCATACTGGACACAAAGAGGGAGAGGAAGGAATATCTGGGAGAGAGGGATAGGAGGAATTGGGAGTTGTGTAAGTCCTCTTGTTCGTCTCTCGGCTATTGTCACCATTATTCTGCTTCCTTCTTGCTTCCCTCTCCCTCTCCCTCTTGACACGACTTATGAGAATCGTGAAAGACATGCGAGAGACTGAAGCTAATACGTGACCCCCATGTGTAGACGACCCCCAAACATTCCTCAACGCACCTATCGGTCTCCAACTCGTCGCGAGGACTCAAGAGGACGAGGCAGTAATTGGGATGACGGAAGTTGTGGACGAGGCTTTGAAGATGTGGAAGGCGAAGAACAGAATTCGCGGCCAGCCTTCAAATATTGAAGCCAAGTTGTGATACGGAGGAAGGCCTCCGGAGCGGCGATATCCTTCTCCGCTTTTGGCCAACAGCGCTCGCCGGATGTCCTTTCAAGCATTTTGCACTACCTCCACAATGACCACATCCTCGCTTGACCTGAGTTTTTCCTCCAACGACACGGTAGTGCCAGTCAGCGTTATTGTGATAGCCTGAGAACTGTGACCCAAGAAATGAAGTAGGCCAATAGGGTATGCAAATTACAAGAGAAATAGTCCATGTGAGTACAACAGACCTGCGGACAGTACATGTACAACCAAAAAGGAATGAAATAACATCAGGACAGCAGCGGAAGACATCGAAGATACCAAAGCGAAAACTTGAACGAAACCGTCGACTCCCAACAAAAGTAAATAGCGAACGCGTACTAGGAGTAGTATAGCAGCAAATACCGCAGGATCAATTCCTTGGCTCTCTCTCCAGACTCAACTTGTAGAACCTTTCGCCATGGTCAATTCGATCGTCAGCATACTGTCGCAAGTTGCTTTCGATGAACGCAAGTACAATCGCCACAGGCTGAAAGTTGAACGCAGGGGACTGCCATCTCTGAATCTCCTGAATGACTTCCGCCGCCTTCTGACGTTTACGAAAGTTGATGAGCAGGTTGGAGTTCGAGTCTGGATGATTGGACGTAAGGTTGTCTTCTGCACCATCATTGATGAATGTCAATGTGGACAAGTAACAGCCTGTCATAGGACGATATGAGTCAGTGTGCTGCAAATGAGTCAGCGGGGAGAGGATATAACGAACCGAAGAATGGTATTGCGGGTGGGTTGCTGCTCCTCAACACCGACCAATAATTGTGAAAGTTGCGGTCAGGACTCATCAACGTCTCGCAGGACTCGAATTGCGACATGGCCCTAGACCCGACTTGTTCCCAAGTGAGCTTCAACCTCCGAATCGCGGGGTTATTCAATCCAGAGATGATGGCCATGACCGAAGAGTAATTCTGCAGTGACCGACATTTCTATATGCTATCTTAGTTGCGCATATAGTCGGGTTGAAGGAGTTACACTCACGTCTGCTATGGCAATGAAGTGCTTGACCACTGTAGCTCGTTTCTTTGGATCAGAACGACTCAAAATAGTCTCAATCACCCAATTGACAACCTGTGAATAGAAGGGGGACGCATGTCAAGGCTCATGCAATATCAGAAAGGACATGTTATTCACCTTGTTACTAAACTGTATAAAAGTGGATATACTGTCAACGCGATTGCCTGGCTTTTGTTGTCGTGTTCGCTGAAGACATTCACTTGGACGAATCTGCCGGTATTGGATGAACTCCATGAGCGTGATCTGTCTAGCTACTTCTAGGGGATCAATGTCCCAAAGTTTCATGTTCTTCCTCGACCTCGGAACAATGGGAGATGGCGGCGGGGATAGAATAGCCATGCTTCGTTTGACCGGCGTTTTCTTCCCATGCTAAGTACAAGAAGGTTCAGCAAGGTGATAATGGCATAGCTTGAATATGATTTACCATTCGCTGAATTGTTTCCGAAAGCTGCTTTGCTGCTGAGAAGGCACTCACATCGGAATCGGAAAGGAAATCCTGGATTCGAGTCAATATATGCATATCCTCTTCTTCCAGGACTGTATCATCCGTTATCATTGTCTTCAGGACGTTGAGAACACTGAACCAATGCATCAGTACACATCAACAGACGAGACGAGAATATGCCTACCGCGCTCGAACAACATGCTGCTTCAACTTCTTCCATTCGTCCAACTCCAGCGCGTCCATATCCTCCGGAGGAGATAAACGGAAACGAGCGACAAGGCGATCAAACAGGTCGTCGACCGACATGAACGATTTGAAAGTCATGAGAAAATCCCGGACGTAGACAGAATCTATGAATCACGTTAAGCTAACGTTCAATGCTGCCGAACCCATCGAAACGCCCAAACGCACCTGCATGCTCGTGCGACGTGAGACGTTCGACCAATGCTTTGATCGTTCCAGCTCTGACGGTCCCGTCCGGGTCCGTCTTGATCTCAGAAAGGTCATACTCTGGTCGCAGAAACCAGGGTTTCGAATGCGCATTCAGGGTATCAATGTAGAACTTGGGTGCGTCGTTGCCAAGCACTTTGATCAGCTTTGAACCCCGTACGAGTTTATTCGAAGGACCTGAATGAAACATACACACACAGTTAGGAATTTGTCGCGGGAGGCTTAGCGTTGTTATACACGTACTAGCTGATAGAGAACTATGCGACGGACTCTTCTCACCCAAGCGTTTCAAGCCTGCAGTCAAATGTACGTTCGGCGCGTCAAGATGATAGTGGCCAAGGAACGAGGTTGACGGGGGCGTAAGGAGATCCGAGTGTCCACTGCTCTCAGGTTCAGCAGAATACGAATCGAAGCTCTCGAGCGACGGCGTTGGTGTGACCTGTGAACTAGTGTAGGATATGCTGGTAGACGAGTCCAACGAGGTCCTAATCTCCAGTGCTGGTCGCGTGAGCGCCGACGCCATGTCAACTATCTCCTCATCTTGGGGAGGTTCAGGTGTCGCGGTTGCCGAAGAAGAAACAGTCGACGAATTCGACGAGGTGTTTTGTAGTAGTGGATCGTATAGGTCCGGCTCATCGGATTCCGCCACCGATAAGGGCCTCAAGCAATTTATGATAGCCTGCGAGGAATGATATGACGGGGTTGCGATAGTGGTGAAGTCGGGCTCGTGGTTATCGACCTGATAGTCTTCGGCTAGATAGCTTAGTGGGGAATCAGGCACTGTATCGGCCACGGGTTCTCGCCTGGATACATTGCTCGACGGAATAGGCGGAATCGCAAGTTCAACCAAGCCCTCGATGGTCTTTTGGACCAGTGTGAGGGTAGTCATCAAATTCGGTATCAACATGTCCAGGTCCCGGGCTACCTTCGACAACTCCTCTTCGCTGCCTCCGATATCGGGGATGCGAGAGGAAAGTTGTATTAGAAGGAACAACGATGATCCATCGTTGCATATTGACTGGCGGGACACTGCGAGTCGCTGTCTCATCAAACGAGCCTTTGCTTGCGTGTGTGCATGTTCACACTCAGTATCGGGAGTGACATCGAAGTTCACTAAAAGAGGAAGAAGACTAGATAACCTGGACAAGATGCTTTGGCCTGCTATTCGGAGACGAGCTTTAAAGTGTGTTCATCAGTGAGACGTTTGACTCGTTCCGTTCGGACTGGTTGTACTTACCCGCTTTATTGAGTTCGCCGCCGTGGTTCGATAATAGGGCCAGTAGTTTGCGCTCCAGAAGACTGACCGACGCGCTAACGTCGTGAATCAAGTCGTCGTCGATTACGTGTGGGTTACGTCTGGAGGGCGATGATCGTTGGCCTCGAGGTACTTCGTTCATAAATCTCCCATGCAACCTCTTGATTCGCACTTCGTTTCCGGCATTTCGTTGCAAGATGGATCGAGTCTCGTCGACGAATTCCTGTATCTGCTGCTCTAGTTCATCCAAAGCATCACTTAAGCCAATGTCTTGTATAGACATTGTCGGGTCATGGAGTAACACCATTGAGAAAGCCACTACGTCGGAAAGCGGGCCTACAGTTCTCCAAAAGGCAGAATTCATCTGGACCCGGAGAGATGAGGAAAATGAGGAGTCCTCGGCATCGCTCGTTGGAGACCTTTCGGCGACACTTTCGTTCAAGGGAGTAGCGACGACGTACAGCAACGACCTAACATCTTGCAATAGTTTCGTGACGAGATTGTCTAGATTTTGTGCGGTGTCGGCACCACTAGCTGTTTGGACGAATGTTCGAAGACGCGACAAAGACGCAAGGATGGGGTCGTACAGTGCGTCAATTGGAGGGTATGAACAGGGCGGAGCTAGTGGTATCGGAGCTTTCGAGTCTCCTTCCCGCACCCCGGATTGCATGGCAGACTGTCCTGGTATCGAAGGCAAAGGTCGAGAACCTCTAGGTGAACCTGGTGTTTGAGTTCCTGCGGACTCTTGCCTCGCGTGATTGGGGGTGTAACTCCTGGAATGTCCAATTACTGTCCTGGGTGGACGGCCGAATATTTGAGTGGGCGATGTCTGTTGCGAAATCGAAAAAGATGGGCTGCTGAGGGTTGGACTGGTTGGACTAAGGCTGTATGGCGAATGGATAGCATCTGTGTAAGAAGGCGGGGCTTCGCCTTGACTGTGAACCAAGCTATCGTGGTGGGCAGAATCATGGGTGAAGGAAGAGAAGTTGTTATCAACATCGAAGTGCAACTCCCAGGACTGTGAAGCCTGGGGACGTCTTATCGGGCGCAAGGGTGCAGTTACGTGGGAACGCAGACTAGGTGAGATATAGCCTAGTTGAGAGCCCGTGGCCCGAAGTGAGGTTTGTTCGTTCCCGTACTCTTCATGGCTTCTACCGGGTGCATCTTCGAAAGGAGATGAAGGGATATCATCAAATACAGTGCTGAAATAGCCGGGCTAAAAAGGGAAGAACAAACCCTCAGTTCAGGACGGTATTGCGCAATGTCTGAGATAGAGTAGAGATTTACTTGATGATCGTTGGGCGCATTGGAATGCCGCAAATCGTTAGACCACCCGTCCCGGGCGGAGGTGCGAGCGATATCTCCATGCGGGTGGGCGGGGCTCTCCGTAGTAGCATATGTTTCCGTACGCCGTGGTAAGCGGTCGGGCCCTCGAATCGGAGTTCCTTCACTCATGGAGGTATGAAGCAAAAAGACGCAGTTTTCGGGCGGCCAAGAGCAGCATTGAGGGGGGAGTCGCTATAGACACTCATTTTTACTGTTTACAGGAGGAACTGTCCTTATCTCTGCATGATAAGGAGAAGCCCACAGGATTGACGGACATGGTCGGACAATGTCTAGTTCGACAGTACCGCCAAGGCACATCACTGTTGCGGCGTCTTAGCATTCATCTGTGGGACCCTGTCCGTGTCGTACGTTAGAACATCAGCACACGACCCGAAAAAGAGAATACAACATACACAGGTTGTCAAGCTGAATGTGCTAGAGCTGTGATGTGCGTCAGGAGACATGTCCATTGCTGAAAAGCAAACACAACCAAGGACGAGCAATTGAGCATAGCATACCTGTTGCCTGCATTGCAACACGTTTGACAATGACATGCACGTACGATGCCAAACGCCCTCCAAGTGACTTGCAAGTTGCGACGGGAATCACATTGACTTTTCTGATAGTTTCAGCTGATTTTATACACGAGGGTCTTCCCAGGTAGACCTAGTATTTCCATCCCCATGCGCACGCACCACTAGAACCTCCTCCGAAGGACAGAAATTGAATGTGGTCGACTTACTCGAGTAAGTACTGTACTTGACGTAGGTACAGAGTCAGACAAGGTACAGCCTGAGATTTACCGATGAGAGGTTTAGACTCCGCGCGGCTCCGCGATAGCTCCGCCAGATGCCATCTCTCGGCACGTTGGGCACGGTCACGTTTCCGAGACTTCAAACTTTTGTTCAGGTCTCTTAGTATCTCGGATTGAACCTGACCAAAGCTGAAAGGGCCCCGCATAGATGACAATACACGTCTTGTATCGGTTTGACGTATTTACCCCTGATATCCTCATGGTGCCTTTCCTCTTCTCTTCTTTCCCTGGACGCAGGCGGCCCCTCAGTGCAGCGGTCGCGTCTCGCCCACCTGGAGACCGCCAATTCAGGAGTATACACGACCTTAGCATCATGGAGGTACGTGATCTCGTGCTCTACTCTTCCAGCGATTACAGGAATAGCATAATGCTAGTTGACCGTAATCATTCTGAATTACTTTAGTCATACAACTATACAGCCTATACAGCCAAGATGTTCTCGTGTCTTGATACCCAAGTCGCCGTGTCCATTGGTGAGAATCCCGTAGGTCTGCAGTTTACGAAGCTCAGGTATATGTTTGCGTGCAAATGTGCGTGAACATCCAAACCATCCCTTTCTACGTGCCCGAGTTTGCCTGGAGATTCAAGCCTTCGAGTTTAGAAGTTATCATTCGGAAGCTCACTTCTATAGCACTACACTGGTAATCTGGGCCATGGCAACAGCCTGGGACAGACCCGGACATACCGATGACACTCGACAGTGACGCCCCCTTACGGGGTCAGCGGCCACGGTCTGCCATCACCACCCTTCGCGGTTGCGTTGTCCATCCTCCCATTCCTAATTTCAGTGGTTACTGGCTCGTTATTTGCTCTCCGTTCTGGTTGCGCAAATGCTCAGATATGGCCACCACTGGCGGCGGCGTTAGCCACCCAACAAGCGAGGAATCAAAGCCTCACATCCCCACCATCCCCACCATCATCAGAGACCTCCCGAATCTCAGCGAAGATTCTATTCCACTGGATTCCCCCGAGGTTTCAAATGATCCCCTCCGAAACTCTTCACTCCACAATGGATCTCTAAGAGAGCCCATACTGTTATCTCATCTGTCTGGTCACGGTACTCTTCAGCCTCACCCGCGTAGTAAGAGATCCTTGGATTTCTCCACCACAACTGAGGATGTAGCCATTCCGCCATATGATCATCGCTCTCGTCCCGGTAATCTTCTCCATTGCATCTGTAGATGAGACGCCTGCATTCAGTGCAGTCGCACTGCTGTGGATAAACATCTTCTTAGATCCAGGCTTATCCTCATTCGTCCTGTCGACTGGAAGTCCTGCGCACTACCACCCCAAGGTTCTGAAACTTAGACGGAACGACACGTCGCTCTTTCCTGCAAGGCTATCAAAACAGGTTTTCGGGCAATCTCTCTACCAGATTATCATCTTCCTCGTCCTGCACTTCTTCCGAGGACATCGCATGTTCAGTCTACCCCCATCTACGGGCTGCAAATCACACGCACAGCAGGAACTTCTGGTTGATACACTTGTCTTCAATCTCTTTAGATTTTCTCAAATATTCAATCTCTGTAACTCTATATGCATCGATGACAACATCAACACTTGCAGAAATCTATCCAAGGGCATCTATTTCATATTTATTGTATTTATTGGTATGTCCACTTTGCTGTGTCAGCCCGCTTTCATAACGCTAACTATCTGCCGGACAGTCATCTCACTCCAATGCATTTTTATCTTCTTAGGAGGCGCAGCCTTCCGGGTTCATCGCCTTGATGGCCGTGAGTGGGGTATATGCATATGCCGTGACTAGGCATTGTATCTATCCCTCTTGGGGCCCTTCAGGTTCTGCGCCTGATACCTGACTTCCTTGTTGAACAACTCCTCATACGGCTTGGGGTATATCCTATTCCAAACCTCCTACCTACCGTTCGTCTACAGACGGGATGGAACGCATCATTGAGTACTATGCCGAACAGCTTGCGCTTCGTGACATGGGCAAGAAGTAGCAGAACAATGGGACACATTCCTGCTCGTGAACCGTTCCATGCCTACCGTCCATATTACATGGAAATGCCAGGCGGGGGTATAGTCGGCTCGTCTGAGATACATATCGATCCTCCCGGTCCTTGTGGCGTGGCCGTACGCACTTTGGTCATGGTACCAACTGTGGTTGCCTCAGTTGTTGGTGCAGGGTTTCCACCACCGCCACCACTGGAAGACCGCGCCCACACAATCCTTACGAGCCCCGCTCGATATTTCCCTACCGATACCACGTTATATCTCCTGGAACGGGGTATACAGGTTCATCGCGATACCAAACCAAACGACCTCGGTCGCTTAAGACGGGGAATGCTCCCTTAAACGTCGGTCAATGCTTAGAAATAAGCACTCCTTGCGTTCCAGGAAGTGCCATTTCGACCCTTGTTTATCTCATCCTACTCATCTCCTCTCATCTTGTTCTTACTTCGCTCTCACCGCATCGCATCTCCGGGCTTTCGTTTCCTGATCATCTGTCTATCATTCTAAGTTGTTGCATAATTCTTCGCGAACTATTTCGTATTTGTATATCTATCTGCCCTTATGTTTATCGTGCTATGGCCTCTTTCGCTTGTTTATGTGCTGTGTATCTCGCTTTGTTCGTATTTCCATCGTACAGCAGCATTACAATCGCGCACATGGCGATTGCCCTTGCCGTGTTCGCCGCCCGACCTCTTGCTCTACCCACATCTCCTGCTCTCGCACCCTACCTCCCATCATGGATGACTCTACATTTTCTTCCTAGCCTTCCCCCTGCTCATTGAAAATTCCCCCCTCTCTCCCCAGCCCCCCACAATCCTGCACCACACTCAACCGCCTTCCTCTTCGACTTCCTCCACCCGTCGAATTTAACTTCGCATCTCAAGCCCTCCCGTTCGGGGCTGGATGCTTTCTGCCCAACTCTCGATTTCATTGTGACGTGACAAGTTCCAGATGGTCAGTAGAAATCACCCTGCTATTGGCATGTACGTAGTAGTAGTCGTTACGGCACCCAATTCCGAACCGTAGTGAGGAGGCTATTCCTCGCTTCGTAGTCTACCCAGAAATGATTCGCTGTGACAATCTTCTCTATATGCAGGGTACCATGTCGTCCTCCGCTGATCTCTTTGCGGAGATCTGAGGCCCAGGCGTCGTACCTCCCTTCACTAGTGAACTCATCACAATCTCCATAAATAACGAGAACATTCGAGCGAGGATCGTGCAATAGGGAGTTCAAAGCGGTGGTGTACGTTCTGCCGCAAAACGCTGTAAGCCAGGACCTTGGCCCGAGAGGGTATGAGAGCAGTATATGTGAGACCCTGATAGGTTCTGGTAGAAGTGGGAACAAGGAAGCGATTAGGGCTCCATGAGAGTAACCCTGACGACATGGTCTTAGCATATGCCAGTAGTATCCATATAGGGTAGCACATACCAATATCACGACTTGCTGGACGTCTGGAATGCGCCCAAGTGCCCATTGTACAACTTCTTGAAGATCTTTTCCTTCTTGAGTGCCCGTGAGTGAAGGCCAGCCCGAGGATTTCCCAACGCCACGAGAGTTATATCGTAGAACGTAGTACCCACGTTCGCGCAGAGGTCTCGAAACGGCCTCTAGTACACTGTTGCGACGTACATTACTAACACTCTCAGAGCAGCGACTGAGTTGACCGTTGCATACCCATCGTCCATTCGACCGCCGAGCCAGGACCATGGATGAAGACATACCGCGAGCTTCTGTGACGTGGCGGAGGTGCTATTATTCGAGCCGGCTGTCTGGGGGAGGGAAAGACTTGCTTCCAGTACTAATCCAGAGGGTAGTTGAATGGGTTCATGCGAGAACTGTCATCAGCAAAATAGTGCGCGCGAGGTGACCCCTTGCGAAGTTTCGGAAGGAGAGGCGCCCCTTACCATAAATGACAAGACCTTTCGTTCGCTCGCAAGTCATGAAAATGGCTTGCAAGGCCTTTCTATGCATCGAACAGCTTATCAGCACTGGTCATCGTATGCAACGAGATTTAACATGAACCCATGACCCCGTTGGCACGGTCCCCTGGAATATGTGTCATATAGCTTCCTCCGAGTCGTCAACGGTCAAGTCCAACTCATTCCCTGCCCCCATCTCTTTTCCCTGCAATTGCTTGCCTTTTGAATGCCTGCGCTGTATACCTTCTCCATTCCCCCTCCCCCATTTCCAATGTGAATGGAATTATCCAGGCTCACCAACAACTGCTTGCGGTCTAAAGGTAACAGTCACCAAGCCACTCCTCAGATGATTGTATACCCCTATCTCGAAGCTGGCCCGCTGAACCCCGACTCCTTGATGAGATGATGCGTACTTTGCAAGTTCAAATGTCCTCAGTGAGCCACACCATAAAGCACATGAGTACACCTAAGAGCAGACTCGCATCGGTGAGTACATACGGCGTCCTTGCCTCATTAGTCGCGCCCTAAGGCATGCACCCGTACCAAGTGAATTTCTCGGGATGTATTTCCTTCTTTCTTCATTTTCCCCAGGTGAGTTTGACAAGCTTATGCTCAACTCGGTCAAAATCCAGGTGAGTTCTACCTCTACTGTGAACCTTCGTGGACTCAGCTCTGTGCTCTGCAGCAGGAGGGAGCCGAGCCAGGAGCGGTAAAAGTACTAGTCAGATACACCACGTGAGTCCTTCCTCAGATATATCATATACATGTCTTCAAGAACGATATTGGCAGGGGACTTGAAACCGGTCCCGATACCAGCGTAAAGTAATTCACAAAATGTATATGTCTTGTATTTTAGATTCAATATTATGAGCACAGTTATCTAATATCACCATCAATGGAAAGTAATTAATACCAGACATTGTGCAGCAGAATACCTGACAATGCCTGACAACGCTCGAAAGGATGCGAGCCGAGCAGCAAATCGTTACCGTGACTTCTGAGCCTTGTCAGGCCTTGTAAGCATTGCATCGTCAAAAGGGCCGGATTGAGTTTCATCCCGTTGCAAGGAGTTGCCGTTTTTTGTTGGATCCTCGCAACGCATTCCATTAAATTCCAAGAAAACCCCATTATTATAACGTTTTCAAGCCTTGTAACGCGATACAACGCATGACAAGGTTTCCCCAAATTTGCTGATGGTTGGGTCTGGCCTGACATCGCCTTTACTTTCCGTCCAACCTGGGATTGCACAATAGAGGGACAATAGTGGCGCTTGTTCAGTCACACACCTGTCTTCCTCGGAACAAATGACGATGCTTACAACGTTAACGTTGCTGGTAGGTGCCAGGTACCTGCAGTGCACACTGCACACTGCGGCAGAATTCGCGGTCGCGTCTCACGTGCACGTGTCGGCACAGCCACAAACGCGTTTTCTCACTCGCGAGTCGCGTCCAACTCCTTCGGAGAACCACCTCTTCGAAGTTCGAACTACAACACCACGACTTTGAGAGCAATCCTTGCTCGACGACTGGTCCAACCTTCATACCTTCCTTCATCTTAGTAGACATCGACATGCGGATCCCTGTACAACTCAACCTCAGGGCATCGGTTACAGGTGGAAATACGTTTCCTCCAAACCTGGTGCAATTTGGTACAGATGAAATCGTTCTCATTGAGCTTCAAGGTTCGTTGGAAGTTGAGGGGGACCACAATGGTCAAACGGTGGGCAAGCTCACGGTCGATCCTGCTACGGCAAGCAATTATCGATGCTATCTCCGTAGTCCTGTCTGACCTGTGGCCTAGAAAAAAGCCACTTTATTCATAGGGTATCACTTGTTGGAAGGGAAGTTGGTCAACCTTTCCAAACCTCTCGCAGTTATGTATCGTCCTCCCAAAAACCCCATCTCCGACCGAAACGAGGAGACATCGACACCCGAGGATCAGACCAAGAACGCGACAAGTTGGGACATTGTAGCAGTTGTGAAGAGGAAAATGGTATTCGCGAAGCGGCCCATGCCAATGGTAGGAAAGACCACGGCAGTCTCGAGCGTATCTTTGGGAAAGAAACTGGGATGAGGGTCAGGAGTTGTAATGAGTGTCCGGTTTTTTGGCGGACAGAGGCATGACATATTTGTACAACTAGAAATACGTATAATACTACTCATCGACATGGGAATGTAGCTCTCCTCCAGAACAGAATGCAGTCTCCTTCCAGCAATCCCCTATCTCCATCCTGAGCTCCAGCCGAAGCGGTGCCTCCGAGACAGCGAGAAGACCAGTCAAAGCGGAGAAAGATCCTGAACGAGAGAAAGAGCAAGAAAAACTCCTAGAAGCCTTTCGTCGTCGCTCTAGAGGACTGGAACGCGGGCAAGGAAACGGAAAAGCAAGCACCAAGCCCGAACTTTTGTGTCCTCATGGATTTGTTCAAAGTTTCGCAAATTGTCTGAGGGCGCCTTATATACCGACGTGTATTCCCACGGGTGGTTTATGGCAGGCACATGATTCTGGCTCGCGCGATCGGGCAGACCCCTCGGGCATTCGGACTTGGTTTGCAGGGATTTCACGGACTCTCGCGTTGACGACGACCTGCTCGTATATTTCGACTTCGCAAAGTGCTGACGGCTGATCCACCGCTATCCTACATTTGCCATGTCCAAAGTCACAAAAGCTGTCGACCTCGCCCGCATTGAGGATGCGACATTGGGTGCATTTGCACGAGTTCCGACATCCGAGACCTTGGACCATCTGGTCCGTTATTTAAGCACATGGAGCGGCAGCGAGTTCAGTGTTCACTTCATTGATTTGCACCCATTGTACTCACATTTTCACTGACATACGACAGTAAATTATTCATGGTGAGTGCGCAAAGAACGAGATTCACTGGCTGCATGATAATCACCACTACTCCGCACAGATTATTCAATATGCCCTGAAAATTATTGTTCCTTTCCTACACCTGCGTGCTAGGCTGCAGCATCGCTCAGGTTTGAGGAAGGAACCTGTAAGTAGCGTTGCACCTCGGCTAGAAAAACTCGGTAGCCTCATAGGTGACGCTAGAATGCTTGCCAATATCTGGGGTACGTTACATCATATTGCCTTGCATTCCCCCTCCCCGTCTGCCCTTTTGTTCCCCGTATACATGTTGTATTAGTGGGGTCCTCTAGCGGCCTCTACGCGCCAAGGGGCGTAGGTCATGCGATTGCTGAAACGTCATTCACATCCACCCCACCTCGTGTTATGCTATGTTTATCGAACTAAGAACTCATGAATACCGCATAGGTCTCCTTCCTATTGTGCAATGGCTGACGAACCTTGAGCGTAATCCTCCTCCGACGAGGAAGCTTCTCACTATTGAGAGGTTGCAGGGATGGGCCATGCTCGGATACTATCTACTGGAGCATCTGTACTACCTGGTGTCGCATTCCATCATTCCCGCTCAACTGCCTCGACCATCCTTATCATCTGAACCTAAGGACAAGGTCGTAAACCTGGACACCGGTGCCCTCTCCCGTCTTTCCACGCGTTTCTGGGCGGTGTACGTATTCTTGCAATTAGCTCACCTGCGCGAAGACCATCGGTTACTCAAGATTCGCGAACGTACACTGGGAAAATCCAAGGTATATCTGTCCCATCCTCTACCTGTGTATTGTGCTTACCGTGATATCAGGCAAATACCGCTCAGGCAGAGAAAGAGGAGCTTATTAGGCGTTGGGACGCGCTCTGGAGTCAAGTCATAGTCAATCTCAGCTACCTTCCCCTGACGATACATTGGTACGTAGTCGCTTTCTCTTCACCCTTCTTACCCGGAGCATTGTTTCTTCGTTCTCGCTTCATCTTGTCACCTGGGCAGGCTCTTAGATATGTCTCCACGAGCTGCTGACTTCCCTGCTCGTCTACCACTTCCTCTCCGTACAACGTGCGCCGCTAGTCTCACGTACCAGGCGATTCTCGACTGGCTGCCTTGACATCTTTGTCTTTGGCGGTGCAGATACACGTTGGGGGATTGCGTAGTTGAAAAAGTCGCGCTCCGTCGACGTTCTACATGGAACCGAGGCGATGCGTCCACGTGACCCTATAGAGTGCTCTGACCCCAAACGAAGCAGTTTGAAAGAGCACCTCGCCCTGAAACTACACGCTGAATTGCGGTTGCCGGATGCCGCGCTCCTACGAGGCGATGCATGGTGAGAGCCAGGGTTACCTCCGGCTACTTTGAAGCGGAAGGTGTGCTGTCTCGGCCTGCTTGTTCTCTTCGGCTTCTTGGTCCTATCTTGGAGACCAGCGTCGATATTCCCAATGATAACTGCGGATTCAGATGAGCTGGCAGGCGTTCCCATTCACTTGGACATCAGAATGCCCGAAAGAACACCCAATGGTTTGGATTGCGCTAGGCAGGTTCAACATTACTCTTTCCTCGTATCATTGCGTGGTGAAGGAGGTTGTTCGCCGCAGAGCATGCAGCACTCTACCATACCATTCACCCAACCCTCTTCTTCCACCCCACTTCTTGTCAAACAGAATTATACGAATTTTGCATTCGATTCGCATCCTCTCCTCTGCCAGGAATGCTACGCAGCAGGCACTGACTTCTCCATAGGTCTATCGAAGGAGGGCTCTTCAAGAACGACGTAAGTGTTCCGCCGCCTTTTACAAACCCCTATTCTGCGATCTGTTTTTCATGCGGTCGATGCTGTATCATGTCTCTGCCAAACTTGCCGAGACTATTAGTCTCCATGTCATTTACGCCGTGCTAACTCAGCTTGACAGATCTGGGTAGGGCTCCTTGGTCTTAGTGCCGCTTTGGCGTCGTGGAGAAGTGGCTGGAAGGCCACCGCTATACCTCCTCCCCCTGCCGCTCCTGTAGTGGAACCGATGGAGAACGAGAAGCTGGCTCTTGATACCACTGCTGATCGCGTTACTGATGCCGATATGCTCGCACCATCCGAAGTATTGTCTACGTCGGATACGGAACCTTGAAGAAGACATCTGGGAAAATCGCAGTGAGCATTGCTCAATACCTACTATACACCCCAACTAATCTCCCTTCCTGGGTCGTAACAGTGTGACAATGCGCGATATTTAGCGGTTCTTTTTCGGCCCCTTCCCTTCATCCTGCTTCAGCGTACCGCTTCGAAGTCTCTTGCCGTAAGTCACTTGTATACACGCCTCCTGTTCATGTTCCAAGCTCCAGGGCTGTATTTTCGGTTTGAACCATTCAACATCCTTCACTCTGTCGTACGCGGCTGCTTGAACGATCGATATCAAAACATACCGATCAGTCATGGGTCGTGGGTCTAGACCCGTGCTTGGACCCACAACGAAACGTCCACTTACATATGCCAAGCTTGAGCTAGTGAATGAACCATGAAAACTTTCTTTGAGGTCAAGTTTGGGGTAAATGCCCCAAAGTGACCGTTACAGACATGTAGACAAGCCTGCTACACCGTACTGCTGGTTGCCCACAATACGCATGCAGACTTACACGAACAGAGCTCGAGTCGAAAGAGAGTTGCCTCCGAATACTACGCTTTCCTTTCAGAGTATGGAGGATTATTGACGCCTATCAGACGCCTGACGTAAGTGTGACGCCCACGCAAGGCGCAACGCATTCGCGGCTTCAGGAAAAGTCTACAGTTCGTTCAGGTAAGCCAGGGAAGCGTTCGTACAATTTTTCTTTCATCCAACATGCAAAAAATCTTCGTGTAGACCCTTCATGTTTAACTTTTTTTTTTCCAAGTGCAGAAAACCCGGAATGGAACTCAAGCAGTGCACCCCGCCCCGCCGCGGTGTAATGCACCACCGACGAGCCCCACTCTAGTAGTGCCTCCTTCCGTCGGCGACGCGCATACGCAAGTCGGGACTGCTTGCGGAGAGTCCATGCTGTACAGCCTGCTCGGCGTCGATATCACAAGTCTTTGACAAACGGCTGCGGAAATACGTGTCCCGCTACCATTGAATCGTTACTGTTTGATTTACCGACTCGCGGGCCAAGTATGCTCAGGTTTAGAGCGAACATCCTCACCTTTTACATAGGTATATTGTGGCGTTCCTGTGCGCAGTTTTTCGGCTCAGGACCCACCTTGCTTCTGCGTTGAGTGGCTTGGCCGTTTTTCACTTACCATTAGCAAGATGGAGCATATCCGGTATGGCTTGAAGGTCATTCATTTCACGGTTTTCACCTACCGTTGAAGATTACACATGCTGTGTTTCCGGACGGATCGTCTGTCGCCCCCCTGGCTGCTGTACTTCGGCATAAGATGAAGGTGCCACTCAGCTGACGCCCTTTAACGCGAGAAGCAATGTACGAGTACGTATACATCGGTCCCTCTGGTGCGGAAATCTTTGCTTGCAATGCAAATCGAGGCCTGGAAGCTCAAGAATTGCGTGCTCGACAAATGGATATACTCAGCCTCACTATAATGTGACGAAAAGTATGCATCAAGTAACGCCTCTTCGAGCAGGGCGTCGCCGAAGGCCAACATGTGTGTGCGGTCCTGATAACTGACGGTCACCGCATTGCACGTCTAACGAAACTCCTTCTCCTTCAAATTGCGTTCACGATGATTCTTCCGACAGCTACGACCTCAGACTAATCAGTTTACGGCAACAAAAGAGACGGCGACCGCTGATCGGCTAACATTTCCCATTGTCCTCCCAATCGGTCTCTTAGAGCAACGAGGCGCAGTGCGAGAACGTTCTTCTGCATATTTTTCTTAGCTATGGTACACTGCTAATATTTGCTGTCTTAGCAGGCTTGTACATGCGATCCTCAGAGTGCGCCATTCGGAGTTCGACACAGCCCGACAAGCGATATCGATCTGTTCGGATGCCTGTGTGTACGTAGACCTGGTCAAATACTTACCGTCATACGATTGTGAATTTCGTTACACAGGCTCAAGCCTCAGGTGAATAATGTATCAATTGCTTCTTTGCTGATCCCTGAATATTCCAGGAAATTTTCAGTCTTCCTATGGAGGTGCAAGTCAGATTTTTGAAGCTAACGCCTCTAGCATTATCTTCTCTCTGACGATCTCGCATCCCCTGATACTGATACGCTGATCAGCATAGCTAAGACAAGGATGGACGATCTTTGTTTGCGCAATCCACCTGCATAGCCTTCATCTCCCCCTTCAAGCTTGGAAATCAATGGCCGGTCGCTCTTTGGCCTGGAGGTTCGTTTACACTCATTCATACTCATTCAAGGAGAGTCCTCACATATATGACTCGACCCTCATTCCGGGGCCGAACAGCCTCATACCATCCGTCACTAGATAGTATTCACCGAGACTTCTCTTCTGAAGCCGATCTTGGCTCGATACAGGCAGCAGTCATTACTCCAATGTGATTCATTGCTTATGAGGTTGCTGTACAGGCATCTCATTGGACGTGTCGGTCTTCCCCTGTCGAGGTACAGCTGTGTAAACTTCGATCCGCCTTCCGAACATACATCCGAGGTCAACCATTCAGGGCAATTCACCTCATTGGGCGGATGCGCCTAGCAATGAATTTGCCTGCCGATCGACCTTTGGGCGTAGCAGTGCATTGCAGGCTTGGCGAAAGTCAATCCTAGTAACTGCGCAAATAGCTTGAAATCTCGTCAGGCTATTTTTCGAAATGTAGATGGCCTGGCACGGTTATTCTTCCCCTTGTATGTTTTGGTTGTTTCTCAAGATGTGACACCGCAGTAACCTTGAAACCCAGGCTGTATTCACTTTTTATATATGTGCCCAGCGGTGCCTGACATGTCGGTGACAAGAAGGCTGTACTGAGGATCTCGGAGTCAGATTGAGTCGTTCATTAGATGTCCACCACTTATCGCATGACCAAGAAGAAGTCAATGATCTCAATGCTCCCATTGATCCAGGGAGCCTAACAGTGATGGCAGGAGCTTCCTCTAGAAATCAACATGTCCGAGTCATACAGCCTCTATTAGACGTACATGCAGTCCACACCAAACTCTCCCACCTGTACAACTCGAGAACTGCTTTAGTGCGCGGTATACTCAGTGCTCTAGCTGATAACTGGGAACTTCTGGCCGGCAGAGCCGATGAAGTACTGCCCTTAGCAGACTATACAAAGTTCGCGACCACGATTGCCTTATCGCACACAGGGTGGACAATGTTGACTTTCCAAGTAGGGTATAATATCGATACCATGCTACAGTGCCATTTACATGTAGTACCTCTGAGAATATCTTCGTTGCTTCTCTTGTCAATTGTACTGATGACATCCTCGTGGTCAGGCTACATCACCATTCAACTCAGCGAGGGCCGTATGACACAGGTCCATACGGTTTGCTGAGAGGCTTGAGGTAAGAGTCAGCCCGATGGGGAAACCCTATGGATTCCCGAGAATTCGGGGTTTCGGTGACAGTACAAGAAAGAAATACGTGTAAAGGGTGGTGTGAGGTGTACTGTGACCTTCCAGTATTCAGTAATACGCGGCGCGGCGGCTGCGCTGGCAGTGTGGGCCATCTCATCGATCTTATTTTCTGTCATACAGCGCAGGTACTGCTGTGTTCTCAGTGTTCTCGAGTCTGGAGGCGTTGTACGAACCTCAGGATTGCGTGCTCCAATAGCTGACAATGCCAGTGTAAGGAGAACCAAGATGAATAAGGGAAGGCGCAGCTGCACCTGGCAGTTGGAACCTTGTCGTGTCATGATGGCTTAGAGACCATGGCCAGATACAGCTCTGCCATCGCAGGGCTCATTCAGACCCATAGTTCCTATGCAGGAGAACCTGTATAATGAGAACGTTATCAACATTCTCCCGCGTACGTCGCAAAGTCCATATCATCAACATCTGTTCAGTCCCGCGAACCATAATATGCGGCGTATAACAATCATATGCCAAGTACACGCCTACCTGTACTTCGAGCTTGATCGCATGCGAGCATATGGAATGGCCAGACGAGGCGACACAGCATGTCCCTTCATATGTTCTTGTATTCGGGATACTAGGAATAACAAAACTTGACGCGTCAGATGGCCTGAGGAGGGAATGGGACCCACATGGGCATTGTAACAGCCTTTTCGTGGATCCTAATTGTTGTGTGTCTAGAGTGTCGTACCCTTTGTGTTCCTGAAAATTTAGTGAGTAGTATTTGGGTAACCTCGAGGTACGTGTGGCGGTGGTCCGTTCAAGTCGTAGGATAGGGTCTCCATACATAGCAGTTAAGCACTGAACGGATAACACCGAGGGCAGGCAGAGGACATCGGATGGTAGTATGAATCATTACGGCGCTGAAAGACCAATCCCTGCAGACATTCATTCGGTGGTAGAAGTACTAGTGGTCATCAGTGAAAATTCCGTCTGTCGTTCTTTCGATCGGAGTCAAAAACCAACATTGAAGGTACTCAGCCAGACGCCGCCAAGGGTCCTCTTTGTTCTCCCTATCGCAACGGAACATACCTCTCTAGTTCGTCCTCCTTATTGTACTCCGCCCGAGTGCATGGCAACCAGTGCAGGACCCTGCGTAGTATGGATCTGCGCCCTTCTGTACAATCCGAACTTACCCAAATGGGAATAAATCCATGCAGGGATTCGCGGTCACTGGGTCAGCCGATTATACATCCCTGAAGGTTTATAAGGTGTATTAGGTTTCGAAGGCCTTCCTATGTGAAACTTACAGATGGCTCATTCATCGCGGATGAACCTGAAAGACCGCCGTGGAGCACCCGAGTGTTTGGTAGTGTAATCGGAAATCCATTGATAGAACCTGAGTCAAGGGTGAGCGCGACATAGACTTCAACTGTACCGTAACAACGAACCTATTACACCGCTTTCGATCGCGCGTTGGTTCCCGATATATCTCTTACCTCAAGAACGGCCGACGTTGAGAAGTAAGCCCGGGAGCTTCAGAGTAATCGCGCAGCAGCTTGGAGTTTACGCGAATCAAACGGTCCCGCTTGCCCCAGGGGCTTCCAGCTTCGGGTCCCGGGAACTCTGAGTGTTCAACCTACGGAATGTTGACTTAGATTTCAGCGTACACTCCCGCGATGCCTATGTACAAGATCGTTATGCATTGACGGGAGACTCTGATATGCTGACTGACCCATTTGACAGCCTATTCGGTTGATACGAGTCCCCGATGAGAAGAGTTTGAATATCGCATCTGGCGACACAGGTTATCCTACTGCGCAATTTTGGGTTAACATAAGCACACGAGTTACTTACTGTAAGTTTGTCGGAGCATGTATACGACAATACAGAGACAAAGTCGCAACTCACTAGAGACATTGATATTGATAATTCGATCTCCGATTGGAATGTCAATGTCAAAGATTGCATAACTGCGGAGTATAGGATCTAAGAAGACAACCTTTCTTTTTTTTCGTTTTGAGCGGTTGACTGTAAGATACGGACGCGAAGGAGAGTCAATGCCGTTTCCCATTGAATCCCGTCCCCAACCATAAGAGAATTGAATATCGCATATGTCGAAGGTCGTTCCACAAGCACAGGTTTCTACTGCGGTCAATTGTTTTGTTGAGGTTTCATACGGATCTGTTAGGGCTTAGTCCCAAAATTATCTACATATCAATAATCATCCAAGCGTCCAAGCGTCCAGTATCCAACAAAGAGACTTACACAAAGTGCAACTTAACGCGACCCACATATTTATGCCTATTTAATCTCGATTATTCTCGGTCGCCGAGGTTGACAGACCCGATTGCCGCCTTCATACTCGATGAGAAAAAGAGTAAGTTGAGGAGGCTAGCGTAGGCCTTAGACAGTCAGCGATCCGATGTTCGGATTAAACTGTCGCGCTCAGGGCCGGGGTGAGAGAGGGGTCAATGTAAATGCACCTAACCAATATGTATAGCCTTCAAAGTCAAAAGGAAGTGACTACTTACATAGAAGAGCGACGGAACCTTTTGTTTTGACATTTCTAGCGTGGTGGCTGACTCGGACGGTCTGAAGCGGTGATTACGGGAGTGCTTGGGAGGTTTCTACATAGGCAAAATGTTTCTACGTAGTGAAAAAGATGAGAAGCGGGGTTAGGGTGTCAGGAGAACACAAGACATTGTCGAAATTTTGCGGAGGTAAGAGACGCTACCCAGGCTCATCAATGGGAACTTGAACGTGTAAACAACGTTTTCACGAAGTTGATTCGTGTTGACGTGGAATGGCCTACACTTCGACGTAAACTTAGCCAGATGTCAGCGAGCTTCAAGTCAAGGATCTGTACACCTAGTGCAGGAGAAGATATTTGGAACGTGTGTTGACTCCTGCGATTGAGCTCTCCCAAGATAATTGAACTTCGCCGGTCAGTTGTTGATTGTGATCGGTAGGTCGGAGTCAAGACGTACATAGATAGATAGCAAGAGAGATCTGATCAACGCTGAACGCGAACATACTGATATAGCGCCTCTCAACCTTTAGTCCGCATTGGGAAGAAAGCGTAAGCTCGGTAAAGGAACGGTGGACCAGGCCTTTGCTGCAAGGCGAGTCAGTCTACAACGGCTGACTGACTCCATGACGAGTGGAGTGGCACTGTGGATCTGCAAGATACAGTTACTCCGACAAAGTGGCCGCTCGGATGAGCACGAAGATAGAACGGGACCGACCGAAATTGAATTCCGCTGCAATAGGTTCCTTGGGGCTACCCCCGGGCCCCAACCATGACCAGTTGAACCCGTTGTTAACGTTAATTCTGCGCTCCGCCTGAATGAAAGTTTCCATACCCCGTCATTCCTGGTGTCATAAACCGGGGCACATGGTCCAGTCAATGTGGGTCAGATGTATTGAGACCGAAGCGTATAAACTAGAGTCCTAGCTTCGTTCGCAGTTCGAAAAGAGGCCCAAAAGTTCTCGAATTCGAAAGTCGAGAGGACTTGGTCGTCAATGTCGCATTGTTGCAATGCGGGGGCTGCGGGATACCATGCCAGCCTCAGAGGAAGGGGGTTGTTGCGTAGGGACGACCTGTCAGTGGACGGACGAATTCGCTGAGAGAACAAAGGAGGACCCTATCTACGTTTTCTCAGAGCAACTTGTGAAGCATTAGCGAGTCATGTTCCCAACGTGTCAAGGTCGCCGTTCTGGATGAGATAGGGGGAAACATGCGGAAAACATGAGTTTACGAAGTCGCTCGAGACAATGCCCGATTTGAGGGACGTACTTGGATGGCCAACGACGCGAATCGTCATATGGAGTGGCCAAGCTTTGGTTGGGACCCTGCAAAAGAAAACAAACAGGGCCTTGTTAGTTGTCCTCCTCGAGTCAGCTGTTGCGGTGCATGCCGGCGAGACCATATACAATTATGCCTGCCGTGTTTTTGTGTGTTTCTGCTCAGCTGCAGTATTTTTGCGCACTGCCCACTGGAGACTGCGAATGCTGACATTGAGCTCACGGATACAAACCAGGCAGTACTTACGGCGGCGTATAGTGCTGGGCACGGAAGCGCTAAGGCTCTTGGCTGCTTTCAGCGCCTAATTGGGGGCGGTGTATTCCATGAAGAACGTCCTGGTTGAGTTTCGTATATAGTTGTCACCCTTTCACGGGTTGCCCCCCATTCCCCGCCCTCTTGCTCGCTGTCTCCCACGTCCTGCTCACTCTATCGCCTACCTGCTCGCTGCCATGTCCGACGATGGCGTAGGTGCCCGACCCCCAGACAGCAGTCCCACCATCCCCTACATCCAGGTCAACACTCCGTCGACCCACGACCTGCCGGGGACTTCTGGTTTCGACGAGCAACATGATCAGTCGCGTCCAGTAACTCCTGATTCTCCCAGCGACCGTCTTTCTTCATCGCAGACACGCTCACAGCAGGAGCCCGCTAGCCACTTGTCACCCGTCCCTATTCTGAGGCAACCGGGGCAGCCCAGTCTTTCACCAAGACCTTCTCTCGAAGTTCCGTCTATCAATCAGCCGTCTATCGAGGGGTCTACAGATGGCAGTTCTGGCTATCCACCCTCCCCCACCTTGTCTACGCGATCTTCCGTTCACTTTGCCCCGACAACACTCGCGTTACGTGACAACAAGCCAGAGGAAAAGTCTGGACTGACGTCTCTACAGCTACTCTCGGCAAGTCCTCAGCATCATCGCAAGGGCAGTGTAAGCTCCTACGCGACCAGCACAGAGGGCACCGACACCGATGTTCATATCCCCATGTCTCCTTTGAACAAGGCTGATACGAGTATGCTCTCCCCATCGCCTACAGCTACCCAATTTGACGCGGCTTCTACTGGAGGTACCACCGTTCGGTCGCCCTCCCCAGCGTCGCGCAAGAAGTCCCGTGACGAGTCTCGTCCCTCGCACGGGGGTGACACCACCGAAGACGGCGAGGACGAAGAACACGAAACGAGACAGCTGGATCTCCCTCAGGACAATGACGTCGACATTGGTCCCTTCTCTTTCAAACCCAATCAGCTTGCGTCCCTCGTCGACCCCAAGAACCTACAGGCGTTGCAGGAGATGGGCGGCATCAAAGGTCTCCTTCGCGGCCTCGGAACGCATGCTAAACGTGGTCTCAGTAAGAAATCGCTGGGTGAAGCCGCCGACGCTGGTGCGCCTGCTCAGCCCGACGCCAAACCGGCAGGGGCGGGTGATGGCGCCTCCCAACGACACGATCCTAGTGCCAAAGGCGGAGGCGGTTCTGAAGGTGCCGCTGTCCCCGGCATCGTTGTCACTTCGCCTGGCGGCGAACACGACGACGTCGATGGTGTCGAAGATGCGCATGGTGACGACGACGAGGACGGTCCTGCTTACACCGCGCCTCTGTCCGAAAGACATCGCGTTTACGGCGAGAACGTACTGCCGCAACGGAAGTCAAAGAGTCTGCTTCAACTGATGTGGCTCGCGCTCAAAGACAAGGTTTTGGTGTGTATTTGTTTCATTCATATTGTCATTCGTACTTGGCTTCGACAGCAGCGGCTTAGATTCTTTTGTCGTACAGGTGTTATTGTCCATCGCCGCTGTCGTCTCGCTCGCTCTCGGCTTCTTCCAGGACTTCGGCACTCCCCGACCAGACGACGAGCCGCCAGTGGACTGGGTCGAAGGCGTTGCCATTATCGTCGCCATTATGATAGTCGTAAGTTTCCTATTCGCTTCCTACCTCATAGCCGCCCGTTACTGAACTTTCTCTTCCGAATTAGGTAATGGTTGGTTCTTTGAACGACTGGCAGAAGGAGCGACAATTCCAGGTACTCAACGAGAAGAAGGAGGAACGTGGTGTCAAGGTCATTCGAGCCGGCGTCGAACGTGTAATTGATATCAAACAAGTCGTCGTGGGTGATATTGCCTTGATTGAACCCGGCGAAATCATCCCCTGCGACGGTGTCTTCCTTTCAGGCCATAACGTCAAATGCGACGAATCCGGTGCCACAGGAGAATCGGACGCAATCAAGAAGGTGTCATACGCCGAGTGTGTCAAAGGGCTCCGAGATGGTGAAAGCGAGTTGAAGCATACAGATTGCTTTATGGTTAGCGGTAGTAAGGTTCTTGAAGGGTATGGCAGTTACGTCGTCATCGCTGTCGGACCCCGAAGCTTCAACGGACGAATTATGATGGGTATGTTATCTGATATATTTATGATTTCTTCGTATTTGTTGATACTAATTGAAACATTTGTGCCTAACAGCCCTGCGCGGGGATAATGAGAACACACCCCTTCAAACCAAACTGAATTATCTGGCTGAGCTAATTGCCAAGTTGGGCAGTGCGGCCGGTTTGATTCTATTCACCGCGTTGATGATCCGATTCTTCGTCCAATTGGGAACCAAGAACCCTCCGAGGACCTCGAATCAATATGGTATCGCTTTTGTTCAAATCCTAATTATCTCGGTCACCCTCGTTGTCGTCGCTGTTCCGGAAGGTGCGTAATGCTGTATTGCGATGACTCTCAGGTTATTTATCTTACTTTACTTTATGAAGGTCTCCCACTTGCTGTGACGTTGGCGCTCGCCTTTGCCACGAAACGCATGACGAAGGAGAAACTTCTTGTTCGTGTGCTCGGCTCGTGCGAGACCATGGCGAACGCTTCGGTCGTCTGCACGGACAAGACCGGTACTCTTACTCAAAACGCCATGACCGTCGTCGCCGGATCCATCGGTGTGCATTGTAAATTCGTACATCAACTGAACGAGCATCACACCCGGACGAACGCTGCCGAGCAGAAGGACGATGGTTCGAAACGACATCCGTCAGACTTCTCCGTCGACCAAAGCGAACTCAACACCATTCTCAGCCCCGCTATCCGCGATATTCTCAACCGCGCTATTTGCATTAACTCTACGGCTTTCGAGGATAACGACCCGGAAACTGGGGAACTCGTGTTCATCGGTTCGAAGACGGAGACTGCGTTACTGAAGTTTGCGAAGGAGAACGGATGGGAGGATTATAAGAAGGTTCGCGAGTCTGCGGATATTAAGCAGATGATTCCGTTCTCGAGCGAACGCAAGGCCATGGGTGTCGTCGTCAGGCAAGGAGACAAGTATCGACTCTACCTCAAGGGCGCTAGCGAAATCCTTATCGCGAAGGCTACGAAACATATTGTCGTGCATAAGGACCAGAGTCAGTATCTCCAGGACGGCAGTATCGAGGTCGAGGAGATTGACACGCTCGCTCGGGAGAACCTCTCACGGACGGTCATCCTCTACGCGAATCAGTCGCTCCGGACTTTGGCTGTATGCTATCGCGATTTCGAGTCTTGGCCTCCACAGGGCATGCGTTTCGAATCTGAAGACGAGGTATGTGATTCGTTCTTGGTATCAGGTTTGACTCACAAGGTTTGGGTTTCAGGTTGCGTATGATGACCTCGCTCAGGATATGACCCTCATTGGCATCACTGGTATCGAGGACCCTCTGCGTCCTGGTGTTACTCAAGCCGTCGCCGATTGTCAACGCGCGGGCGTCGCCGTTAAGATGTGCACTGGCGACAACTCCATCACCGCTCGGTCTATCGCCTCTCAGTGTGGTCTTTTCAGCAAAGGTGGTATCATCATGGAGGGTCCTTATTTCCGTCAACTGGGTGAGACTGAGATGATGGAGATTGTACCTCGCCTCCAGGTCTTGGCTCGTTCGTCTCCTGAGGATAAGAAGATTCTCGTCGAGAGGCTCAAGTCTCTCGGTGAGATTGTCGGCGTTACTGGTGATGGTACCAACGATGGTCCTGCACTCAAGACTGCCCATGTCGGTTTCTCGATGGGTATCGCCGGTACCGAAGTGGCCAAGGAGGCGTCCGACATCATCCTCATGGACGACAACTTTGCTTCCATCGTCAAGGCTATCATGTGGGGACGTTGCGTCAACGATGCCGTTCGCAAGTTCTTGCAATTCCAGATCTCGACAAACATCACCGCTGTCATCATCACTTTCGTATCGGCCGTAGCGTCAACGGAAGAGGAGTCGGTACTTTCGGCCGTGCAATTGCTCTGGATCAATATCATCATGGACACCTTCGCCGCTCTCGCATTGGCCACCGACCCCGCCTCACCCGCTCTCCTGGATCGCAAACCGGATCGAAAAGGCGCGACGCTATTCTCAGTCGACATGTACAAGCAAATCTTTGGACAGTCGCTCTATCAGACTATCATCACTCTCGTCTTCCATTTCTTGGGTACAAAGATTCTTGGGTTCCATCATGAAGATGACGCGAAGCTGCAGAAGCAGCATGATGCCATTGTTCAGACTCTCGTCTTCAATATTTTCGTCTTTGCACAGATCTTCAACTCTATCAACTCTCGGCGGTTGGATAACCATCTGAATATCTTTGAAGGGATTACCCGCAATTATTATTTCATGGGTATCACCTTGCTTGGTTTGTGGTTTATTATTATCTGCTCGTGCCGACGATCAATACTAACACTGGTATACAGAGGTTGCTGTACAGATCCTGATTGTCTTCGTTGGTGGCGCGGCGTTCCAGGTCACTCGTATCGGTGGTCGCGAATGGGGAATCTCCCTCGCTCTAGGCGTCGTCTCAATCCCGCTCGGTGCTCTTATTCGGTACATACCCAATGGTCCAATCGAGAAGTTCTTCATCAAGATTCATCTCCTACCTAATCCCGAAGTCCTGCCCTCGACAAATCCGGAACACGAATGGAACGAGGCGATCGAGAAGGTGCGCGATAACCTTAACACTTTTGTCCACGTACGAGGTGGAAGGCTTCGTGCGTCGTCGTACGTGGTTAAAAGTAGGAAGGCACCACCTCCCCAATCCCGGGTACCTCTGTAAGTCGTCTTGATTTCTCAAGGCAGAATTTTTCGTGACTAACTCTTGTGTTCGCGTTCACAGCCCTTCGCTGATGACCATGGTTCCCTCCCTGATAGCCTCGTCGGTTGGTGCAGGCTGGACCCCCAAATCTCCGACGGCTCTTTCAGATCCGGCACATTTCGACCCTTCAAAATCTTCTGCGGCCCTATGGGAAGGCAAGATTCAATTCCATCCGGATACTGATCCCAACGACCCTCTCTACTTGAAATATGCAGCAAAATCTTCGTCGTAGAATTCCCCGCTAAGTATATATGATATCCTTCAAACACACTTGGGACAGTCCGGACAGAACATTTCTTCCATACCATCATGGCCGACCATTGGTTTCCATTGCATTGTTTCACTCTGCTTTCGATAGACCCCACGAACGTTATTGCTCTTGCGCACATTCATACATTATCTCACTCGTTGCCACCTAAGATACGATATCCAACTTCGCCTCCTAATTCGGGTTTCTTTATTCATTATACATCCCCATATCCTCCCTTCATGGTTTTTATCTTTGTTGATGCTCTCACGACCCCACCGCTTGCCCCCCCTCTTACGACTCCATGTATACATGTCCATGTCTGGGGCCTCGACTGCTATGTTGAATGAATCGTAGATTCAAACTCGAAATACACCCGTCGCTCCTTTAACACTCAATGAGCACTTCTTTGGTGGGATCTTGAAGTACATTTCTAAGTCGTTCATGGTGTAATGAGACTCGTCAACAGCTACTTCTCTGTCGTCACAACTCAACATCGATACGATGGTACAGCTCTGCCTCGTTCCTCAAATCCTTCAAGCTCGCTGGCGGCGCTGCCTTGCCATCAACACTGAACGCCTTCAAACCCGAATACTCAAATGGAGGAACGTCGCCTGGGATACAATTGGTAGGCGCGACGCCGTAATCGTTGTATCCGAACGGCTCGCCTGGAACCTTAGGTGTCGAGAGGAGAATGGCGTTGGTGGATTCCATGGAGACGTCGGCGTCGAAGTAGTTGAGCGGGGTGAGGAAGAAGCTGAGGATTCGAATACGTCAGAGAAAACTTGAATGCGGATGGATCGCGATGCGAGAGAGATCTTACCTGGAGGTTGCGATGTTCGTGCGGGTGTTGGGCGAATCCTCAGCTTGAGGCTAAACGAGGCTCTTTTCAGCAATGTTACGAAAACTATGGAGGGAACGTCTGCATACCAAGTGGTGAGTACCAACGTTGATCCACGCGACGAGGTCCTCCTGAGTGATGTTTTCGCCGTCGAAGAACTTGTGGAAGTCGACCATAGGTTCCCCGGGGAGGTTGAGGTTCCACATGCTACTGGATGTCGGCTCGGTTTCCTTGCGCTTGGACACCGCCAGGTTGTATCGAGCCCAGTTTGCGTTGTTCAGGAGTCGCTTGGAACCAACGACAGTCTATCACGAAGGACGATGTTATCCTGCATTCATCTCAAGGAGGAAAAAAACCCACATTATGAATGGGCGAATACCCAGCGTGGATAGCATATCCACGAGGGGTCTTCCAGCTATTATGCTTCTCCTTGTTGACGAACGAATATCCTCCCTGGAAGTTAGTGGGGAACTTCAACAATGCCTCATCTTCGGTCTCGATGTAGTCGCGATTGATGCGCTGTTGAATGACAGTCTGACCCCAGTCTTCATCGAACCACGGCTGAGTAAGTTCCTCTTGAGAGGTGTGCGTGTACAACAGGGAGTTCTCGAGGCCGGCGATGTCAAGGTCAACTTTGAAGTTGATCACATGATCATGTAGAGAGCCCACTGAGGAGATGTCAGCACGAGTGGGTTGGATATGCAACTGAATTGGACGTACTGGATGTATCGCGAATAGCAGTACCATACGGCTCCTGAGACTCTTCCCAATAACCACCTTGCAGGTATCCGGACGCGGACACGCGAACCTCGATGGTGCCATCAATATGGAAGATGTAGTCAAACTGAGGATGTATTTAAACGACTATATGCGTCGGTCTGGTGGATATTCGACTCACCACTGTAGTTGGGACGGAGTAGGGGAAGTGAGCAAAATATAAGGGTGCGTACGAGGAAGTTTACTTACGGTAGTCATAACTATGGGAGACCTTCAGTACCGATAATGAGTCGCAGCGGTAAACGAACTTACTTTCCGACCGTAGAGATGCTACGAACAGTAAGAACATATCCCCTTACAGCACCGAACTCCTCCTCGTCGTAGCCAGTATGCCTAGTGATAGGACGACCAGTGTCTTGCTCAAAGACACAGATAGCACGCTCCCGGGTGATGCTGCCCAAATTCGTGTGGGTCGTGGCGGGAAGATAGACAGCTTCGTACGGGCAGTCGTATCCAGGGAGCATATCGCGAACTGCTGATCCCATGCCGAAATACCTATCCAGCCAAGCTGTAGTAGCTTGCATGGGGTCATTTCCCGCTATACAGAATACATGTCTAGCAGTTGACACCAACGCAATCCGGAGAGTATAAACGTACCGTATTGAGCAATAGCCTCTTGCGGGGAAAGCTAGAGGCGATCTAATGTTGACCCTCTCGCAACAGTACCTCACATAATTGTACATACCTCGTAGATCAATCGTTCATTCCTGAACCTCAAGTCCCATAACGAGAGACCCATATCACGGTCAAAGCCGAGGTACATACCCCAGCCCATCCAGCTAATATATTGACGAGCTCGATCCACTCGATAACGCAGACCACCGAAAGATACTGAACGAGGACCCGGAAGGTGATCAAGATCCCGCTGGAAGCTGGGACGCCTTCGCGTACTCCAAGAAGAGTCCTCGTTTTGGTCCGGACGGGGAGGGAGCCTCTTCAGAGTACCGTTGTTGAACGCCTCAGCGAAGGCCTCAACTGATGGGAAGACCTGGTGATTGTATACGATCTGAAAGGAGGCGATGTCAATATTTGGGATTCAAGATTCCACGATTAGCAACGAATTAAGCGTACCTTGAGCACCTTCCATTTAGATGGGTCATTTCCGCTGACGTCGACGTACTGCCAGAAACCAACGGGGTGCAGCCACGGGCCAGACACCTTGCGACGCCAGGAAACCCAAGTGCGACGGAAGGAGCCATCAAAGCTCATTGGCCCGTTGGCTGCAGCAACAAGAGTGGTATTCCCGAATAATTCCTGAATTGTTACATTTGAGTATACACAGGCGGGGTTGAGTTAGTATCACGATAACCTTGACAATGTCCTTCAGAGGCCTCATAATTTCTGCCATCAGCGGATTGAGCTCGGACATGACGATCCCAGTGTAACCGCGAGCATTGAAGGGAATAGGCTCGCGATGATAGATCTCTGTCAGCTTCCGAAGCTTCGTCTCGCTGCTGATAGGGAGAGGGCCAACCAGGTAATCCATGATGTAGGGATCAGAGGCAGAACCATGGTGAATAGTCACTCGAGCTGTTTTCGGCGGAAGGGTATCCATCGATGGAGAATCAAGGTAACGAAGAGCGTCGGCCTTCGCAGGACGGTAAGCCTCGATGTGGTAGATGACATTGTCGCTGAGACGAGCATTATCGCTCCTCGTAAGGTTGAGATTTCGACTGGGTTCGTTGAGCCAGTTGGTGATAGCAGTAGTCTCGTCGACTGTCAGAGTAGCCCAGAGATTGACATCAGCAGGAGGTTTGGCTATAGGAGGCAAGCCAGAAGCGCATTGCTTAAGAGGTTGGTCGATATCCTCAGTGAACGCGTCGTCTGTGACTCGGAAGCGAGAGGGAAGCACGTAGAGAGTAGCTAGTGCTCCAGTCGCTACTAGCAATATCAGGAGACGATGAAGCCTACGAGAAGAGACTCGAGGCCTCTGCTCGTCTTCGTAGTCAGACTGCTTCAGTGGTTCGTATCCCTGCGGCATCGTCAGTAGTAATTCGAGCAAGCATAGACAGAGGAGGGCCCACTGTCTACATGCCCCCGGCTTTCCGAACGAGGTTGCTTTATATCTTCTGCATGCAACTGACTCCTTCCTGATAAGAAGCTCACACGGTCCATGTATACATGACCTCCAATAAATTGGCGTCAGAGATGCGAACTCGCAGTCTGGGATCTGGGATATACGAGATGCTTATCGAGGTGTTAGTCAACTATACTTAGCTCATGGGTCAAGATAAGCGAAACACTAAGTAATCGTTTTGCAACGAACCAACAACGTACGTACAGTACTACTCAACGCGCCGGCGGACCACTTGTTTGTAGTTGAGTCATATACGCTGCTTTGGATTATTTGTGAAAGCAAAGCAAGTCTCGAATACAGCAGATCTGAGAACTCAATCGTAAACGAGAAGCAATCTATTCACCTCAACGTTGAGATACAATATCAATAATGAGGTGCACGTGCCTGGGGTCAATATATGCACTCTGAGGATAGTAGATAACAACCAGCAATAATGAGGCAGGCATAGGGATATCTATTATCGACATGCGTAGCAGTCATCGATATAGAGAGACGCGATGCATATCTTGACTCGCTTCAGGAGAGGGTCCTTCAGGAAGGGCGTGCCAAAGACCACGAGAGAGCACAGACTGGCGAACATGGCCATATTGCCTACAACAGTGAAGCAAGGAGATGTCATGCGAAGCCTGAGGATATTGTACGGACGTCGCGGCCGCCAGCGAGACAGAGTGAAGATTCCGTTACCGTTGCCTTCCTCTGGGCCTACATAAGTCTCGCCATTGCGGCTGGCTCAGTAGTTGCTGAAGTGGCAGTCCGAGATACCGACGCAGTATGTCAGCTTGAGACTTGAGTTCTCTACGGCGGACGAAGTCTGATGATTCTGTTCTTCGCCGTGCAGGATCGAGTAATACGAGAATTCGCGGGCTTTTGACAGGTGTTCTAACTTCTCGTGCCCGGCCGATCCTTCGCAAGCCACCCGTGCGGTGTTAGTTCTTGTCAAGACCATGAGACTTCACGAGAGGGTAAGTACAGTGGTAATCGTTGAAGTGTTGAGAGAAAAATCGAGCTCAGGCTGATCCTGTGTGCACCTATTTGCGTCTCACGTGCACGCTTTCCTAAACGCCATCGAAACATTGCCCAAGAAATTGAGTAGAATGCTCTTTCTCCGCGGATCCCAAGCGACTTGGATTGTCTTGACAAGTCGACTCAGTCGGCCGGCCTTTGCAGCTATTGGTGGTTACGACTCCGGAATCTTCTTGGCTAACATACTTACTCATGACAGGATCCATATATAAGGGGTTGTATCCTGGTCAAGAAGTCCTCTGTTTCCTGTTCTATGCCCTTGAACGCTAGGACTTCGAGGACAGGTCCTATGTACGATATACCTCCAAGTCCGGCTCTACCATATACCTCTCTGTTGTCTACGAGTGCAGATGCATTCGCGTACTCTGAACCGTCGATAATTCACCTTTTGGTGCTTTTGTCGTTCATTTACCTCCTCAATGTCGTCAGAGTGGGTGCGGACTACTTTCTGCATGCTGGAATTGTTGCCAGTATTGCTATGGGTATGATATATGGCACGCCTTTGGCAGCTATCATCCCAGAGGAATGGGAAAGTATGTTCACCGTCATTGGTTACCTGGGTCTCATGGGCATCGTCTTCGAAGGTCAGTTATCCCAGAGACTTCCTTATTGCGTCGTCCTGAATTTGACTGTATAGGCGGTCTGTCCACGAATATCTCACTATTATTCTCAAACTTGCCTTTATCGTCGCTATGCGCAATGACGGGTGTCGCTCTTCCAATTGCCTTCTCCTTCGCCATGCTGACGGCGGGGTATGGCTACACACCGCTAGAGGCATTCGCTGCTGGTGCTGCCCTGTCTTCAACCAGTCTCGGTACTACGTTGATGGCACTCAGCAGTGTAAGTCGCAGTGTGACAGGCAGCTCCCAAGTCGCCTCACGTGATGATGGGGCCGCAAAACCTATCCACAATCATTATAGTGAGGGTTGGTATTTTGCTCAGATTTCATCTTAACATATTCACTGACTGATCCTCTGCGTGTTTTTAGCTTCGCCCAAGCCTCTACAACAGACTAGGATTGGGACTGTACTCATAAGTGCCGCCGTCATCGACGATGTCATCGGACTCGTCCTTGCAGCGATGATCCCAGCACTCTCCGCAATCAACGACGAGGACAGTCACACTAATCTGGTCTGGACGATTGTCCGCCCTCTCCTCGTATCCCTCCTCCTCACCATTATCACCCCCCTCGTCTCGAAGTATGTCCTTCGACCTATCTTTTGGTATAGGGGATTCGGTGAACGATGGTGTGCGCCTCACCGTCCTGGAAAGCCTTGGGGCGTCAAGTGGCTGTTTGGGTTGAGCTCTCTCAACCATAAGGCTGGTTGGGGGACTATTTCTCATGCGGATGCGGTGAAGGTATTCCTTATGGTTAGCTTTATCAGTGCTTTTGCAAGTATTGCACATTGTGGGTATCATGAACCTCCTCTGAACTGTAATGCTTCACTGACGATCGGTATGAACTAGATGTTGGAAGTAGTATTCTATATGGTGCTTATCTTGCCGGCTGCGTCTTACCATACATCGCCCGTCCTTCCCCTCCCTCAGAGGACGCGCAGTCTCAGAACGCATCATCATCAAACTCTCGTGCTATGGAAGCAGGGAACACGCACGAAGAACAGGAAAAAATGAAACAGAGGGAAGAAGATCTTTCCTTCCAAGAGACGTTCGACCGTACCATCGGTCCCATCCAACAATACGTGTTTGCCCCGCTTTTCTTCGCCAGCATTGGCTATGCTATCGTAAGTGTCAGAATAAGATACCCGTGCCTTGCATCTGCTAACTTCTTTTGAATCCCTATAGCCTTTTATCGCATTATGGAGACCAGTTATATTCTGGAAAGGAATTCTGTACTCCCTCATGATGGCCATCGGGAAGCTGGCCGTTGGCGTTCCGATCGTCCTATGGACGCTCTTCTCAAAACCGGTTGAAGCGGGCGATACCTCTTCAAAGGATAAACCCACATGGCGAGAAAAGTTCAGTAACATCGACATCACGCGTGTCTTTCCAAAGGGCAAGGAATCTGCTACCGTAAACGACGCAGCTTCCAATGACATCGAGATGCGTCCAGCAGGGCCCTCCTCATCACCCGATAGTATCCGTACAGTTCGACGGGACAGCTATTCCATTCGCACGCGCACAGCAGAACGTCCTCCCCTCTCAGCAAAATTCAAAGCATCCCTCGCACCCGCCTTCTTCATGGGTTCCGCAATGGTCGCCCGAGGAGAGATCGGTCTACTTATCGCTCAAATCGCTCGAAACGGAGAATCAGGTGATACCGCCAATGGGATCCTTCGCGAGGAAGCGTTCCTTGTTTGTATTTGGGCGATTTTGTTGTGTACACTTCTGGGACCTGTGAGCGTTGGGTTTGTTGTGAGATGGTGGAGGCCTGCTGTGAGCCGAGGGATTTGGCAATAGTACTGGTGGTAGACGATTTCGCAATTCCAAGTCAAATATTAGATCGCGACAGACAAGTGCTGACACCGCAGTGTTACCTGACGTGTCGCACTCTCACTTGACTTCAGGATAGAGCCTAGTGCAGGCCTCAGATAGCCGTCGTATGTAGCGATAGACCTATGAAGGCAGTGCTTCAGTCGCTAGATACATAACAGTTTGCTTGCGCAACTGCCGAACTGCGAACACGGACGTGGTTATGAGCGGTGATTGAGCTTGATTAAGTCACAGCTCCTTCATGACATTTATATTGAGAAGACCGCTTCCCCGTGGGGTAGAAAACATATGGTACGAGAGAAAGGATGTAAAGTCTATTCTCGGTCTATTCTATTCTCGACGGATTCTGTATATTGGCATATTACCTGTGACCATGAGGGTGCGGCAAGAAGGGAAACGACGGGTAAGGTGTTAAATGCATATCAAGGGCAACAAATGGGCCTACAAATGCGCGACACCGATTGTGGCACAGGACTCGCGCTCGAGGGGAATTGGGAGGCCTCTGTGAGGCCCGACATCGCGCATTGGAAGGATCGGGGATGAAGATACCACGAAGCAAGACTGTGATATTGCCGTCCACAGGTCGTAAGAACACCAATGGGAATACGAGATGGCTGACTGAAGCTGTATAATTCTCACAGCGCTATGCCGTTGTGGAACGACAGTTGGTAAGACCCTTACGGGCTTTTTGGTGCGGGTGACCTACCTTCAAGCCGCAGGGTTGACAATGATAGAGCATACGAGAGCATACGTGGCATATTAACGCATCGGGAGCGATAGGCGGAGTGAAACTTGCGAGGCGAGATGCACAACAGGAACATGCAAGGTGTACCCGAGGTGCACCAGTCCTGTTTGGCACGTCCACCTCAGGGACAGGAACCGCGAGGAGTGCTGTCACATTGGTCAGTCAGAACTTGGGCATTCTCAGCCTGTGAGCACGAGATGCCTGCAACGTCCGTGAAAGCACTGGGTATGTTTCTTCAATAAGAAAGAAAAAGACATCAGCGTGAGTCTCTCTGCGGAACATAAACCGACTCTCTACCTCAAATTCACATCGCACTGCCGGTAGGAAAGGCCAAATGTACCCGACAAATTAGTTAGGGCCGAACAAGGCGTTGTCATGTCCGACACTGCCAAAGGATGCTGGCATGGGCGATCTGTCGAACAACGTAGCCTGAGATTGAGTTTCGAACAAACTGCCGAATCACCGAGGGGACAAGATCCGGAAGCGAGACGCTTGCTGGGGTATAAAACCCAGCTGTGTTTTCCCCGTTCCTCTCTTCTTTCCTCTCCTCTCCAGGCCGAAGTCAGATTTGCAGCGTACAGTACAGCTCGAGGTCGAAGGTGATAGCAAGTGATAGGGTTTCTCCGAGTGGCCAACCATACAATCGACGTCAGATTTTGCTGGGCGCTCTTTACACGTTCTCCTTATTTCCAAACTATCACTATCAGCATCGTCCGTAATTCAGTAGACTCATAACTCGTTCAGAATCCTCTCTTTCTTCTTCATTGTCTTCGTCTTTGTCTCTCGCGGGTTAATTCAACATGGCCCCTGCTTTGAACCACCCTCCTAATGTAACTTTCGTGGACGATCAACACCGCCCCGTTCACGGCGAGCCAGCAGAATACTACGGTGGTCAAGAACGCTTTAGTCGTTCAAGAACATACAGTGCAGTACGTGTACTTTGTTGTGGGCCACTGCGCGCAAATGACTCAGTAAAGCCGCCTCTAGTCTTTCGCTCATGGATACCACCCCAAACGCGCCCCCGCATTCGGTGACGAGTGGCATCACCGTACTCGCCGAATGTCTCACGACGAAAAGAGCACTACTCATCCTCGTCGTTTCCTTATTGACGTCGAGGAGACCATTCGTGTCGTCCTCGAGCAAGAGGACACCGATGGTGACTTCCAGATCAGTGTCACTGACGCTGGGCCCAAATTGATGGCGCTGGGTACGGCGACCAGCAATGGCTTCAAGACATTCGATATTCGGGTACGCCACTGCGTTCTATCTACGGTTGAGCTTTTCTTGACATTTGGTGACTGCCTCCCAGGGGACGTACATGCTCTCCAATTTGCTTCAAGAGCTGGCACTTGCGCGCGACCATGGGCGTAAGCGTATCGTACTCGATGAAGCACGTTTGATGGAGAACCCGGTGGACCGACTTTCTCGGATGATCAGGAACTCCTTCTGGCATTCCCTCACACGTCGGATCGACGGCGAGGGCTTGGAGATCATTTGCGCCGACCCGAAGAACAGAACTGGGCGAATTAACCCTCGCATCTACGTGCCGCACGGCGAACCCGCTATGGCCGAATACTACAGGAAAGTTGCTCGGGACAAGCCTCATTTAAACTTGGATGTTCAGGTTCTTCCTCCGAAGCCCGATGATCCCGAGTACGTGAAGAGTCTGAATAACAAGCCTGGAATTCTTGCCCTTGCTATGAATGAAGTCGATGATGGTCGTGGTGGCAAGACCCTCAAGGGTATTCCATTCATTGTCCCTGGTGCCCGTTTCAACGAGGTATGTTCGTTGTTTTTGCACTGATCAAAGTTACCCCTAATCATATTGTTTTAGTTGTATAACTGGGACTCGTACTTCATTTCGCTCGGTCTGCTTGTAGACGGACAAGTAAACATGGCCAAGGGAATGGTTGATCATTTCATCTTCGAGATCCAGCACTACGGTAAAATCTTGAATGGAAGTCGGAGCTACTACTTGTGTCGAACGCAACCACCATTCTTGACCGACATGGCACTGCAAATCTATAACCACCTGGATAGGTCGGACATGGAAGCCAACCGGGCTTGGCTGAAGCGAGCCATTCAAGCGGCCATCAAAGAGTACCACACCATTTGGGTCGCCGAACCAAGAATGGATCCCAAGACGGGCCTATCGCGCTACCGCCCCGACGGCCTGGGAATCCCTCCAGAAACGGAGGCCACCCACTTCACCCATATCTTGGAACCATACGCCCACAAACATGGGCTGTCTGTTCTGGAGTTCAGCGAGAAGTACAACGATGGGATCATCAAGGAACCCGAGCTTGATGAGTACTTCCTCCACGATCGTGCCGTTCGTGAATCTGGTCACGACACCACGTACCGATTCGAGAAGCGCTGTGCCAATTTGGGAACGATTGACTTGCAGGCGTTGTTGTACAAGTACGAGATGGATATTGGTACTGCCATTAGGGAGGTCTTCGATGACGAACTCGAGCTAGAAGAGGACTTTGATCTTGCACCTTTCCCTCCTTCCGTCGAGTCCTACGCCAACCCTTACCGCGAGAGAGCTAAATCACGCCCTCAAACTAGCAAAGAATGGTTTGACCGCGCAGAGTTCCGTAAGCAAGTTATCGACAAGTATTGCTGGAACGAGAGCAAGGCGCTCTACTTCGACTACGATACCGTTCAGGAGAAGCAGATCCTCTACGAGAGTGTCACCGCGTTCTGGACGTTGTGGGCAGGGTGTGCGAGTGAGGAACAATGCTGGAAGCTCCTGTGAGTACCTTGCCAGCTCGTATATATTTGCGGAGTATTGCGGAACGCTAACGGTTGATTCCGGATGACAGGTCACAGTCGTTGAAGAAGTTTGAAGTGTTGGGCGGCTTGGTCTCTGGTACGGAGGAATCCAGAGGTATCATTTCCCTTGACAGGCCTAACCGTCAATGGGACTACCCGTAAGTAGCGACGTCACATTTTTGAGTTGTGCATTCAAATCTGACACGATCTCATTTGTAGGTACGCATGGTACGTTGATACGATCAGGAACGTCGCCCTGGTTTGACCCCACTCATGTATTTTTCTCCTATAGGCCTCCTCATCAGATCATGGCATGGGTCGGACTTGAACGTTATGGGTATCTGGAAGAAGCCCAGCGTCTGGCATATCGTTTCCTCTACATGTAAGCTGGTTCGCCTCGTTCGGATTATCTTCGGTTGTCTAATGTTGGGTTTCAGGATGACCACCGCGTTCGTCGACTTCAATGGCGTTGTGCCAGAGAAGTTTGACGCTGTCAGGTTGTCCCACCTTGTTGATGCCGAGTACGGTAACCAAGGTATTGATTTCAAGATGGTTCCCCGCGAGGGCTTTGGATGGATGAATGGTACGTCAATTCTTCACGTGTTTGACTCTACCTTTCCTAAATGTGCTCTCCTAGCTGCCTACCAAGTTGGTCTCACCTTCCTTTCCACTGGTATGCGCAGGGCCGTTGCCGCTTGCACGAGCCCCGAGGTGTACTTCAGTAACCACGGCGTTCAAGCCCAGGAGAACTATGCGGCAGGCTCTACCAATGATCCTCTCAATCTCGCCATGGATAGCCTCAACCTCACCGAATCCGTCATGTCCCCAGTCTCCCCTATCATGTGAACTCGCGATCAAGTGTCGCATCTACAATCACTACGGTAATCCAACGCGGTATCGCGTAGTATATCTTTCAAATTCTCTCGCTATCGATATCGCATGGACTTTAGTCTCAAAATTCAGGACTGTACAGTAGTAATGATTCAGCTTCATTCGTCTCCTTTTGATTTCTCTCTTTTCTTGTCTTTCCCTTCTCTTTCATCTTTTACGACGCCAGTAGATAGACTAATCCCGTAGATTCAGTCAAAACTCCTCATTGTAGATATTACGACATCTTGACCGTGCAATCCAGCTTCTTCCGAATACCCACCAACAGAATACCAAATTGGCTTGAGATCGTCGCGAAAGGTACCGAGGAACAGAAAAATTCATGGGAGTGGGAGGCGCTACGGTGGAACCACGTTTGCATGTTGCTCAGCTTTGGCTCAGCTTCACATAAAGATGACCGACCCCGTGTTTGAGACAACGTTCGGTTGCCTCTCGTTTCTCACCACACGTATCGACAACGTCGACGTTCGGGCTTTCGAGTCATGGACTGGCTTGGGACCATAGGCATCCAGCAGACCATTGGCTTGAAGGGTGTGCAGACCTCTGCTATTTCGCACTGGCAAGAGATAGCAACTCAATCCGAAGGACAAGATGGTGCTTCCGAAAACCCCGAGACCTGGCCATCTCCATTCATTCGTGTTCTTCTCTTGGGAACTGTGATTCCGGCTGCTGTGGTGGCATGGATGCTCCTCTGTGACGTCCTTTCTGCATTAGATCTGCCAAAGCCGTTGAAACGGTTGGCACAAAGGATAGCTTCTCCGTTTACGGACTTTTTGTCGCTGGAGGACCTTTCGGAAGAACCTGGAGATGCCCTGGAGCCACCCATCTGGAAGGAAAGAGTCCTTGCGACTCTTTCTATTCTGCAGTCCGTAGCTTGGGCTGCGTTCTTTGCCTACTCGGAGTTCGTGGACGAGGTTTCAGTGGCTAGAAGGATTCAGGCTCTGGTCGGGTTTGTAACCTGGGTACGTTGGTCGAAAGTTTGGTGATATGGTAGGCTAATGTCAGTGAAGTCATATGCTTTCATGAGGATCCTCTTGAGACCAATGAAGACCCCGTCGTATCTGCTTATGACTTTCTACACGGTGGAAGGATTGGCGGCCGTGGTTGATATCGGTTCCCTCTTATACCATGGGAAACCTAGCGGTTCTGCGGTATTCATCAACGTTTTACGTCTGGTGGTTCCGGCCATTTCAACCTGGATTGTGGGCACATACCCACTGGAAGCTGTCCTACCTGCTCGTAATGTTGCGAAACCGTCTGACGTGAGTCATGTACAATGCATGTTTATAGTGGACTGGTCAGCTCAAATTCACGCTGCTAGATCCCTTCAAATACGCTTGCCATGCCAGAAGATAGCGTGAACTTCTGGTCTTGGTCAACGTTCTCCTTTGTCGAACCGATTTTAAAAGTCGCAAAGACACGCACTCTAGACGATACAGACGTTTGGTGGCTTTCACCCTACTTTACCCACCGAAACCTATTCAACAAATACCTAGAATATTGCCAGAGGTATGTCTATATTATACTTTCCCCCCATATTGAGTTCTGGATCACTCTTGTTTAGGCATCCTGGTCACTCTTTGATTCGCTTCCTGCTCGCATCTAACTCGTTGGATCTTATCCTAGACTTGGCTCTTGAGATGTGGAGCTCTGTCGTCGGTCCGTCTCTAGCTCATTCCTCTAACTCATCACTTATACCTTATTTACACTGAAATAGGTTTCATCCCGCCGTATTCACTCCAGCGTATACTGTCGGCCCTTGCTGACCCTAATCCTGAGGCTCGCTATACGGCTTACGCGTTCACGTTCCTCATGTTCCTTGCGAACCTATCGTTTGCTCAGGTTGACGTCAATCAACGTTGGTTCACTCGCCGATGCTACGAACGTACTCGAGGACAACTCTTCTGTGCATTACACTATAAAGCTCTCAAAAGACGTGATATTAGCGGTAAGACAAGCAATGTGGAAGATGGAGACGATAAGGGCGGAGCCGATCTCGGTAAAGTCGTGAATCTCATGCAGTAGGTCCACCGATTTTCTCGGCTACCGTTTTATTGACATGGTTTCCAGAGGAGACGCTTATGCTGTCGCCCAAAGATTCTGGGAGTTCTCAGGCGTCTTCGCTGCTCCAGTACGCTTGACCATCGCGATGATATTCTTGTACAAGTCAGTATTTCCTATCAATATTGCGACGCGGTTGCCAGTCTTACATATATGTGCAGAATCCTCGGGTGGAGCAGTCTGGCAGGTGTCGTTGTCATCCTTTTGGCGTATGCTCTCAACTATCCCTTGGTCAAGTACGACATCTATGTGAGTCGACATTGTGGTTCAAGTCCTAGCTCGAGCGTTTACCCACGCATGCACAATCCTAGATCACTCGAAATGCATACAAGTCACGAGATTATCGCATGAACACCGTCAATGAGCTATTCCAGAATATTCGCTTCCTGAAGTTTTACGGCTGGGGTGCGACAGATGTGCTCTGGCCACTGTAGGACTCTGTTGCTGACCTTTTCGCATTAGAGACACGATGGACGAGTCGAGTGCGTGATGCTCGAGAGACAGAATTGAAGTGGCGCGTGAAAGATAATTGGATCAGTACAGCGATTTCATTCATATGGTAAGTGTCACCACTTTTCCAGTACCTGGTCTATGCTGAGCCCAAACGATAGGACATGGGTTCCATCAGCAACTGCACTCACCACGTTTGCATGCTATACTTTAATTGCGGGAGAGCAATTGACTGTTGCGAAAGCGTTCACGTCTGTTGCCCTGTTTTCTCAGCTTCAGGAACCTATGACTATGCTTCCCTCTCAAATATCGGCTCTCTTCTACGGTACGAACTCCTTGAAATCGTTCTTTTGATATCCATACCCCTAACGATACGGCTAGCCTATGTCAGCATGCAGCGTATTGAAGCCTTTTTGGAAGAACCGGAAGTGCCTGAATGGGCCTCCTCCCTCAAATCTACTCAGTCATCAGAAAGCCAAAATCCCGAAGGAAAGATAGGCTTCGTCGATGCTTCCTTCGAGTGGGATATTTCTCCTCGTTCGGAGCCGTCACGATTCACTCTTGGACCGCTCAACTTGGAATTTCCACGAGGCAAGTTGAGTCTGATCAGTGGACCGACTGGGTCGGGTAAAACAGCTTTATTATCGGCTTTGCTTGGAGGCGAGTATCGTCATTGCGGACAGTACCTTCAAATGCTCACAACGGATCACAGAAATGCACTGCCTATCGGGGAAGGTTATGTTGAATAAAGCAGGTCATCAGGTTGCATATTGTGCCCAGAATCCTTGTACGTTCGACGGCCTCTGTGACCGCATCACAATACTGACATCTTCAAGGGTTGGAACACGCAACCATTCGGGACAACATAATCTTCGGGTCATCACACGGGTACGACAAGGAACGCTATGAGGCCGTAATCGAGGCTTGCGCACTAAGGCGCGACCTCGAAATCTTTGAAGCCGGTGACCAAACGGGTAAATTTAGTTTTCCAGCCGCAACGTTTCTCTGCTTATGGTCTTGTTCAGAAATTGGCGAGAAGGGTATCACGCTATCGGGCGGACAGCGAGCTCGCATTGCGCTTGCTCGAGCGTTGTATTCCCAAGCAACTGTGAGTTCCAGATCTTATTATGCGACGTTCTATCTCCTCATTGGTTCTTCAGTGTATACTCTTAGATGATCCGTTCGTGATATTCGCTTTCTGTGCATGTGACGGGTACTAACCGTGCCTTACAGTCTTGCGGCCGTCGATATGCATACAGCCCAACATCTCGTCAAAAATGCGCTTTCAGGCCCTATTGCTCGTGATCGCACTATCATTCTCGTGACCCACCACATTTCTCTATGCTTACCTATCGCCGCATACCTCGTCGAGCTGGTAGACGGTAAGGTGCTACGCCAAGGTTCTGTTAGCGACTTGGAGAAACAAGGTCAGCTGCAAAAGCTTGTTGAAGCCGAAGACATCGTAGAAGGCGAAGAGGAAGAGAAGGAGGAAAAGGAGGAAGAAGTCGCTCCGACGCATGGTCTCGAAGCAACTGAAGTTGACCCCGGCACAAAGCAGACTGCGAGTGGCAAGCTGATAGAAGCGGAAGCTCGTGCAGAAGGCCGGGTTACGTTGAACACCTACCTGACATACATCCGAGCAGCCGGTATCTGGTCTTGGATACTTCTGCTCGTTCTCATGGTTCTTTTGCGATTCATTACCATCGGCAACCAGGTACGTGAAATGATATCATGTTCACAGAATTTTGCCTCATGAATGGCACTCTAGTTCTATCTCGCTCGATGGGGTGAAGCTTATGAGGAACACGAAACGTCCGGGGCCGGTTTCAGTGCTGTCAAATCAGTCTTCGACGACCTACCGCCTCCAAGCGTCAATGTCAAGCCATGGTTGCTTATCTACCTATGGATATCCCTTGCCGGTGCAATCTCAGTCGTTGCATACCTCGGCCTCGGTTACTACGCCAGTCTTCAAGCTTCGCGGTCTCTCTTCCTCTCTATGCTCACAAGCCTGGTTGGTGCCCCGACACGCTTCTACGATGTCACGCCTATTGGACGAATTCTCAACCGATTCACGACGGATATCAACTGCGTCGATCGTGCTCTCTTCAACTCTCTCAGAGCTGCACTTCTTGGTATCCTCAATTTCATTGCTTCGATTGCCGTCATTGTATGGGTTGTCCCTGCTTTTGCGCCGTTCGCAGCGTTCATCGCATGGTTATACATCCGTCTGGCTCCTGCGTATGTTCAGGCTTCACGTGACCTTCGTCGTCTGGAATCCATTTCATTGTCTCCAGCATTTGCTGGCTATGATGAGTTGCTTCGTGGCCTGCCTCACGTTCGTGCCTTCGGTATGGAAGCAAGATATCAAGAGAGATTCTACCAGCGCGTCGACAAGTTTCAATCCTTTGACCATGTCTATGTAAGCGCGAATTCTATCGGACAATCTCCTTTTGCTGACCGAATTGTGCGATAGTGGCTGGTAGCTAACTGGCTTATGTGGCGGTATGATTGTAAGGGTTGGGTGTTGAGCCATTAATTCCTTCCATCTAATCACGTGATGTCAGGCCTTGGCTCCGTGATCGTCTTCGTTAGTACAATGTTTGCGCTGTGGAGCGGTGTCAAGGATGGGTTAGCTGCGCTAGTGATTGTTCAAGCCGGAGTATTTGCTGAGGCTTCTAGGCAGCTAGTCAGGTAGGAGTCTCTTCTTTTCCCAAGTGCCAACTACTCATGACTCGCTTTCTAGAGTTCTTGCTCAATTAGAGCTGGATGCTAATAGGTACGCACATAGGGAATAGAAATTCCAACTCTGACACTAAACTATGTTTAGCGTGGAGAGGATAGTCGAGTACTTGAACGTTCCACAGGAAGCACCTGCAATCATTCCCTCGAATCGGCCTCCGGCTTATTGGCCCTCAAGCGACGGTGAACTACGAGTCGAAGATCTCGTCGTGAGGTATGCTCCCGAGCTACCACCTGTTTTGCATAACTTGTCCTTCGTCGTGAAGCCAGCCGAAAAGATCGGGGTGGTACGTAGAGTTGCTCCAATGCTAGCGAGTTATGCTGACGTGTAATCATATAGGTCGGTCGAACAGGGTCCGGTGAGTAAACAGCCAAAACATTATTCACGTTCAAACCTAAGCATATTTCTAGGCAAATCCACCCTTGCCCTGTCTATGTTGCGTATTGTGGAGCCTAGCGGCGGCAAGATAATGTAAGTCAATATTACCGTTGGCAGGATGTCAGCTTACTGATGGGCCAATCCAGCATTGATGGAATTGATATTCGTACGCTTGGGCTGGACGATCTGAGAACTCGGGTTGTAAGTAGATTTTCCTTCAGTATCATACGAAACACTTATCTTCTCTACAGACCATCATTAGCCAGGATGTTTCCCTGTTTTCTGGCACGATCCGTAGCAACCTCGATCCTTTCAACGAGCACACAGACCAGGAATGCATAGAGGTGCTCGAAAGATGTCATCTCACATCTGTTCTTGAGGACACCCCTCAAAGATCGAAGAGGTCGCAACTCACCTTGGACACGCCCATTAGCCAGTCTGGATCGCTGAGCGCGGGAGAGCGTCAACTCGTAGCCATGGCTCGCGCCCTTCTGCGCAGAAGCAACGTTGTGATCATGGATGAAGCTACGTCTCAGATCGATACGGAATTGGATGATCAGGTATGACTTCTTGCCTACCTGTTCTTATTCATCGCATGCTGAAGACATTACTCGTGCAGATACAACACACGATTCGAGAGGAATTCAGTGGTTCGATTGTGATCACCATTGCTCATCGCCTTAAAACCGTATTGGATTACGATCGGATACTCGTGCTTGACGGGGGCCATATTCTCGAATTCGATACACCGGAAGTGCTAATCAACAAATCTGGAGGCGTCTTCAGGGAGATGTGCAGGGCAAGTGCGGATTGGCCATTATTACAAGCTCTGGTTCAAGCACACGAGCAACGTTCGTCTAAATAGACCTCCGCGTACTGTTGTACTCGTACTTTATCCTGTCATCTATTAGTTCAGACGCAATCAACGTTCGTCATCGTGTGTCCCTCAGAATCGTAACGCAACTATCAGCTGTAACGCTTCGAGAATGAATCATCATACAATTTTGTATAGCATCACCTTACATGCGATGGTAGCACGGTGGGATACATTTTTGAGTGCATTCACTCAGAAGCCCTGAAAACCAAACCTCCACTAACCCAAAAAGAAAACAGAAGATGTCCGAGAGGGAAACTTTAAAGAAAAGACTAGTAAGCGTTTCCTCCGTAAGCATTTCCGCTGACCGATGTGCCACCATTTCCGGCGTGGTCTGAGGGAGAGAGCTCATTAGCAGCATGCACGATCGACATGGGGACCTCATGACTTACTTGCGCCAGCATTATTGATGACAGTTCCGCCACCGTTGTAGACAGACCCGCCATTTGCATTGCCCGAGTTTCCAGAGACGGCATTACCTCCACCACCGAAACCATTGCCACCTGCAGCGAGACCGGTGCCAGTGAAGCCACCATTACCAGCCGTGTCTACATGCGACGAGTTAGTTCGTACATTCGACCAGGATACGAACTTGCAGATAATACGTACTAGCACCCCAGCCGTTCCAGATGTACCCGCCCTCGTTCACAACATCCCCACCGTTTGCGTTGCCCGAGTTACCAGAGTGAGCATTTCCTCCGGTGCCGAAGGTTGGAAAGTATGGTGTATAGTAACCCCGCTTAGCATTGCCACCGTATGCATTTCCGCTGACGGAGGTACCGCCGTTGCCAGCGTGGTCTAAAACATTGTTATTGAGGTGAACGTATGTGAGGACGGAAGTTTAACTTACTCGCACCAGCACTGTTGATGACAGTGTTTCCTCCGTTGTATACTGAGCCGCCGTTGGCGTTTCCTGAGTTGCCTGTGACAGCATTGCCTCCTCCACCAGGGCCATAGCCACCATAAGCATTGCCAGTGCCAGTGAAACCGCCATTGCCAGCAGTGTCTATGAGAACAGCAAGTCAGGTTATCTGTTCACGCTCAACTTGAATGTGTATGAGACATACTAGCACCCCATCCGTTCCAGATGTATCCACCCTGGTTCACGACATCTCCGCCATTGGCATTGCCGGAGTCGCCAGTGTGTGCATTGCCTCCCTGACCGAAGGAGGGGAACGGAGTGTAGGGATAACCACGCTTCGCGTTGCCACCAAACGCGGCACCACTCTGGGAAGTTCCGCCGTTTCCTCCGTGGTCTGAGAGAAAGGGGATGAGTACCTGATTCAAGCAGGTGGAGGGGGTATTAAACTTACTGGCACCAAATCCGTTGATAACGGTTGCACCGCTGTTGGAGACAGAACCACCGTTTGCGTTTCCAGAGTCACCAGAAACAGCGTTTCCTCCTCCACCATAACTAAACCCGCCATAAGCGGTACCAGTGCCTGTGTACCCACCATTACCAGCAATGTCTAGACGATTTTCTCAGTATTGGAGGTTGATACGTTTCATGACAACCCAGGTTAACTAACTGGAGAATGGACCATTGTAGAGGCTCCATGCATCGTTGACAATATCACCGCCGTTGACATTTCCGGAGTTACCAGTCTTGGCGTTGCCTCCTTTGGCGGGAGCAGGGAAGCTCGGGAAGCCACGCTTAGCGTGACCACCGTATGCGTTGCCGCTCACTGAGGTTCCGCCATTGCCGGCGTGGTCTATAGGGAAGACGTTGAATAACTATTCGGTGCTCGTCAATGGAATGACTTACTAGCTCCCGGACCATTGATTATCCTGCCACCGGAGTTGATGACACTACCGCCATTGGCGTTCCCAGAATCACCAGTGGCAGCGTTTCCTCCCCCGAGGAATCCGTTACCGCCGTATGCGAAGCCCGTTCCCGTGAACCCGCCATTGCCGGCGGTGTCTGGAAGAAAGAACGGTTAAAATCCGGCACTCAGTGAGGGAATCATGGAAGACGTACTGGAAAAAGGGCCGTTGATGATCTTCCACCCTTCGTTTATAACGTCTCCTCCGTTAGCGTTTCCAGAGTCTCCGGTCTGAGCGTTACCTCCCTTGCCGCCGAAAGTAGGGAAAGTAGGGTAGTATCCGCGTTCGTAGAGCTGACCGTCAGGTATAGCGACAGGCACAGCGGTGACGAAGGGGCTGTATGATGTCGCAGCAAGGACAAGGGCAACGAGGAATGTGGAACGCATGTCGAAGAGTAGTTGAGTCCTTGGAGCAAGTTGGTCAGGCTGAGTCGAAGGGGGGTTGGAACGGATTGCCCGATGACTTTCAGACCAACATTCTCGAGAGATTTTATATCTGTCGAGCTGTGAATATAGGAGGTACACGAAAAGCGCGTCTTCTAGGGTGCCATGGTCTCGAGTGCATGCAGAGAACCAGAGGTACGCCTGAACACAAACGTTCGCAACAACCAACACTGAGCTCTGATCATTCTTCGATCGAGCTGTAGTGGTTCTACAATCGGTGAGTCTGGAAGTCGATCGGAAAACATACGCTATTTCAATAATAGCTAGGAAACTCACTAACCGCGTCGAGTTCGACTCAGTTGAGATGGGGATTCGGCACCGGCGAGTAGTACTCACTGAGACCAGATCAGCGGTAACACCAATATTGAATGCTTACCGACGGTAGTAGACTGGTGGAATCCGCGTTCCCAATATTGCTACCGTCCACCCCAACTACAAGTTAGCATTACATAGTTTCGTGGACGCAATATGCGACAAGTCTCTCTGGAGGTGTGTGGTGAATGCACGACTCTACTCACCTGATACATAGGATGAGGCTGTCTATTGTTCCTAGCCACCCCCTCCCTGACGCACCAAAATCAGTGTAAGTATGTCTAGACCGACAAAGTCAACTTTCAACACTGCAAAAAATCGAAAACAAGGACGCCGTCTCTGTACCTGACACGGTGAAGTATACCGTGACCGTGCCTCTCGGAGCCCGCAAGTTTCAGGAGTCAGGAGAGCAACGAGCATCCCTGGAATTCGTTGTCAACCTACGTGCGACTGGAATGGAAAGGGGATTGCCCTAAGGGGTTGCGGATGTACAAATTTAGACAAATCCCCCCGAATGTCGACACAGACCAGTGCCGTCGGGACTTGAATAACCGGACAAGGTCGGCAGACAAGCAAGAGCGTTGGAAGAAACCGGTTGATGCAACGCAAACAAAGAACCTGACACAAGAGATTGAATGGAGTTTTCTTGTCAGTACCTTTACAGAAGCACCGCGTACTTACAAGATAGCACCAGGTAGCAGAGAATTGAACGTTGAGCGGGTAGCGGCACCGCCATAGTGTCAGATGAAGAAGGTCAACTTGTGAGACTGGTTCGTACCTATGTGCAAAAAGATGCATTGCCTGAGTGAAACCCAGACGATCGTCTTGACACTAGTGTTTTACACGAAACACAGAACTAGAACGCAGATGTACCCATACCCAGACTGTTCTTGGAAAACTCCTGAATCCCGAGGAGACAACAAAATCCTCTGAGGGGTAGCAATTCGCAAAGTATCTGCAGGGGTTAGATGGAACACAGTGGAACATCACGAGCACTGTTTTCAGCCAAAGGGGTCAAATGACAGGACTTCTCACTGCTGAAAGTGAACACAGCCAGGTGTAAGTCCGAGGAATATTGAGTTCTAGACCACCTCAATTTGCAAGTTATGACTAGTTACTAGTAGCTTCACCGATGGCAAGAATTGGGCTCAAAAGACCTTATGAAGGTTAGAATATCAACGTTCAACCCTGAAACGACGTTTGCAATAAAGCTTACCTGAGGGGTTTCACTGCTGAATAGGCCAGAGCAGTGCCATGTAGTACTTACAATGAAAGCCCCTTCTTTTGACGGGGCAGCGTATGAATACTGTGATTTCGAAGCTCGACCGTTCTGGAGTCCCATCTTCGTGTTCATTATTCAGTTCCCCATTATGACAGGTGAACGACGGAGGACGAACAGTACCCATTACTGTTGCGGATGAGAGTACAAAGCTAAGTAATCAGCGCTAATAGCCTCCGCCTCCGAGTAGATCCTCCTTGTATCGCCTTCCTCATTTAATTGGCGTGCGTGGCTGTGTTTCGTAGCATCGTCTACAATGAGGAACACAACATGGCTGTACCTCATTCTTCGCTGAATTCTACCTTCAAGTGCCCAGAACCCCATTAATATGGCAACTCCAGCTCCTCAGTACGATGTGGTGCCCGGAGAGCAATACAGATACGCGTTAACCAACTTCGTATGTCCCAGAGAGAATTCCCTGGGACTATTCTGATCTAATGACATGGTTGCGTAGCGAATCGCTCACGAGAAAGTCGAAGAACAGAGGGCGCAACTACAGGAGCAAGAGAGGCAGGTTGCTTTACTTCGTGCTCGGATTGCTCTACTTGAAGGAACGAGTGAAGGGGGAGGTTATGCCACGAATGGCAGGAACTCTGTCGACGATTTCTCCATAAAGGTAAGTTGTAGAACAGCACGTCTCAAGACCTCTTTGACTGAGAAGTTACGTTGTAGAACTCTGCATCTCAATTGGACAAGCTGATTAATCGATGGGCCGCAGACGTTGTTCGAAACCCTCCAGCACAACTGAACGACATAAGACAGGCTGCAGTGACAGATATATTCGATGGATACCCACCAGAGCCTTTACCATACGCGTATAATGCTACCGGGATGCAGGTGCAAAATCTGCTGAGGCATGCCATGTCGCAAGCGATTTCAGAGGGGATCATCAACTGCCTTATCGTCACCGACTCTCCAGAAGCGAATATCCAGCTTACAAGAATCCACGAACATATATTCTCCCGTACGTTCTGAAACCCTTACCTTTCTTCACGAAAGGCTGAACAACAGGGGTTCTCACTCAGGGGACGCGACGGTGGCCTCAGTGTGGCGTCGTCAAACGTTTTCAGCTGCTGTAGAGAACTGTTCGGCCGACATGTCACGCTTCTTCGTCTCAGAACACATGCCCACCCTAAGTTCCCTCCTCACGAAAGGGGACACCAACGCGAACCCCTTTGGCGCATTCTCCGTCCTCGAAGCAGGTTACGCCTTTTCTCGTATGCTACACGGATCTCCGTCAAGTTCAGGAGGCTCAATGGACGCATTCTATCGTGCTTTCGTCCCAGAACTTGGCGCGACTCTCCACCCCCGCCAAGTCGAACTAATCAAGCGTTGTATGAGAAGTGAAAGAGGGGAACATGATCGAGTGGGCGCAACGGTCTTCCCTGGACTGGTGAAAGTCACTCGGGGCGTGCTCGCACCTAATGGGCAGCCGACGGAGCATGTCCAGACCGTGGTGAGGAGAGCACAGGTCATCTGCGAGTGTGCCCTAGAGGCTTCAGCTGGGTTCATAAACGGGGCTGCGGCCACACCGCCGCCGCCGAGCAATGGTGCATGATTGGGGTGAAAAGTCAGATGTCGAGGACACCACATTCTAACTTACCAGGAGGGAATTACGCTGATCGATACCAGGATATGTGGAGTTATCTAAGAAAGTCCTATTAGGGTTTTTGGTGTATTCAGGTAATAGATGTAATCTAATCTTGGGCGACCTGTAACGATGCAAGCGTGGCTTGCGACTGCATGACCTGTATACGGACGATGGTGAGTATATGTGGTATTGGGGAGGCTACCACTCTACGTACCTCCAACGCTTGCAAAACCTCAAGACGTTTCCTAGCAGCCTCAAGCCAGTCCGACAAGAGTGTCTTAGCTGTACCATTCAACTGGTTCAGCTCCCTCGCGGCACTATCCAAATCCTTCTCATTGAGATAATACTCCGCACGAGCAATCACGCTGAACACGTCGTTTCCAGGTACGAGTCCGTGAGGTTGGAAAGTGAACGTCGTGAGGAAGTGAGAAGCCAAATGCGAGAGCACACCAGCGTTTTGGTCGGGTACGAAAGCAACACGAGAAACGCGGGGTGCGACCGTAGTCGTAAACCATTGTGCGAGATCGGCGAAAGGCTCGACACCAATGTCGGGGACCTCTGACGATTCGAGTGTGTCCAGGACAGCGGAGACTACAGGGTCTTCACGTGCGGCTGCGATGTGACGGAGAATGCGAAGTTCATCACGGAAAGGCTTGCGAGAGCCTCCGTCAATCGTATTGTTGAGCGCACGAAGGGCAGACCAGAAGGCGTGTATCCGGAGGTTCTCATCGAGGTATGTCGAGTTATCGAGTGCGATACGTTCAAGACGTTTCAGTTCGGTGGCGAGCTCGTCGAGCTTGGCAAGACGACCACCACGTTCCTGTTCGACGCGAACCTTGATATCACGGATCCATCGGCGCTGAAGTTCGATACCTTGGGCAATGACCTCCTCTTTCAGGCTGATGAAGTCGCATTGAGCGAAGGTGAACACGGAGTATCCGAGTGACGTACCGTTCGTTGATGATCTCACTTTGAGCCTCAAGCTCTTTGTTGAGTTTCTCCCTGTACGCCCGAATGAACCTTGCCTTTTCTTCTTCGAACAACTTGCGGAAACCCTCCTCCTGGCTATCGAGTTTATCCTGGGCTTGCATCTCAAGCTCAAGAAGCTTGATAGTGTATTCCCGGGTTTTCTCGTCCAACTGAGCCTCGAGTTTCTTTCTCTCCTCCTCCTTAACCTCTTCGATACGAGAAGCAAGCTGAGTGAGGTCGATCTTGGCAGTATCGAGAATGTCACGTGCTTTCTCGGCCGCGGTAGGATTCGAGTTCAAGAAGGACGCGAGGTTGTCAATGACACCGGCGAGTTGGGAGATTACAGGCTCGGTAGCGCTAAATTCTTGAACTGCGGGTGCGACCAGGGGAAGTGGTGAGGGAGCGGGTTCGGCTTTGAGAGGTGCATGCTCGGGAACAGGCGAAGGCGTCGTCTCCTTCTTTGGAGGTGCAGGCCTCGCGTAGCCAGGAGGAGGTTCAAATCCGAGAGGAAGAGGCGCGTCATAGACATTGGTGCCAGAACTTGAGGGCTTAGTCTCGCTTGTTACCCCGTCGCTTGGCTGAGGGGGAACATGGTCGGGGCCAACATCTGGTTGGGGCAGAGTCGTTGTGACATCCGGCTCTCCCTCGACCTGCTTACCAGCAATCGCTGCCTCGGCTTTCCTCACTAACTCCTCCACGCCCTCAGAGAACTCCACGGATTGGTGACGCGCGACCGCAACAGCCTTTGCACCCTTCTCGTGAATTTTGTTGTGGCTGACCTCCACCGTTGTCTTGAGAGAATCTACGGCAGACTTGACCAAATCCTTCCCGTCCTGTATGATCTCCCGTGCCTTGTGCTTCGAACCCTCCTGGCTTGTCTCTGACTTTTCGCCAGTCACGAGTCTCTGAGCGGCCTGCGCACGGTCGATGAGATAGTCAATCACTGTCTTGGTGGTGACTGTATCCCAGTTATGGTCTTCTGCATACTGCAACACGGCATTGCTGAAGGGGATATTCTCCAGGTATAAATCTTGGTACTGTGGATTCTGAACCGCAAGGAAGGCGCCTCCGACGTAGACCGTCGCGGTTGCAGCAGTTGTGTAGAGAACAAATCTCCGGAGAAGATGTCTACTCTTCTTGGGTTTAGGAGTTACTGGTTGAGCGGTTGGTTCAGTCGCATACTGTGGTTTCGTCACCAGTTCAGTTCTCACTCATACAAGTCGGAAAGATCACGAGACACTCACTCTACGCGACAGCCTCAAAGCACCCCTTTGAACGGGTGCTCTGACCGCCCCCGCAGCAGGCAGAGCACGAAACATGCAGGTATTCCCGACGTGGTGGTAGAGTCTACCGTAGAGAAATTGCGGGCAGAGTCGGCAGGCCAGTCTCAGCGTGTGCATACGAAATCCCAGACTGCCGCCCAGTCCCAGGCGCCTCTGCTTATCGGCGACCCCGAAACCGACCGGCGCCTGAGTGGTGTCAACGGGCATGCGGCAGGTATCTACTTTTAGGGGTCCCTTTTTTTCATCTGAACCCCCCATCATCTCAGTGCGGCTCAGGTAGCATTCCCTACTCTCTGTACTGCAGCAAGGATGTCAGAGAAAGTAGCGGAAAGAAAGGGCTCGCCCGAAGATCTCCCAGTCGTCAAGGAAGAGTCTACCGTACTATCCGAGTTGCCAAATCCGGACGTCGAAGACTCCGCGGGCCTCACGTCGAAGCTTGCTTCATCCCCGTATACCACGACGCGACTCGAGCTCTGGGCTTTTTACGTGTATTATATCGTAAGTATCGTCGAGGGTATACTGGAGATATATATCTGACTTGAAATGACCGCCTAGGGTAATAACGGATTGTCAGGATTCAACTTTGGGCCTTCGCAGTTCCAGAATCTGTTGTTCTTGGCTGGTTATGACCCCAGTCAACCACCGTACACTGCACCCTGTGGGGCAGATACCCAATGTGTACTTCCATACCTCGGACGGATACGTGATGGTAAGTTCTCTCGTCTTGACCCTAGTGTTTGATTAGTTCGCTCATAGGAAGTTGTATTGGCTCAGTGAACTCCATTGTATTATTAACGAACGGTATCAGTTTTGCTTTGCAGGCAGCGGTGCTGCTCATGATAGGTGCTTGGGCTGACTACGGCCGCTGGAGGTAAGTATTTTCAGCCCAAACAACTATATCTCGTGTCTCACGATGTGAACGTCGCAGACCTAATATCACAATCTTCTTTACAATCCTTGCTGTCGCCGTGTCTTTTGCCTGGTTGGGCGTTGATGAGCCGTCCAGATGGCAAGCCGGCGTAGCACTCTACATTTTGGGCCGTAAGTAAAATACATATGACGTCTTGTCCACGATGCTCAGTTTCCTTCCAGTAATCGCCTATCAGGTGAGTTGACGATGTACAGTCTCAACCTCGTTCGTTACCCACAGCTCAATTTGCATAGTGCGCATTGACATTCTGGACTGCCGCGTTCCCGGGACTTGCTCGTGATCTCCCCGAGGTCAGGAAGTCTGCTGCAGAGGTTATCGAGGGAACGAAATCGTCAGTTCAAAGTCCCCCCCTTACATATTTTTATCTCATAGTTGTTTGCCATTTCAGACTGCAGCAACATGCTCATATGGAATCCATTGAACGTAACCGTATATCAAACGTCTCCTTCGCGGTCTGTTCGGCTGGCGAGATTATCATTCTCGCAATCATGGTCGGCATCCTTAAAGGATTGCACAGCGATGAGAGCGTGGAGAACAATACCAAGGCATTCAGTGTCCTCATCGCTTTCTCCGGTGGCGTTTGGCGTAAGACGGTCCAGTCTCGAGAACAATACTGCAGGGATTCTGACGATAACGTACATAGTTTTGTGTGCGCTTCCTTGGTTCTTCCTCGAGAAGCGTCGTCCAGGACTCGCGTTACCCCCTGCAACATCGTTGCTGACCGTAGGGTTCAAGCAAACATACGTTGCCTTTCGCGAGTGTATGAGACTCAAACAGACGTTTTTGTACCTCATATTCTATTTCCTCATGTGAGTATCTCTTTGCTACAATACACGAACTTGACTGAAGGCAATTCACTTCAGGGGAGATGTACTGAACACTACAGTGTACGTTCAAGCATTTATATATATGCCCGTTCTTCGACTAACTGGACCCTTCGTAGCACTGTCATCGGCACACTCCAAAATAGGTCAGGAATTATCACGATACGTCTCGTTCATCATACTAATTCTCGAATTTAGCGTGGTTTCTTACTCCACTCTGGAGCTTACGCTGCTCCTTATTGTTGGTATTGTCGCCCAAGGCGTTGGCATCTAGTACGTTCATACACTAACCTCTGCATTCCTCAATTTGTACTAATGACCTTCGCAGCTTGTTTTGGCTCGTTCAGAAACGTTTCCAGATCTCTACGAAAGCAGTAAGTCTAGCAGCTCATCGTATGTGAATAAATCTAGACGCGGAATGTAGATGCTTTGCTTTAACGTGTTCTGGATTCTGGTACGTTTACTATTACTTCCTATGTTGCGACGGCTGCTGAGTGATCCTCAGATCTTGACCATCTGGGGCCTTATCGGTGTACATACCAACAAGTTCGGCTTCCATCACGTCTGGGAGATCTGGTAAGTCCTGCACCCCCTCCCCCTTCCGTTGACGTCTCTTACCCATATCGATGTCCAGGCTGTATCAAGCATTTTACGGCCTCATGGTCTGTCCCTGGTACGCCTATAGCCAGACCATGATCAGCGAAGTATCCCCTCTCCCACAAATGTATGTCTCAAGTTTCAGTCAACCTTGAGAGGTCTTCCGTGTTGCTAACTACGACGCAGGTTCTTGTTCTTCGCGCTCTTCTCCGTGATTGGGAAGACTTCTGCCTTCATAGGTCCCCTTGTTTCCTCCGCTATAATCACAGCATCCGGAAATAACGATAATATGCCCTTTGCGTTCCTCTTTGCATTGTAAGTCGCTATACCGTTCTTTCTTGCCTTGGGTGAAATTGATTTATGCGATGTCCTAGGGGAACTGTCAGTACAATATTCCTCTACCTCGTCGACGTCGATAAGAGCCGTGTTGAATGCGAGGAGTTCGTCGCCGCAGAAGCTCAGCGAAAAGCTTTCGATGGTGTTGTAGCATAACACCTATACCCGCATAGCAGTGTCGACGTCATCGCTGTAAAAATCCAAGTCTCACAGCTATTTACGGACTCGGAGTCCAAGTGAATGACCGCCGAATTCCCGCTTCCCTCAGTGCCTTGGGCTGCATCAGCCTGGGCGGTGTCACAATGCTGACTTCGCGTGAGATACTTTCTCGACATAAGGTTCCTCTCTTTGACATGAGGTACGAATTGGAGATAAGTAACTGTGCAATGTACTGCGCGTATCTTGTAACTGCAACAAGATAACTCAGATGGCTACTCAAGACTCTGAGCTACCAACCTACGAAACGCTCCCCCGACGTCAGTCATCTCAGGCTGACGAAGAGCTTTCTGAACATACCTTTCAATTGGAAGATAATAAAGGACGACCATGGATTTGGCTGACAGTGAAAAGCAGGTCGAAGGGCGATAAACAGATTCCTTTGTTCTTTGAGGGGGATATGGTTAGTGGTGGTGTTAAGGTCGACTTCTCAAAGAGCAGTGCGATCAAAGCTGTTTCATTGACGGTGTGTACTCTTACTCTCGGATACCTGAATTATGGTACTTACACTCCGTGTCCCAGCTTTCCGCCTGTGTTACAACGGTGGGTCAAGAAGAGACTGAATTCCTCCGCATTAATCAGGTCCTCTGGGATGCGAAGAGACCCTCCTCACTCTCCGAGGAGCTTTCGCCAGGATCGAACCAAAACTTAATGTCCTGGCGTTACGCTTTTCATCTTCCCAGCGAAGTCTCCGTACCTGATAGACCGAAAGGCCCAAAGTCGCCATACCCTATACCCCCTAGTTTTTCGGAACGAGGAAGCCCGGTATATGTAGACTATAAGCTCATCGTGACTGTTCATCGGGCTTTGTTCAGAATTGATCACACGTACGTCCTACGATACTTCTATATAACCCGGGCCTCTTGCATGGTATATTTCATACATCAATTTCACGCGATAGACTTGTCACGAGCTTCGCATATACACCGAAGTGGCGAGCGGAACCCCCTTCACCTCTACGCCAAGTAGCCTACCAGGAAGGTAGTTCAATCATTGGCCCGGAAGGTGACCCCGATGGATGGAAGGTCTTACCCGCTGTCTCTGTCAAAGGCACTATATTCAACTCAAGAGAAATTGAAGCTACATGCTCTGTGGGTCATTTTTCCTATTGTTCGTACTGCTCGTTTTCTTGCGGATATCTAACCAGTGTGTAGTTAGCAATCGCAAAACCGGTAAGCGTATGTGATCAAACGACCATGTTCCGTGACATACCATACAACATAGCTCTCCTTCGCAGCTGGCTCTCCAGTCCCGCTGTTCGTCACTATCGAGTCTACGGACTCACAAGCATTGGATCTTCTCTCAACTCCATCATCGGTGAGGATATCACTATTCCGCGAACGCATAGTAGGAAAGCAAGCAACAAAAGCGGAAGAAGCCATCGAAGACTCGGCTAAGGACAGGGGCCAGAGCTATAACACGATCGTTGAGCCAGTAGGTTCGGCGTTCTTCTGGCCTTCTGAAGAAGGTGGTAGGGTAGAGGGGAAACACTCTCTTCAGGGAGAGATGGAGATCAAGGCTGGGTCGAAGCCTTCCTTCGTGTTTCCTGGCTTTGCACTTCGGGTAGGTCATCTCGCCATTTCGCCCGTGAAGGTCGCTTCGACATCCTCGCAGTATTACATTGCACTTCTTCCATTTGATGCTCCTGGATTCGTCGCAGAATCAAAAGACGGGCCGTATCTGGTGACAGAGAAGATAACGGTCACTACTTTGAATTCGCCGGGTATGATCCCTCGATCGTTTGCTCCCCCTGGGTACGAGCGGAAAGACGAAACGGATTTCAACAATGCCGTTGGGTACCTGGAAAATGGAAATCAAAGGTATGTTGAAGGAATGTAGTCTGACTGCATTGTTCACTCTTGGCCTGTAGGTTCTATCACCGCGGTGGCTTCGCATGATGTGGCTCATGCGAAAGCCGATTAGTTGGTTGTCAAAAGCTTTCGCCCAGTTCCATTAGTAGTATAGTCTCGAAAGTAGAATCCGACTTTGGGTTTTGCGTCCCGTATGCCCCAACACCAGCCAATAGCTCTGCATCGCTCCCGGGTACATCCCAAGAGTATGATTCCGTCCTCCTCCTCCCCACAAATATGTATGTATCGCTATCATCTTCTGACAATGTCCCATACACTCTCCATCCCTCATTTACATCGGAGACGCCTGAATTACCATCAGAAGATACCTGAGTATCCTTCTGCTTGCATAAGACAGGGACGAAGTCGAACCACAACCCAAACGCCGACCAGAATGGGGTCTCTTTGGGGAGACTGCGAATCTTGTACGAGATAATCACTTTCGTAGGATGCTCAGGATCACCAAAGGGAGGAGAAGTGAGTTGAATGAGTGATCGCAAGAGTGGCCCAAGTAGCTCGGGAAAGTAAACCTACTCCCCAGGTATACATTCATGGCACCGACATCAAAGAACTGAGGGGAACTCACCAAATCACTGCATATGATATGGGTGATAAAATATGCAACATCCTTTGAAAAAGCACGCAGCCGCTCCAGCAGTTGCTCTACATGATCAGAGTTTCCCCATGCAAGCGGGCAGACTTCAACTCTGGGTTGAAGCGGACGTGAATGTGATTGATTGGCTAAATATTCGGCCAGGTTCTTCTCTAGCAGAGAACAGACCTCAGGTAGATCTGAGGCAATCACGATATCCTGACGCCCTGCCAATACCTGAGCGAGCAAAGCTACAATGATACCTGTTCCTGATCCTAATTCTAAGATCTTGAGATCACGCTCCTGATCCTCGGGTGGCAAGAATAGTGGGTCAAACTCCAATTGAGGGACATTCAATAGATATTTTTGCATCGTATACGCGGCCTCCCTGCATTTTTGAGAATGATTCAGCTGTCGTTGATGATTTCACAGTTGCCCGCATACCACACGCGCCCGGCGATTCCGTACGTACGGATTGCCTCATTCTGAGCCTCAACATCGAACGCTTTGAGTGATGTTTGTCCTCTTGTGGATGCTGAAATAGCCAAGTTGGGAGGGAAATTAGGATTTGCCATTGTCGGAGGCAGGTAAGACCTACTCGAGAGATGACGACACAGACGATCGATGAGGCAGACGATGTTTGCACGCCTTTGGTTCCAAAGCCCTTGCCAAATATATCCATTATAGTCTCAATAGGGTAATCGGCCTTGCTCGTGAAAAGACTCGGACTCGGAGTGCCTGCCGGGATTTCAGCGACGCGGTCGGGTTCATTCCGGCAAAGAACACATGCAGGTCTGCATCGTACGGTGCCCACTCTGAGCTGGACCATTACCATCACCTTGCAGTGTGTTCTCTGTCGACAGTGAATACTTCATCGTAGTAATTCACGGAATCGTGGTACGACGGCGTTTAGTAATTCAGTCCTATCGTTGCGTAACTCAGCGATCGAATAAGGACTGCAGTGCATTTCATTTCTGTTCCTACACTATCACGAACTAGACCGCTCTCAAGAGGCCTCAATGTCGAGCTCAAAGCCAACACAACTTACGCCCTTTAGTGCTGCCTTGGCAGGTGCATTAGGGGGATGCTTCAGCAATGCGTAAGTAATCCTGGCTTTGCCTAGTGCATGCATAATGACACCGTATTGACTCCTTTCAGTGTTGTGTATCCCTTGGATGTGTAAGCATCAAATGCATGTGCACATGGGACTCTACTCATGACTCTCTTCAGTGCCAAAACTCGGATACAGGCTGCGACTGATGTCAAGGAAGAAGATAAAGACAAGCTCAGCGTATTGACTGTTCTATACGAAATCTTCAAGGAAGAGGGACTTGGGGGACTATACGGAGGATTCGGAGCTACTATGCTCAATACGTTCTCTATGCGTGCGTACTCCTCAATCGATATGAAAGCTTACATTCATAGACGGCCCACAGAGTATGCATACTTCTTCTTCTACTCCTTCGTCCGTACATCGTACATCAAACGAGCAAGTGCGAAGCTTCCAAAGGGCGCGGCACCTGTCCCGCTATCAACTGCCGCTGAGCTTATGCTTGGTGCAGTAGCCGGAGCATTGGCCCAGATTTTCACCATTCCTGTGTCCGTAATTGCTACGCGTCAACAGGTCGGAAACTCCAAGCGTAAAGCCTCGCGTGCACTGCAAGGCACAGATACTGAGAAAGGCCAGACTAAAGCGGAGGATGAGGCTGAAACATACGACGACTCCTTCCTCGGAGTTGCAAAGGAAATCATCGAAGAAGAGGGCGTGACTGGACTCTGGTTGGGGATCAAGCCCGGTCTAGTCCTTACCGTTAATCCCGCGATCACGTATGGTCTTTACGAACGTGTGAAAGGGATTGTACTGCTTGCGAAGCAGACAGCCAGCGGCGGAAGTAGTGCCGCTAACGAGAAACTCAGTCCATGGATGACATTTGTCATTGGTGCTATGAGTAAGACACTCGCAACCATTGTGAGTGTAAAAACATCATTGTGATGCTCCTCTACCTGACAGTTGAATTATAGGTTACATACCCTTACATCATGGCGAAAGTCCGTATTCAAGCTCGGAGCGCTGATGTGGAGGATGCGCTTGAGGAACATCATCCAAAGCCTCAACCTCATCACTATCACCATGACAAGTATAAGCATGCTGGCGCATTGGATATCCTTGCAAGGGTGTGGAGGAAACAAGGCTTCGTTGGGTGGTACCAGGTAGGCGACATTGACCTCCTTCGCACTATTTGGTATATTGATTCTTCGTACAAGGGCATGGAGGCTCAGATAACGAAAGCGGTCATATCACAAGCACTGCTATTCTTGTCCAAGGAGCAATTCGAGCAATGGACACTCATGTTTATGGTGCTTTTGTGGCGTCTACGCAGACGAGCTGCTGTGTAGGTTCGATGTAGCTATAGCGTATATACTTGGATATCTATTCCGCTTCTCCTGTATCCCTTGTCCAATAACCCAAGAACGATTCACAATGAGACTTCGAGATTATGAGACTGAGGCCGTCGGGGACTCGGACCATATTCGAAATAAGGATTAGGTTATATATTATAATGGGAAGCTACTATTAACGAGGACATAATAAGAGAGGAAAGTGAGAAAGTCCAGAATAACAACGAGAAATATTGGGATGCTACGAGTAGTCTATGGACAAAGGTTAGAACAGATACAGCGAGAAAGCGACAGGACACAGCGATAATGAGAACACAGAGCAAGATTATGTGCAAATAAGGTTGATTGGCACAACGCTAAGAGTGCATCGCGCGGCCACCTGGGCCACGCAAGGGAACGAGAGAGTGGGACTGGACCATTTAAGGTTGCTGGGAACTGGCAAAGAAGTCAGGTCATGCGTAAGACAGCCGAGGGGACAAGCTTTGACGCACACTGGCACATAGGTGCACACGAGGTTGCGCTTTTGGCAGTTCGCACACGTAGTTCGCCCATCGCATTTCAGTTTACGTCCTAAGAGCGATCGATCAATTCGAAAGTGCGCAAGACAAATAAAGTTTGCACGAACCACGACAGAATATACAGGCCATGGGTGTACGCCGGGGAGTCCTTGGGACGTAGTTTTCTTCATCTGAATCGTTGCCACGACGGCCATAGCGTGAGGGGCTCTGTGCCGGGGTAAATGATGAGCTGACGGCGGCGGAAGGAATCCTACTCACCTGAGGAGTGGACATGGCTAGTGGAGAATTAGGTTTAGGGGCGACGAGTTATACTTTAGGTGGCCCGTGGCGTGGATGCGATGGAATGATTGGATTGAGGAAGCTCGAAAGACAGACCTCCCAGCTTTTATACGTTGGTGCCACTGCCGCCACCAGCAACCTCGCTTGCCGCACGGCGAATCGGATGCATGTCGACTGGGTATTGGCAAAAGCTATCCAGGTCGGTTGTCCTCTGTCGAGATACAAATCTCTCTCTTTGCCGGTCATGACGACACAAAAATGGCGGAACCGTTCAAAGAATAGGCTGTCAACAGAGTAAGATCTACATAGATCTACCTTCAATCACGTTTCATGAACAAAGAAGGCAGGCAAAAATCAAACACAAATCGAAGGCGCGCGGAATCCCGCCACGGATTAGGAAAAGTTAGGAGAACCTGGAATATGAAACACGATGACGACGCGAGAACCGCTCCGCCGACAGGTAGCCCTTACGCTCCCTTACGCTGCGAAAGCTTTCCCGAGAATAACCCAAGACTCGTCAGCACCAAGAATGTGACCGAACGTTGAGGCGCCCTTCGGCGATGGTAACACAGGCTGGCTGTCGTGGCCAGGCATCAGGCCCTTCACAGACATTGCGCCGCGGGATTTGATACTGCGAAGGGAGAGGCGGAGATCAAAAGCGGATGTCAAACCCGCCGTCAGCCCGAATGTTAAGCTATGTTGTACATAGCATGCTATAGCCATACCGTGCATGTTTCGTGGCACATTCTTGGAGGTCTTGACGATTTGAGCTAACAACGGCGGCGATATTCGGGACATGTGCACGATATTGGATGAGAAGCAGGTCTGCGATCGGTTGTTGAGGCCCCAGAAAACTTCTGTGAACGCGTAACTGACAGTGTATTGGCAACGCAAAATTTGAGCTCTGGACCTTCGCGGGAGCGAAGCGAAGGCCCAGTCGCGAACGGGAAAGAGCCACGTGGAGTCGAGACACTGCCAACAGGCGCAGCCGCCCAACATAGTATATCGCCATACGCGTGTCCTTGAGCGTCGCGATTCGTTCAGCCGTGAAACATGACGACTCATTGGCTCAACGGTCAACGGCGGCCATTGTGTTTGGGATATCTGGCAATGGCCCTCCCAAGAAGCCCGAGCACAAGAAATGTCGGCGGATGTGCATACTTATTCTCCCGTCGCTAGGCCACGGCGACTCGCGAGCTCTTGGTAGTCACCGTTGCTGCAATCGACAAGCCTGGAGCCCCACCCGAAGCTATATCTGACATACGCCTAAACCTACAAGCCGAATAAAGCACAGTCAAGTTATGTTTGAACGTGCAGCGCATGTCGTTTGGCGGGCTTGCCGGTTCCTGAGCCTTGGAGGAATCATTCAAGGAGGCTTACACGTAAAAACCGCATTGGGCAGTTCGCCGTACGCGTCATAGTTCCAAGGGCTGGTCGTAACGTTGCCAATAGGCCACAGCTGGTTGTCTGGACTTCCGAGGAGCTGTATTGTCACGATATGTGTACCCTGGTACTTGGTCCGGGTTGCGGGTCGGTGTCCAGACTTGGCACCGGAAAGAGTATGCTAGATGGCGAAGCGTACATTCAAGACCCACGATGACTCGCGAGAAGGTAAACCTGAAACAGAAACATATGGCTAAATCAGGGCAAGCCTAATCTGGAAGAGGGAACTACCAAAACTACCAAGGTTGGTACAGTGACTAACTAGTACTTGACTTGATTGAAGCGGAGAGATAGCCTAGGATAGCCTTTTGAACTGAACTCGTGACGTACCCGTATCACAGCGGATTGTATTGAGATAGGAATGCACATACATAGGCACCTTCGATGAACGTAAACTTGTGCTGCGGCCAGGAGTATGCAGGTTAAACCTTTCAGCCGTAAGACTGTTGCACCGGCGGAGACTGCAAAGTCATATTCATCGCTCTAAGATGTTCCAGGAGACGCAGTGCTATGGCACACAGGTTTCTTGAGCTTTTTTAGTCGAGGCGGACGTTGCGAGGTTTGTGTTCATGATTTGAAATGATCTACATGCGCAAGCATAAACATTGATATTGTGGCGTATCAGCACGGTCAACGCGGAATAATCAGTTTGGAGTCATCTGCACTGCGACGGCGCGCCCATTGGATGTGACTGTGGTTCATGCAAACTTCATGGCAACGAGAGTGGAATAGCCCTGGCCCCTAAGGCCTATGTTCGCTTGCCGGCTAGGTAAACGGGGTTGACCTCGAGTCCAGACTTGAACGTAGCCCAATACCAACTGGGTGGCGGAAGACATCATTCCATAAATTTGACATTCATTTGAAAATCCACTTACTATAGCCAAGGTCCCTCTCGAGAAGTCCGAGTCGAATTTGCTAACGACCACGAACCGACAGTCTGGACATAATGGAAGCATGAGAGACTCAGAAGGGAACTCCCTCAAAAGTCAGAGTGTCGGAACCTCGGCGCAAAACCGCGCAAATGTCACATGTCGCTGAATACGCAGAGCACCTGCAATACGCATCGTAGTGCGTCAGAAGCTCCTGAGACATCGCTATACACTGAAAACAGCGTAAGCACAATCAACCTCTAACGGCGTGAATAGTCAGCGGGACATTTTTGGCGTCGGGGATAGACTCACGGATGTGGTGTTATATCGTTCTTGGCATCTGCCAGACAAACTTTCGCTAAGATGGAGTCCTAGAGAATTGCGGGAGGGTCCAGTTGTAGTGAAGCATCTGTGGATACCGTCGTGGCATCCTCTTGCAAAAAATTAGGAGGATTATGACGAGGGTCTTCGTTGCCTTGCAAGGTTTGCAAGGTTTGTGTACATGTCCATGTCTGGCAAAGGATTTTCAAACGCTCACCAGTTCGCTGATGGAGGAAAAGCGAGTAAGCGACTGGAATTCGCGCAGCCTGAGCCCAAGGCGCTTGATTGGCGCTAATGCGGCAATGGCCGGTTGCTTAGTCACACGTGATCGCGTCCCATCTGAGTTTGCAGCGTGAAGCCTTGTTCAAGCAGTCGCGCCAGTGTGGCTTGTTTCTTCCTTCTCCCTTCTAATCGTCGTTGCTATCTGTTCGCTCAATTATAGATCTGGGAAAAGGCATTCAGGACAAGATCTCACCACTGAAGTTGTCCCAACATGTCCTTTACTACTGGGTCAGTACGATTCTCAAGTTCAAACATGTTTGCGCTTGACTTGACCTTCCAATATGTAGCGCGTCCCTATTCGGTGCCCCGAAGCCCTCAGGCTCATTGTTTGGCCAAAACAATACGACAACACCTCAGGGTGGAGGTCTCTTTGGAGGGACGAACACAAACCAAACCAATGCACCTTCTCTCTTTGGCCAGTCGCAACAACCACAGCAGCAGCAGCAACAACAACAACAACAACAAGGCTCGTCCCTGTTTGGTTCGAACTCAATATCAGGCAATACACTTGCTGGTGGAAGCTCGTTAGGCCAGCCGCCACAGAATCAGAATCAACCTCAACAGGGCTCTTCGTTATTCGGCGGCTTTGGTGCTAAACCTGCACAACCAGCCGGGGGGACTGGCCTGTTTGGTTCAACAAATCAACCTCAACAGCAGCAGCAGAATCAGCAGAATCAACCGAGTTCACTGTTTGGCAATACGAACAATGCTCAGCCCCAGCAAACGAACACGTTCGGCGGATTTGGATCATTTGGAACAAATACGCAAAACCAGAACCAGAATCAAAACCAGAACCAAAATGCGGGTCAATCAACGCTATTTGGAAGTACGAACACGAATACTGGTACGACACAGAACCAGTCAACTTTCGGAGGGTTTGGTGGTGGGTCGACGAATACTGGGACTCTGTTTGGGAACAGACAACCTTCGCAACAACCGTACGTTTTGTCGTAATACCGCATGGAGCTTGTAGCACGACAGTCTGACACTTATTGATACGATTTCTCTACGCCCGCTCTCGTCGGATGCACACAAGCAGGATGTCAACCACACAGACAACCCCCACTGGCGCACCGCCATTTACGAAATCGACAAAGTTTAACGACCTTCCCGAGGACGTCAAAAGGGTTTTCGAACAAATTGAGTGCGTACCCCTTCCCTGCGCCGCCATCTTCGCATTGATGTTAATGATGTATGTCCCTTGTTCCAATTTTCGACCGGTGATGTTTCGCCAGCTCGCATATCCAAGGGCGGATACAGATTAGCAACGACCTGAAACAGCGGAAACTCGGTGACGAGGCCACAAAAGGACGAGAGCAAATATACGCCGTACATCAAGTGCGTACAACCTTCCGTCATTTCACCACCTGGTTGCACTCTGACGAGTTGAAAACTTTTGAACAAACAAAAATCATATGCCCCGTTTTGCTGCCCTCTTCTTTTGTGGCGCTAGGATTTGTTGAACACGATCAGCGTTATTCACAGCGATGTTCATCTTACGCGAGACTTGAAAAACAAAGTGGATCAGACCGTCCAGGATACCATCATTGCTACCCGGATTGTGGATGGATTCAGGAACCCTCAGCAATATGGACAGTACCTCAGGAACCATGCCGACTTCCCTCTTGAGTATGTCCCCGTTTTCCGAAATACACCGAGACAGCCCATTGTTCGCCGTGTTTGGGGGACAAAGATATTGATTGCAATGAATTTCTCTCGTATAGGTTCTTTAATAGGGTAACGGAGGAGATGAAGGAGCGACTGAGATGGTGTAAGATTACGATTGAGGTAGGATCTCTTTTTGGCATGTTTTTCTCCCACATGCTGTCAATGAACTGACCCACTTTGCAGGCGATTGAGCGTAAACTCTCCTCCGCAGCATCCCAAGTCCAATATACCCCACAAGGTCAGGGTCTCACATGTCTCTGTGTTCCTATAGCCCGTTATTGAGTCGTTACCCACAGTTATTGCGTCGACAATTGAGACACAACACGAATCATTCATCGCTCTCGCATCGAAAACAGCTGAACTTGATGCCGAACTGCAGAAAGTGAAAGCGCTATATACCCAATTGTGGAGAGCAAAGACTGGCAGTATGCGCGACCCTTTCAACCAGCTCGATAGGGCCAACGGTGGAGACTTTGGTTTGGAGGGCCTGGCTGCGAGCGGTGGGAAGTGAAGATGTACTCGTTCGTTGTTGGATCAGTTTGGGCATCTCGCGCAATGGTATCACTCTCTCGTTGCTCTCACATGAACATTTGTGAAGATAGCCAGAACATATCTCACAGAAAGATTATCAAGTGTCTCGGGTATACACATCCAAAGCCCATTACCAAAACATATCGAGAAACAAGGGCGGTAGAAACAACCTAATAGCTATGTCCTTACAGAAGGAAAGTGACACCGAGAAGGGCGACGACACCGGCGAAAGCCAGCTCAACCTGAGCCATCCTGGAGACGCCGTTTGTCTGTCCAGAGTTGGTGGGCTCAGTGGCAGTGGGGGACGGCGCAGAAGAACCGCTTTCACTAGTGGCAGAAGCGCCTGAGGACGAAGAAGACGACGACGAAGGGGTAGAGGGTGTTCCGGAAGAAGCCTGGGCCTTTGCTTTGAATGCAGCGGCAGTTTGGTCGCCTGTTACGGGCGGATTGACGGAGAGGACCATTCCGGACTTGCAGTCCTGGTTGGCCGACGAGAAGAACCAGAGAGGGTTAGTGTCGTTTACCTGAGAAGGTATAGTTGGTGAGAACATGATGTGTGTTTTTTTACAATGGGTTGCACGCTACCAGAAGATCGAAGGAAGCACCAGTATTTGAGTTGACTGATCCAGTGCTCTGGATACCAGTGTCAAAGCCGCCCTCTTTAGGGGTGCAAGGGTTATCGAAAGTCGACTCTGTACGTCCATAAGAATTGTTAGTGTGCGTACATTCGCATCAAAGATAGAGTCGTACGAGTTGCGCTGTGTTGGATAGAAGGCGGGTTCTTTAGATACTCTGGAAGGGCGAAAGTAAAGGTGATGGTGTCGCCGGCTATCGTATGGCACGATATGTTTAGCTACACACTCTCGATCGAGCGCAAGCCACTCACCAGCGGGCCTTATAGTAGACGGGTCAAAACCGAGGCCAGGTTGACCATCCGTCTCGTCAATACCAACGGTAACCTAGAGATAACACAGTGAGTCGATATAACGCCTCAAAGGTTCCCGAGACAAACTCACCGTGTATTGGAAAGCATTCGCCAACCCAAGCAGCCCAACGAACGGTAGAAGAGCAGACTTCATCATTCTGACCTGGATTTACTGAACAAAGAGCGACAATGAGAGAGTGGTTGAGGTAGATTACAGAGGATGTAAAGCAAGCCGTTAGAAACGTGAAACCAAGCGTACGAAGCCAAGCGAACAGCACTTCCACCGACGTGCTTGGCGGGCGCGGTTGCCTTTTTGGGAAGCGGCGCGAACTGACGCGCGGCACGCGCCCGACGCGTGTAACACGTGATGTGTTTGATTCCTCCGCACAATCAGCACGGCGACGAGCTCAACGTCAACATTGTCCTAGACTTGGTCCTGGACACCTGAATGCTAATTGTACTTGGTAAATCTTCAGTTTTTGTCGGATACTTCATCAATATGACTTACAACATTGCGTTCCCAGCCCGAGGTATCCGTTGAACTCATAAGGCAGCAGCTAGTCCGGGAACAGCAAAATGTCTACAGTCCCAACGACACCGCGGAGACATGCTACGATCGACCCCAATACTTCTACCCCCGCTGCGACTCCACATACATCTCGAGTTGCAACATCTGTCCTCCAGTCCTCACCACACTACACGACTACGAGGAGGCACTCGCTTTACGGAACTGAAGATAGGATCATCATCGACCCGGGTTCTCGTATCTGGAAAGTCGGCTTCAGTGGTGAAGGGAAGCCGAGGGACGTATTTGTTGCCAGAAGAAAGGAGGGTGGCACGCTTTGGAACCTCAATAGGGCTGCAACTGGGCCTGATCGGGAGGAAGAAGATAGACTGCTAGAGGCAAGATTGCAGGACTGTCTAAGAGCAGTCTTTCACGAGTACGCCGCACTAAGTCCTGAGTTCTGAATCTCCATTTGACGTGCTGAAGCTAGCTCACTTTTAACCGATCCCAAGTCGCGAAAGGTTATATTGATTGAGCATCCCCTGCTTCCGATTCATGTAAAAGAGAAGATGGCGAGGATCCTCTTCAACAATCTCCAGGTTCGCCTAACTTCTTTCGACAATCCTTGCTTTGCTCAATACGTATCATCTAGGTGCCTTCTGTATCCTTTGCCTCAAGTCCTCTTCTGTCCCTGCTCGCCGCCGGTAGGCTAACTGGTCTTGTCTTGGATTGTGGACATCTCGAGTCGACTGTTCTACCAGTAAGCTCCGTCCTTTTCCTCTAAATATCACTCTGCTTAGGGTATTGGAGATCTACGGTGCACGTCCGTTGTTCCCTCAGTTACAAACAACACCATTGGCAGGAGCTAGGTTGTCATATCACCTTCGAGCTTTGCTACTCCTGTTCGGAACATATCTTCCTCCTCCAACGTCTCTCAGTGCCGCCGCCAACATCCCTGCATCAACGCGCTCTACCAGGGTACCCGAGGAGGTTCTGACTGAATCAGTTATCGAAGAACTCAAGACCCGGATATGCTTCGTCAGTGAGCCCCTTGATACTTCTGAACTGCATGATCCCCAAGCGACCTCCGGCGGCGACGAGGCATCTGAGATGGATATACCACCCTCGTCTGACACGGGAATGTCAGAATCGTCCTTCACGCACATCTCCGGCGAGCTTGAATCGAACCAGTCATCTCAACAAGCTCCTTCATCAGGGTTCTCTGTTGTTTCTCACTCGCACGCGCCGTCCAATCTGGACAGACCACAGCCTGGTGAAAGTCATTTGCAAGCATTGGCGAAGATGTATATGCGACATTCAACTGCTACCGATCTAAGGGTCAGAGTCGAACCTCCCCCAAACCAACAAACAGGAACGGGAAGAGGAACCCTCATCGTTCCTGGGTGGATCCGAGAACGTGCTGCGGAAGTGCTCTTTGAGGGTGGAGATGTCGATGAAGCGAGTGTCGCGGAAGTCATCTTGGAATCTCTTCTAAAGGTGAGGTGTACCCCAGAAACAGCAAAACATTGACTTCACCCTCCTGATTATTTCGCTGATACTTTGGATATTTGTGGCGTATAGGCACCGGTAGATCTCCGGAAGACCTTAGCAGCCAATATTCTTGTCGTAGGCGGCACTCCAATGATGCCAGGTTTCATTCCTCGTCTCCAGTCCGAACTCTTGCGAGCAGTTTCTCCGCGCAATCACGACCAAGACACATATGACGGACTCACGCCAATGGGCTCTCCAACCCGACATGGAAATAGGCGATCAAGACCGAAGTCAACCGGACACGGACGATATTCCGCCCTCAAATCGCTTATACCGTATTTCGCGATCATGAACCACCCATCGCCTCCTCCCCCTCAGACAGCTCGGGCGGCTGTCTCTGCTGGAAAGGCACCTGCGTTTGCCCCTGCAGCGATGGCTTGGGTCGGTGGGTCCCTTGCTGGGTACGTCATTATGTACTTCGGATTACCTCAGTCTTCACTTCTAATCACTGATTGCCTTCTTTTCCTTCATTCCATTCCATGTCATACTTACACTCTGCTTGACATGTGTTTATGTGCGTTCCGTTCGGCACTTACCACTCTACAGGGCACTTAAAACGGGAGGTATCGAGATCACACGAGAGAAATGGGACGAAGCGGACGCCGCTCAGCCGGATTCGGGTGACGATCTGGCGAATATCGTTGAGCAAAAGTCGATCCACAGTCTTCTGCCCGATTGGACGAGGTCGCCTCTTCCTGCAGGAGCACCTCCAGCACCTCGCCCTCCCCCGCCACAACCGATCGCACCCGCGTCGCCTCAGACTGCAGTCGGTGCATAAAATGATAGCAGGCCGAAGTTTCAAGGAGGAGACGAAGATCCTGTATTATTCTAATTGCGTGGTGACAGTTGCCGATCCTCCGATGAGAGAGGACAGCAACTGTACCTATTCTATTGTACATCGTTGACTTTCTAGTGATATACCAGTGACTACTTTTCCTGACGAGATGGTATCCTGGATCCAAAACAGTCCCGAAAGTCCTGCCTTCCGATACGGAGGCGAAATTACAAGCAGGAAAGTACACGGAGAGTTGAGAAGTCGAAGCAGCCCCAACGGCAATGGCCAATTACAACAACAGAATGGAACGAAGTGTGCGAAGGGAACATGGCAATTCACGAGTATTCTCGCGAATGCCGGTAGCTAAAAGTACAGATGGCGGGCCGGGGAGGAACATCACGGCAGAAATTACAACATAATGTGAAGATTGAAGTGAAGAACCAGAATATCGAAGGAGTTGAGTCATAACAGGTCGTAAAAATCCAAACAAGTGGTTAATCAAGGGGCAGGCAAAAACGAGAACGAAGCGAGATGGTCAGAAGCCATTGATGATGCGAAGAGTGAGTTTGCCGACACAATTCGATGCAAGCTCTTGCCACTCTTGCTCGGCAGTGATGTATCGCAACCCGCTGGTATTCAAAACCCCAACGGCAGAAGTAGAGTTCGATCGTGGTCGACCCCTCGGGGGAGGTTTGGCAGCGGCAGCAGGGTTCGTGACGATCGCAACGACGAAACCCTCTGTGAGAGTGACGTTCTCCTGAGAGAGGAACTTATCGCGTATCCTCTCCCGAAGTGTAGCCAGGGACATTGTTTGCGCGGCTTTGAGCAACACGGCTGTGTCCTCCCTCAGAACGGCTTTGATGGTGAAGGTATCCATGAATGTAGAGCCGCGAGGGCTCGAACTGGTCGAAGGGGCGGTGGAGGCAGTTGGACTCCATGGTATGTGGAACTGACCCGGAGGTCGGTTTTGGAAGGGTTTGGGGTATCGCTCGGGGGTAGAGATTATTTGGGTAACGTTGTTGGACGTACGTTCGCGTCCGGGGGTCCCTGGTATTTGTGACGACTCAATATCGTCGAAAGAAGGTCTGGTGGTGTTCACAGAGGTTGAACGCAAACCAGGGTCTGCAACAGTCTCGTCAATGACTACAGTGCTCGTTTGAAGGTCAGACTCAACATACCATAGAAATAAGAATCAAGCAGTTCGTCTCGTTGCTCATCCCAGACCTCTTCGTTCGGTACGGCAGCCGTAGGGGTGTTTCTGCGAGAGCTTCCGGTTGATGATGATCGTTTCAAGGACGAAGTAGACGGACTCATGAATCGTCTAGGGAGGACGGCATCCACAGAGGAGTCTGTCATCATCGAGTTCATCGTTACAACAGATTCACGGACATTCCGCTGAGGTTTACGGAACCCCTCGCTCACATCTGAAATCGACGGGAGCGACATCATGCTAGACATTGACGTCCTCCATGAAGCTTGGTCGGAGAAGCCTGTCAATGCCATAGAAGAATGTGCGGATGAATCTGTATAACTTGTAGGTGACTTTGGCATCATCTCTTGCGAAGGAATACCGTCTGGCTGTATTCCATTGACTGTGAGTACGCCATCAGGGTCTACAACCACAGGTCCTTGTGCAGTGGGTGTGAAGACCAACCCTTGTCGATGACTTGTACGATCTGGGGTAGAAGCGCTCCGCTGTCGACGTGCAGGAGGTAGGATGTCTTCAGAACCCATGGATAGGTTCGACATGTGAGGTACCAACTCCTGACCCTCTGGGAGAGCTTCCAAACCACCTGAGAGCCGTCCAACGATGACAGAGTCTCGCCACATCACATCGTCAAGGGATACGTCTTCTGGTATACTAGGTGCGTACGCGCCACCTGATCCACCCATGGCAGCACCGACACTAGAAGCCCTAGCCCTGCCCGGCAACGAACGGTGGTGAGCACTGGAGCGACTGTGATTATCCATTATAGGACTGGCGGGGGTAAGTGAACCATTTTGATCGACAGTGAATGTTAGGTTGGCGGGTGCTGACGAAGGAACAACGCTTGTTGTTGAACGGACCTCAGGGTCAGACGTTCGAGAGCGTCGTGGGGGAGACACAGGGCTGGGACTAGGGGGGAGATCGGGGTATGATGTCGGTAGCTGTAGGGAGATGTTCGAAGCGGAGAAGTACATGGAGAATGCGCTGCTAGCGATAGAGGACCGGCTGCTTCGCGGGCTGTTTGCCCGCTTGGCCTCTTTAGCAGCTTTCTCTTCATGATCTTGATCCCGACGCCAATACCCAAAGAAGTCACGTATAACTCTGGAATTCCGAAGCTCCTTGATGAGAGTAGGTACATCCTCCTGGAAGAGAGCCTCAATCATAGCTTTGAACTCCTTTGCGCGCTGGTCAATGGTAGCCTGACTTGGCTTGAATAGTGTCCCCTTCCTTGACAACTTGGGTATGATCTCGTGTACGTCTTTGGCAATGCTACTTGCCTCTGGACCGGGGGGCAACGATTCAAACGAGGCAGCTTGTTCACCATGCTGGTACATCTCCCCCTTCTTGACTCCCTTACCCTGGGCCAACCTTCGTCTTTTCTCATACGCCATCGACTCGTACTCGGCCTCAAGCAAGTCTTGAAACCAAAGACAATCTTCCCACCTTCGCCAGACCTCGTACTCTGTCGCAGATTTGGAAGAAGAACCAGAGCCGGATTTGGAGGCTTTTTCGGATATAGTCGATGTTCTCCGTGACGAGCCCGAAGACGATCCTGAGGTCGACGAAGAATCATCGTGGACCCGTTGTATGGGTGTAATAAGCAGTCCGTAGGCAAAGCTGCTTCCTATGACAGTCGTCTGATAAGTAGACGAAGTCAGCACGAAAAGTAGGTTACATACCTAGCTTCATGGCGGGCAGTACCTGAACGGTGAAAACGCGTGGCGGAGGTCGCATGACGGCTCTCTTGAAGTTCTGATGTATTCTTGACATTAGTTCATTGCACTATACAGGCAGATTGTAGCGATACAAACATGTTGAATGGGCGGCCCGCCTAAATGACCGGTCCCTGGTACGCCCTACAGACTGTTATCAGCACTTCGCACTCAGGTGGGTGACAAGGATGGAACTCACATCGCCCTCTCCGCTCAGAGGTAGGAGCACATTATTATGCATGATGCTGGTATTGACTCAATCTGTGTTCGGGGGATTGGGAGAGGAAGAGGGGACAGAGGGGAAACGTAGCACTTGAGATATGCGTGGAAAGGTCGTGAGGGACACTGTAATCACAATACTAGGGCGTGAGTATGGTGATGCAAATCAAGAACCCTAGAACCCTGACCTCTGTAGAATAATAGACTTTTCACACTGAACGAAGGGGTTAATCGCCGTATGAAAGGCGATATTCAAGGCAAAATGACCTGCTTAAGCACCGATGAATGGCCGTCAAATCAGTGAAATGACATTGAGCCCTGACATACCTCGGATGTCTCAGAAAAAGAGGTAAAAAGGATGGAAAAATCCAGGATGTTTCGCTTCTTCCTCGACGTTGTCGTCGTGGGCGAAGAGCAGGCGGGGTAGGTAGAATTGCGAATACATGCTTGAGGGGAATCCATGTGGCTGTTGTTATTGTCTTTCCACCCGTTCCGGATTTGGAAACCAGGGTCATTTGATATCTATTTGATGGGACCGATCATCCCGCTTCAGACGCGCTCTCGCAGTCTCATCAGGCTCCTTCTTGCTCCTTCTCATCTCAAGCTCATTCCCATCCTTCCGGCTACGGACCATACTCTAACTTCCCCGGCTTCGCATCTGTCCAGAGGGCGTTCAGAATTTCCAAGCAACGCGGCATTTTAGTGAAGCTGTCGCAGATACGGCGACTGAAACTGAGTGAGAGCACAGGTCACGAAACTCATCCAATGAATGTAATACAGTAAAATATCGCACAGCCGGTGATTCAAAGCTTGTCTCATATGCGACAGGACCCCCGAAAATACACCAAAATGTCGTTCGGGAATTTCTCATTTTTTCTCGGGACGCCCTCCGGGCGGAATCTCGGGAATCCGAATGACATGCCGGGATTGGGCAGATTTTCTCGGGACTAGTATATCAACATCTGAATAAAATTCGCATTTTTATGGATTTTTACAAAAAAGGTTTTCATGCTTCCTGAGAGCATCACGACGCCTCTCTGAGCCAGCGAAACATCTGTAAAGACTGCGAACGTAATGATTCTAAACCTAAAGCAGTACTACGATATTATAGCCTTTCACTCTTTCTCGGGTCCTGCACAATTCAAGTTCCCGCGCTTCCGCACCGCCTTCCAACCATTGTGTGGCGCGTTCCAGCCCAGTCGTCGTGCGATCTCCCTTGGTTTCTCGCAAGACCTGATGAATCTCCGGATCGACTGAGAGCTGAGTTTGTACTGACATAATACGTGGTTCACTTGTACCTACAAAAACTCGTCTTAAAAACACTAATGTATGTGCCCAGCTGAGCCTCCACCTCCGCTATCTCGGGACTGCCGACCATCCTCCCACCGGAGGGGCTGAATTCTCCGGAAAATGGAACGGGATGTGCCTCTTTTTGGGCCTAAAATCTCCGGAAAGCGGAACGGCCTTCGGCCGTTTTTGGCTCAAAAATCTCGGGAATCCGAACGACATTTTGGTGTATTTTCGGGGGTCCTTATGCGACTCATATGCATGCAATCGTAATCGATCAAATTAGGCTCATCAGGTTTTGGCCACCTTGGCCTAAGGCCGTGATGTTCCCTTGAGGCTCGCCTTGGGCTCGCCAACTTGAACCTGTCTGAGCTGTCTGGTAAGTCATGAGAAGCTGAGACATTCGTCGCAGCCAAGTCATCGCGGCTTTAGGCATCTTCATTAACATAGCAGCACGCGACGCGGCGATAATATCCGGAAGTTGGTACCAATCAGTTGCGAGTCAATCAACAACAAAAAGCGAGCACTGTCGGGACTGACTGCTGCCTCACTGCATGGAAACTCGTTCGGAAAACATGCCTGTCGCGTCCCGACTCCCGATTACAGCTCATGTTTGCTGAAGTGTTATACGAATCGGCGGCCTTCATTTCCTGACGGTATAAAATATGCATGACTGCTCGATTACACTTTTCATGGACTGAAGGCGAGAAACGTATTGTCAGGTTATAAGCACGAAATGTAGTGTCACGAACTTTCCTGAGAGGGTAAGAGAGGATAAGAGGGTATTTTGATATAGGTCTAAAGTACGTGCAACGAGGCTGTCTTTGGAAACCTGATTGTTGGAATATCCAGGGCCGATTGCTACCGTACATTAAGTTGCGCGTGGTTCTCGCCGCTTGTTCGAACGGATTCAATCCTAGTATTACAGCCATCTCCTGTTTCCATACTGCGAAATGAAAGCACCCGTCGTCTTTGGGGTCGCTTTCTCAATCACATCAAGCTGCAACTTGACAGATTCTGTAGGAGTCAATGGTTTCCCGTCCCACTCGGGAAAGGCCTTGTGGAATCGACTTTCCATCAGCTTGATGAATTCTTGAGCCTCAGGCGGAGCTGCGGACGAATACAGAAGGATTGAGTATGAACAAACGACAATGCAACTGAATAGCACTAACGAGTCTTAGTCGGAACATAGCCTGGGGAAAGGGCCAAGAACACGAAATTGTCGTTCTTGTATTCAGCGGCATACTTTGCTACCACCATATTGGTCGCGGCCTTGGAGACAGAGTAAGCGTTTGCCACCGGCCATTCCGTGAGTACGACATATTCTGTATCAGCTAAGCCAGTGCTGAGGGTGATAACCTTCGCCGTGGACGTCTTCGCAGTGTTCTTCAGGAGGGGCAGGAATGCATTCGTTGTGTGGACCACGCCAATCGCATTGACTTTGAACTGTGTGATATGCAGTCAGATATGGTTGTCTGGTTATGAGGGATCGGCACTTACTGCAGCGATGAAATCTTCCTCCAGGAGCTGTTCCTCCCCGTTAGCGCTTTAACAAAATAAGAATATGATTAACTTCGTGTACCGTTACGACTTACTAGTCATCGAGTTTGTAATGGACTCTTTCTTCCGGTATCAAACCAGCGTTGTTGATGAGAACGTCAAGTGTACCACCGGTGACCTTTCCGACTTCTTGCGCGGCGGCCTACACGTATACCCGAAGAGACATGTAAGTATAGTACGAACGGTTTAGCTCTACATGAATGATACGCTCACCTTCAGCGCTGCGACATCAGTAATGTCTGCCACGAGGATATGTAAGTTCTTGTGCTGAGCCTGCAGGGCAAGCAGGTCTTGCGATTGCTCTTTGTTACGAGTTGTGGCGAAGACAACATTATCGGGGTTCGCACTCTGATGTGTGAATAATGGACAGAACGTTAGCATAACTTCGTGTGAAGAACTTGATAAGGCTTACCAGTTGACGAACAAACTCAAACTAAATCAAAAGGCAAGCAACGACGTAAGTGCGAAGTCATGGGAACGAAGAGAGGTGGATCTTACACCGATACCACGATTTGCGCCGGTTACAACGAAAGAGACCATCTCTTTGGATCAGTTTATTATCGAATAAAGAGCTGTGCGGAGGGAAGAGCGGGCGTGCTTGCTACTGCTGACCCTACCAATATGCTGATTTTATAACAGAAAGACTTTAGTGTCGTCTGAGTAAGCGTAACCAATGCTATCCATGTCGCGAGATTGCCTGGCCCAACCAAATACAGTGGAAAGGCTTAGGAAACAGCCATAATTAGGAATTTCGGTGAAATTTTCCCTTCAATACTAATCAATGAAGCGTAAGGACGTAGAGATTGAGCCAATAAGAGAGCAGAGCTTTCGCCGATCGGGGATTACAAACGATTCTGAACAGAATAGACCTTGAACCGCGTCACCTGCAAGGCAACTTAGTTCCATAAGGTTCTCTATTGCTAGAATCGATCAGCAAGCCTTGACAGATGCTTTGGAAACTGAAAGCGCGACCCCCTAGAGACCCCTGCGAAGCAGCCTCAGTAACAGTAACCAGGGGTTCCTTGAGTAGCGTCTTTGTTGCGGAAAGATGTAGGGGAGATCATAGATTGACATGATGTATTCTCGTTTTCAGGCGGGGTCTTTGGGGGTCATGATTAGGATGCTTTGCCCAGCAAGCTACTTAAATCGCGAGAAGAGGGGCGACATTGACACCGCACAATTGTTTGTCGTTGTTGTGCAAAGGCTTCAACGATGTTTCCATATTTGGTGGCGTCATCGAACAGTTATTCGGACCATGTTTGCTGAATCGAATTCAACGCGCGTGCAAGCGATGTACAATTCATGACGCCACATGGAAGTTAAGAACAGAAAAGGGTTTTCATGGGTCATAGCCTCTTTGGTTGGGTGCTTGGTATGTGGACAATGAGGAGAGACACGCAATAACTTCAAGAGAACGTCGATATGCTTGAGTGCTAATGTTGAAGGTAATGTACAGTTGTATATAATTCATCGTGGTTTCGTGATCGAGCCCTGTCAACTAAAACCTCTAGAGCCACCTCTTATCTCCGTACTGCGAGATGAAAGCACCCGTATCTTTCGGGGTCAACTTCTCGAAGACGCCGAGCTGCAATTTGACAGATTCTGTTGGAGTCAGCGCTTTGCCGTTCCAATCGGGATACGCCTTGTAGAAATGACCCTCCATCTTCTTGATAAACTCCTGAGCTTCAGGCGGGGCTGTGGAGGAAGGGACGAATATGAGTCGACACTCTACAGAACCTAAGATCTCGACAGTACTCACGAGTTTCGTTCTTCGTCTTGACATACCCTGGAGAGATAGCCAAGAACACGAAGTTCTCGTGTTTGTATTCAGCAGCATACTTTGCCACCACCATGTTGGTTGCGGCTTTGGAGACAGAGTATGCAGTCGCCTGTCCGTATTCTGACTTGACCGTGAAGTCTGTGTCAGCTACACCGGAGCTAAGGGTGATAACCTTCGCGGTTTTGGTCTTGGAGGTGTTCTTCAGGAGCGGGAGGAACGCGTTGATGGTATGGGCTACACCTATGGTGTTGATCTTGAACTGTCAAGCATATGTGAGTCAGTATGGCGGTCAATATTCAAACACACTCATCGGGAACTTACTGCGGTAATGAAGTCCTGCTCAAGAAGCTCTTCCTGCCCGTTAGCACTTCGCGTAATGAGGCCACAGTCATATAGTAGTCGCGCTTATAGAACTTACTAATCGTCAAGATGGTAATGAACTCTGTCTTCTGGTATCAAGGCGGCGTTGTTAATCAGAACGTCAAGTGTGCCACCCGTAATCTTCTCCACCTGCTGCGCGGCAGCCTGGAATACAAGGAAAAGGCATGAAGGGAATTCTGCGCGTGGAATAGCGTATACTCGTACTTACCTTCAGCGCTTTGACGTCAGTGATGTCTGCCTCGAGGATATGGAGGTTCTGGTGGTGAGTTTGTAAGGCGAGAAGGTCGTGCGATCTTCCTTTATTACGTGTCGTCGCAAAGACAACATTGTCCGGGTTCGCACTCTAATAGGGAAGATTGCCTATGAAGTCACCATTCCTGTTGTGAAGATATTGATTCTTACCAGTTGGCGAACAAACTCAAGCTAGATTGAGGAATATGCAGATTAAGTGCGAATATATGGGAGCATTCGAGAAAATATGTCTTACACCAATACCACGATTTCCGCCAGTAACAACAAACGAGACCATTGCTCTAGATGTATAGGTGTAGGATGAGAGACTGTGCGAAGTATCGATGAGCGAAGGATGCAGGGGTGAATGTTCTGTCCGTATTACTGCACAGACGCAGACTTTATAGCAAATGGCCAGCTCTGCGGCAAATTGTCTGAGTAAGCACGAGATTGCGTTGACAGCCTAGAAATGTTCGAGGCGCTCGAGGTATCGAGCGGGATGAGTCCACAATAGGCAACTTTCGAAGTCCCTCCACCTCGTGAAACTGAGCAAGAAAGCAGATGACGGAGAAATCAGCCAATGAGACTTGGGATCAGGGGGATCTTCGCCGATCGGCACATTACAAATCGCTCTCCTTCAGCGACATGGACCGCGTCATATATAAGTCATAGGCTGGCGCAACTGGCCAGTAAGTTTGAAATGCCCAAAGATGGGTATGTCGGTTACAGGAAGTACCCAGAGAGTTGGTAAAGCAATGCCTGACGGGGATGCGATTGTGTTGAATGGGTGAGTCCAGATAGCCACTCCACGGAATCATATGGTCTCTTGTCAGCTTCTGCCGTCGACTTCGCATGGGATGTCCATGCGGGCATGGAAAGCGTTGACCGCCGTCCTGGTAAGCATCATTCCGTCACACTAGCTGACAATGAAGTCAGTTCGAATTGGCTCAATAAGCAAAATGTGAAAAGAACCTTCAGGAAGATGGTCAATGACGCGACACGAAAAGCCATAGCGCGTGTTTGACGCTGTTATGCAAAGGCTTCGATGAAGTTGCCATATTTGGTCATGTCTTCTACTCAGTCCGAGACGTTTCTGACCCACTCGACTCGGAACGGTGGGTCACAGTATGGCTGCAATGCTGAGATCAGTGAAGTTTATTACCGAATTCACAGAATGTTTCAATGAGTTATCTGTCTTGGCGTGGCTTCGTGGCCAATTCAAATATATGCGCTATAGTATCGAGCACTCGCCGACGTTGCCAATCGGTAACAACTTGAAGTACTAGGTTCATAATCACATTGAGGGAGAGCTTTACACGTATATGTTGGGCGGAGTGGCTTCGCAATCAGCCTTGAAGCCTGTTTCTGCCACCATGTTGCGAAAGGAAAATGCCAGAGTCATTCGAGGTGAACTTGTCAAGCAATCCGAGCACCAACTTGTCAGCTCCTGCAGAAGTCTGCGGTTTCCCGTCCCAAGACGGGTAACCTGCGTGGAAGTTACTTTCCATTATACTGATCGACTTCAGACAGAGCTGCGTGAATAGAAGCAAAAGAATCACACTCAGCGTTAAAGTTAGTCAGAGGGACGTTCAATGGTACTCACGAACTTCATCCTTTGTCTTGACATAGCCTGGAGAGATAGATGCCAACACGAAATTCTCATTCTTGTATGCGGCAGCGTACTTCGCAATTACTTACTTGACCACGGCCTTTGGATAGAGTACGAATCCCCCGAACAATACACCGACTCGAGGGAACATTCCATCTCACTTGAGCCGGAACTGATGAGGAGGACTTTCACCGTAGAGGTTTTAGTGATATTCTTCAAGAGAGGAAGAAACACCTTAGTTGCATGGACCACACCATTTGTGTTGGTGTTGAACTACAGGTACATATGTGAACTAGTCAGATTGGGGAACAGTGTGATTGAGAGGGAATCTTACCTTACGGTGGCGATGATATCCTTCTCAAGAAGGTAATGAAAACACATATTGAGATCGCGTCTTACCTCGTATATTCATTTGTATTCACTAGTCGGCTGGTTTATATGTAGAGCATTCCCTGCTCTGTTATCAAACTAGCGTCGTTGATGAGTATGTCGATTTTGGGTATGTATCTGCTCAGCAAGTCTTAGTGTTGACAGGTGTCAGCTTAATTCCGTCGCCTTTGCATGCGTTCCGGCCGGCGCGAGAAACAAAGAAGTACAGGATGTGGTCCAAGAGTCTGACAGAAAAGTTGGGAGACGGCAGCCTACGAAAGACATACGAAGCAAACAGCAAACTCAAGGGCAAGTCGCGGATGGAGGAAGTAAGAAAAGGTGAGTAGCCTCGTGTTGTTCTCCGGCGACTCCGGAGTCCGCGGAAGTGAGACGGTCACATGATATGCACGGGACATGGCGCTCTCCACATTGCGTCAATCAAAAATGATGTTGAAGGCAAACAGGGAAGCAGCAAGTCCACAATGCGGCGACACCGTGTCCCTCCCTTTCCCTTTCACCTCTCACTCCCACCTCCAATCACGCAGCCGCGACAATGCACTTGGCAGATAGAGACAGAACGGCCGGAGTAGATGAAGTTGATATCGACTACCCGGAATCCGAGTCGTTGGTAGCAAGCCACGAACTAGCCAAACAAACTCATGTGGATGCGGATATGGGCACAAACCTTGACAGCGAGCCCGGAATCAACCTTGCGGTCCCCTACGAACGAAGTCCCCCTCCAGTCAGTTCCCCGCGTTCTGTCGGGGTTCCACGCAAACGGAAGCTGAAGGCTACACAGTTCACTGTTGGTTCGCCCGCTAGGAAGAATAACTCTCGGAATCGTAATATCAAGGAGAGCGCAGGGCCACTCGTGACGAACGAGCAAGTGAAGGGGGCCATTCAAGAAGGCGCGTCTCATACGGCGAGCTATGCTCTTGACATATTCTCCCGTGCTATGTACTACCTCCGACGCCCATTCGGTATCCTCTTCGCAGCATACCTCTTCGCCTTTGTCTTCAGCTGGGTATCCGCAAAGTTCACACCATTGCTCACGCCTTTATGCTACGTCCCTATCGTCTCCCGCTCCCCGCTGTGCTACATTGGCAAACAGAAAGTCCCCCGATGGGCAGACTACCCGAAGCTCGTGGAAGTGCAGAGCTCGACGTTTGAGCAGTTGTTGGATCAGTCTGTTGGTGGGCAGGGACTCGCGTTGGATGTGAAGAAGGCGGAGATGGCGACGAGTGATTTGGTTACGCTCGTGAGAGTGAGCGATTTGAAGAGCAAGGATTTGCTTGCGAGGACGTTGGAGGATTTTGTGTCGGATGCGAAGAGGACTGGACGTGGTCTTCAACGATTGAGTGCCAAAATTGGTGGCGCAGTTGACAGGTGCGGTGTTTGCTTCTGTACATCTGAACGAAACTAACAGATTCTATAGTATTCTCGCTGTGAACGATCATGCATTACACACTATCGAGGCTGCTACACGCAAATCCGCCATTGGGCACTACCTCTGGCCCCTCTCGCCAACCATAGCAACAAAGGAAGTGATCACGAAAACATTCACAGACGCCATGTCGGTGCTCTCCACCCAAATGGAACGCGTCATACTCGAAGCAGAAGTATCCATCACAAACCTCGACAGACTCGAACAACGTCTCATCACCCTGCACGAACTCGTCACGCGCGAAGACGCCACCTTTGCCATCGAAAAATCCGAGTTGCTAGCGCAGTTATGGACGATGCTGGGTGGGAATAGGAAAGAGTTGAATGGGATTGATAAGCATTTGTTCTTGCTTAGGAATATTGGACAGTATAGGATTAGAGCTTTGGCTCATGTCACTGCGGCGTTGCATGCCCTTGAGGGGATGAGTGCGGATATGGAGGATCTGAGGGAACGGGTGGCTGCGCCGGATGTGGTGGGGGAGAGGGTACCTGTTGAGGTACATATGAAGACGATCAAGGCTGGTTTGGATAGGTTGACGGAGAAGAGACTTAGTAGTCGGGAGAGGGAGGAGAGGGTTATTATGAAGATGCTCGGTATCGAGGAGGAGTCGGATTGAAGACATGTTAGTCGTGTCGTGTCGTGAAAGTACTCTTATTTCTTGTAATGATAACTTTATTGAGTCGCTGTTGTAGTACTCCTGTCAATTATTTCTTTCTTGTCTGCTCTTCCTGAATGATTTGAAGAGACGTTTCTAACTGCAATTGTACCATTCCTTCCTGGTCGAAGTATTCGGAGAATAGACGAGCTCTTCAACACATATCGAATGGAGGAAATGCCAAAGTATATAATTCCCGCATAAAGCAAGCTCAACACCGCGTCAATAAAACCACCCATCAGGGCCTCGCCTAGAAACATAATGAAAGTACATAACCCATCACTACCGACCAGCATCAGAACAACCCATCTCACAGCATCTCAACCACTCGAGTATCAGCGAGTATCCTACCTTTATTATTAATTTAGTATCCTACGCGGACAAGATCTCAACACCTCTAGATGCGATCGGGCGCTCTCAAGGCGAGAGATAGCCAGAGATCTACCATCTGACGATGACGATAACGATGGATAGCGAAAAGCTTGAGACGAAATCTCGATGGATGGCGGGTGCAGTACTAGTCTTAGACGAGTCACCGTGCAGCGTGGCTACGTACACTAGCTCATACAATCACCATAAAAGGGAGTGTGCCACGAAGCTGTTGACAAGCACGCGTAAACAGGAGGTATCGAGGACTTTTTGGCGCCGTTGCCCGTCATCATCATATCATCGTCTTTTGAGCTGGAACGCTGAGCTGGCCATGGCTTGCATTCGATTTTCGACTGTATGTGAGAGTGACGAGCTCACGTACGATTTCTGGTTCTATGGGTATAGTCTATCCAGATCATGCACGACCGCGTCTACTTGTCAGCAGAAAATAAATGGTACGTCAATATCCCAGTCTGTGCACCTGTATACGTATACGCGGATGACTAGTGACTGATGGACTGACACGACACTCTGGCTTTCTCTCGCCGTTCTCTTCTGTGTAGAAGAACGTCGAACGTACCCTCCGACCCCGGACTCTCCATTCGTGGCCGTGGCGATGTTCAATGCCGTGACTATCTTTTTCTAAACATAGACGACATGGACTGAAATGGATCTCACATTCTCCCATGGGCTCAATCGACATCACGCAACTCCTACCTGTCCAAGGGGTTACGTATCTACTATCTACGGTGCGGTTCGTGCAAGGCCACTGAGTGGGGGGGGGGGGGTAACAGGTTACGCGATACCATTACGAGTTGTTAGAACCTCCTGGAACCTCCCTGTCAGGTTCAGGCTGTCACTGTCAAAGTCTCCGAAGGCCGATCGTTATCAAGGAACGTTAACACACAACACACACACAGACTACAGTCCCCATCGTATCGTTCCCAACTTCCCATCGATCTGTCAATTACGGACAAGCGGACAAGAGAAGGTACGCGCCGGGTGTTATTTTACAGTTTACATACACGCTGAACAAGACAACCCACCCCCCTACTACTAAGTTAGTACGATTCGAATGAATTGGGAATGAATGGTGATGATGACAGATCGTAGTCGCCCTCTCGCGGGAACCTTTTATGGAGATGATGTACTCACACTGTTCCCCCCCCCCCCCCCCACAGTGACATTGACTCACGTCGTTACGGTAGGTTGGTATTGGGTGAATCTTGATGATCCCATGGTTATCCTGGAGATCTGCCAACGTCCGACCCGTTGTCTCGATGATCAATCGCAGTATCGCAGCAGTTCCCGAAGGAAGGGGGAAAGACGGTTTCGCCCTAAGTGTGCATCTAGAGGGCTCTATAGGCCGTATGTATAACTCGCTCGACCGCGGTTGGTATCTCCTTCTTGGGAGCTAGATCACAGTGAACATCGTGTCCCAAGAGGCTCACATGGTCACTTTAACGCTTTGAAGCTTTTTTCTTTCTTTTTTCGCCTCGTTCAAACGCAGTAATCCCGACTACCGCCTCGTTGAATACTTCCATCCCTGATGTATATCAGGGAAACAATAGAGGATGGATGCGCGGTGCTGTAAACGGTAATTGAACTCTAAAGGGACCGTACGAATGGCTGATTCAAATGAGTTGTTATACTTGTCCAGATCTCCGCCGACGGAATCCCCCGGTTCACCCCCCTCCGATAGGGCTCGGATCGTACAGTATACGTCTACGCCTCGTATTTTTACGGCAAATTACGAATACGCCTCGTATAGTCACATGATATATACGGGCGTTTTCGTATACGATACGGGGCGTATTTGCTCGTATCCCGTATTACAGACGTATATACGGGCTAAGAGAGTGTTTTTCCTCACATATTCACTTTAGCCCTCAATGCAGGGACCATTGAGATGATATGCCTCCCAGGCAACATCCGATACATGACTGCACTACTTATGAGTGCATTGTCGACATCAACTTTGGAATTTGAGGCGTCGCCGTCGCGACTGTGTCGAACTGCGAGCTGGACAGGGCTTCCGTCAAGCTTCCGCACGCACGTGATACACTTTGAAGTGAGGAAGTCCGAAGCGGTCGCAGGCCGCAGGGGCTATCGAGCAACTGCGAGTAAGTATTATAAAGTCAAGAAGAGTGCTCAATGAGGTTCGACCACTATCACAAGCAGTTTTTGGTTGAAATCCAGCGGGCTTAAGGTTTACGGCCGTATTACGGTGTACGTACGGATACGGTACGGGAGAAAGCCGTATCGTATCCGTACAGTATTCGGAGAATCCCGAACGTATACGTTACGGGGCGTATCCGTTAAATACGTCGTTTTACGCGCGTATATACGATACGATTGGGAGCCCTACCCTCCGATTGTGGTTTTCATTACTTATCCCTTACCCCTCTCGCGCTTCTTACCTCCACGCTCCCGCGGTTCCAGCGAAGTTTATCTAAGGAATGCACATCGCAGCGAGTTTCGTCCGCAGGTAGCTGTAGATCCCTCCGTCATACAATAACAATTGTGCTTAGCTCCCTCCAGCGCGTTCCGGACAAGGTCTGCCCTAGCCGCATTTTTTGCAAGAACCAGGGTCGGAAGATGATTATGGTATGGAATAGGAACCCTGGACCCTGTGCGCTATGGTTTGTGGTTTGCGTTCCGGAGGTGAAAAGGTCAGGAGGGGGGCCGGTTCGAACTTTTTGTCTTCCGGGTTCATTTGGGTTTGACGTTGACCGCTGCCTGGTGATCCAAGGGACCCACTACTCCAAGACACGACGAGCTACGCCTAATGCTGCCTAATGTTACTTGATGAGGGTGGTGTCGAAGCGAGGCTGGAGTGCTTGTCGGGCGTGTTAGGGGTGTTTCAAGCCTCATCCCGTTTGGGCTATGTTGTTTTTGCGCAGAGCGGCGCGTCGTCTGACGTGAATCTGCGAGTCGACTCTGCTCGCAATGGGCAGACGTCGGTGCAGGGAGGACGAGCGAGTGCAAAGCCGAGAGAGAAGAGAGCGAGAGGATTCGGAGAACAGGATGAAATCCGGGAGGCCGATAGCGATTGTCTCAGGAGAGGACGAATCTCACACTGATCTCACGTTGCGAGATCAGATGCCACGATTTGATCTTGTTAGGCCAGGCACCGGCGCCGTGGGTTCATAGGACGCCGCGCCAACTCGTCCGTCCGCAGTGGGCGACTGCAACTTTGGGGGGTGTACATGTTCTGCGAGCTATCTGTAGCAAGTAGACCTAGTCTGTACATAGTATGGAGGATGTTGGATGAATTGCGAATCCCGTAATAACGCCGCGCCGAAGATGTTACGTACAGCACGAGTCAGGGAGGCTCAGCCATCCGAAGAGGGATCTCGTTGCATCGGGCAGCCACTGGCAGATTCCCGGTGCCCCGGCTCTGGAGATGGCTGATGGCGCATGCCTGATGTCCAATCTCTCCTCCACCCAGACGCGTACTCGTTGTAAACCCAGAGCACAAGTGCTTGCAACCACAGTCTGGGGATCTGCAGAGGACCCTCGCCAGTGCCAGTGCGTATCCCGGAAACGCACAGGTTCAGCTGGGAAGAGTTCGGTGATACAATTTCAGACTCCGCTTCAGGCGCCAGAATCCCATTTGGCGTTTTCGGACGCATCTCAGACCTCCTTTCTGGCCTCTCCTCTCCATCCTCCTCCAGCCTCGTCACCAGCTCCCGTCGTCTCTCGCCGCGCTCAGCGCACTCGGCGGCGAGCACTCACGCAAAACAGCGTACCCGACGTGCGCTCCCGTGATCCTCACCCGTTGTGCGTGATTTGCCTCGTTATGTCACCGTGAATGTTCAGCTGAACCACTCGCCCCTCTTGCTTAGCACCAACGTACTGCGTCTCTACAAGACCCTGGGCATATATATCCCATCGACCTGCACGTCGCGGAAACCCCGGATCGACATGGCTGCCGCTCACCATCACGTCGCGTACTCGGTGCCTTCGGGCGAGCAGATGCGTCTCCCGTCCCTCAGGCAGATGGACTTTTACCAGCCAGGCAAGGAGAGCTCCCATCCCGGCTTTCCCCAAAGTGCTCAACCAGAGCAGTCCCCCGTGCCCTCCCAATACACCCGCCATGACGCAGCTTCTCCCTGGGGGGCCCGCTCTTCGTCTTCAGCGTCAGTACCGGCTTCCCAGCACGCCACGGCCGTGCATCCCGCACCTTCCGAGGTCCAGAAATCGCATTACGCGCATCCCTCCGATAGACAGTTTATTACGCCAGACGTCCCCGCCTCTGCATCGGTAGGTCATGGCGCGCGGGGTGCCACTGGCAACAATGGCAACCGCGTAGAGAACCCTCAGAACGCAACCAAACGGACACGCTCCAGCTCCAGTCTGAGCGAAACGCCTGGGCGCTCTCCTCACGTAAGTTCCCTCCATAATAATCCGGCCATTCATCAGTAGTTTGACGGATTTTGTATCATTTTTTCACCTCTGCCTCCACGATTGTCGGCGCAGTCTGCATACCCGCAGAATCAGCATACCCTATATACGCAACAGCCGCCCCCGTCGTATCACCAGTCCCCCGCCCCTCCGGCTTCTGAACCCAGCCATCATCCCGCTGCATTCGCGCACCCCGGATATGCCCAGTATGCTCACCAGCAGAATATGCCTCCGAGGCAATACACCGCTCAGCAAGCGCATCAGTATGCCACCCAGGTTCAGAACCACCCAGCACCTCCACCCCGCTCTGCTTCATCTCAGCAAGCTTCCCCTCTGCAACAGCATCGCGCTCCGCCGTCGCAGGCGCCCCCGGTGACGCATCAGGTGCCGCCTCAGCATTCTCCGGTTATGAGTCAGGCACCCCCGCCCAGTGCCTCCTACCCGCCTCCTCCCTCTCATCAACCCGCGCACTGGCAACCTGCTCCTCAGCCTGTGCCTTCTGCGCCGCCGCCGCAAGTGGTACAGACTCATCATGGCTATGAGAATTATGCAAGAGCACCTGCGCCGGCCGCCCCTGTTGATACGAGAGTCCCGTCCGCTATAGACGCCAGCAAATTAGCTACCAGGCAAGATACCATTTCAAAGGTGATTGCAATGAATTTTTAGTTCTTCAAAGCGGCAGCATCCTAACAACATAGGCGATCACGCAGATTGTCGAACATTGCCATGCTCTTTACCAGTTTGCTAACCGATATGGTAAGATTTGTATCCCTGATATCTGGCCTTTTCATCCGAGATACTCATCGTAGAATTACTATAAGCGGGCATTCCTAATGCGCAACCCTCTGCTGCCGAGTTGCAGGAGATGAACCACCGGGCATCCACTGTAGTTAAATTGCTGGAAGATCTTCGTCGTCTGGATCTGCCCATTGAACAAAGTGCGACGAAAGAGGCGTTTGTGCAAGGTAGTGTTCAAGGCATTCCGGATGAACATGCCAGGCCTCCGAAACGCCCTTGGGAGGATACCACGCAAGATGAACCTTCTACGTCGCAAGGACAGTACAAGACCGAAGTACGTGGGCTATTCACGCCGAATGCTCTGTTTTCGATTACAACTAACGTGCTGAATTCAGCAGTTCCCAGACGAGAAGGCGCAGTCAACCGCTGAGAAGGACATGGAGATCATTCGCAGCAAGCGTGCGACAAGTTCTGGAGCCAACGTACCGGGTCAACCCAAGAGCAAGTATAGGAAACGCAGTGTAAGTTTCAACGCTTCGCATTTACCCTTTTCCTCACGACTGATAGTCCAATTCAACATCGAAGAGGGCGACACCTCCGGGGAAATGTCATTCGTGCAATATCCGAGAAACACCGGAATGGAGGCGAGGGCCAGACGGTGCTCGGACTTTGTGCAATGCCTGTGGGTTGCGTGAGTGTTGATTCATTTTTGCCCTTCCCCCTCCGAGGAGTTGTTTGGGCTTCACGTTGATGGGTATCCCTTGACGTAACAGACTATGCAAAGCTCATGCGTAAACGCGACAAGGCTGCGATGGGACCTGATGGAAAGCCTGCACATATCACGATCGAGTCCTTGCGCGCGTCAACGGCCTCTGCGCGGAATGCCAATGATCCTCATGGAGAACCGCAAACTCAACAACAGCCAGGTCAACCGCAGCAGCCGCCACAACAACACCAACAACAGCACCAACAACAACAACAGCAGCAGCAGCAGCAGCCACAGCAGCATCAGATGCCTCCCCCTGTGCAAGCTCAGCAGCATGTTCAGAATAACGCGGTGCAGCAGCAGCCCCCACCACCACCATACACGGAACATCCTTCAGCGTCCAAGCAGCCGACTCTGCCGCCCATGCACCCGTCACAACACGCTTCGCATGCTCCGCCTGGTCAGTATCACCTTATGCCCTTACCGGGCGGACACTTGCCTCCTCCCCATCCTCATCCTCACCAAATGATGCCTCCTCCGCCCTTGCCCAATAATCATCCCGATCCTAATGTCAGTAATGGACCTCCGCCTTCGTGGGCTTCTTCCTCCCCATCTAATGCGCGTGGTGGCTATGGGGGCGAACATCAATCGTATATGCGACATCAGCCGTCTCATGCTCGTGCTTCTCCGCATTAAGTGTGTACGTTTCTCTCGGCTTTTAATTGTCCTCGTTCTTCTTGAGTGTCAGTGTCAGATAGGCTGACGAGTCGTATTTTAGTATACTTGCCCCGCTCGTTCCTTGTATATCCCCTTTTTTGCTTGCTTCGTTTTCTTGCTCCGTTCCGACTTTTACCCCTCCCCCTCCTTTGTCGGTACACCCCGCCCCCCTCGCCCCCCGCGTTGTGTTTATTCTAGTAGTGCGCTTTTTGTCTCCTGGTATGTCCCCCCTGGACAATTCATATATTTTCGTATATTTGTAAATACTGCTTTTATTCGCGTATGATAGTTGTATCCCCATCTTGAGGCTTGACCAATTAGAGGAGCACTCGCTATGTCATGTGTAGCACTTGTTGTTGTCGTGCCTCCTGTTCGTCCGACCCTTCGCGTAAAAGCGTAAAGAGATTACCTTTTGGTCGATTTTCATTTTGGTTCGGGGGACGGGTACAGACAGACACCACGAAACCACGATTGACGTCGCCGAAGAACTGTTTACAATCTCCGATTTGAATTTTTTTCCGATCTGGATACATAAGTGTAAAATCACATGCGTGGAATCGTTGAATCGAATCGAATCGAGATACCATCGTCATCTCTTATCGGCTCAGTGGATCTACCGAGCTTCTGAATTTACACGAGGCTGGCTAGAGTGCTTTGAACGCGGCTCGGTTTTCATATTCCATTCGGGGGGTAAAGATGATATACATACACAGTCTTACACACTTCAAGCATTCGAGAGAGAGTGAGGAGGGTACAAGAAGACACCCTCATTCGTTCCTTTTACGAGTCAGCACACGATCAGAGGACAGAGGACAGAGGAAGGAGCCCTGAGAGCCCTCTATGCCCAATCAGTCATTGTATCCGCGAGGCTTTGAGGTGCCGTTAGAGGTAGGACCGACGTCAACGCCCTGCTGCTTCCAAATCTCGATCTGCCTGTCTTTGGCAACCTTTCCGTCACGCTCGTATTCCTCAACGGAGATGGGCTTCTCGCCATGAGGCGTTGCGCGAAGGGCGTGGCGAGTCGCCGGCCAGAAGTCGAATGTCGCGGAGTGCGTAACGACCTGCAGGTTATGCAATGCACATACACACACGAAGATCAGTCACTGCAAGTCACTGGAATGGTGGGCCCCCCCCCCCTTTGCTTTGGTGGCCAGGGAGAGGAGAGGTCCCCCACACGATACGTCATGGTTGGAAAAAAACTCACCCTGTTGTCCCAGATGGCGATTGAGTTGGGTTCCCAGTGGAATCTGACTTGGAAGTCTGGGTTGACAGCGATTTGCTGGAAGATGAGGTCGAGAATAGCGTCGGACTCGGCCTTGGGTACGCCCACGATACGACGTGTGAATCCTACAAAGTCGTAATGCGGTCAGATGGGATGGATCGACAGGACCAATCAGATATTCCGATATGCTGACCTGGGTTGACGTAGATGCTCTTCCAGCCGGTCACAGGGTGGACACGCACAACCGGGTGCACAGTCTCGACTGGTTCACGACGGACTGTGAATCCCGCTGCGCGAGAACCGTCGGCTTGCGCAACTGCACTGTGCACTGCGTACAGGCCTTCAAGGTACTTCTGGAAGCTTGGACTGAAGGAAGAGTAGAGAGCGTATCTGCACGGAAGGGTGTTTGAGTGAGATGTGTTACGTTTTTGCGAGTATGAATAGAACCCTCTAACGTACCCAGAACTCCAGAGCGTGTCCCCTCCGTATTCGGGACCAGTGATGACCTTTAGGGAAGTAGTGGAAGGAGGTTGAAGTTCGTATGACACATCCGAGTGCCACAATTCGAGCTTCGAGAATGCGGTCGGATCCGGACGACGAGATGCATCGTTGTAAACGACTGCAATAAGGACAAAGTAAGGCAAATGCCGATCAACATGGCTAACAGAGAACTGGGTTACGTACCATGAACTTCCTCGAGGCCGGGCTCTCGGGGAACGGGGGTAGTTGCGTGCTTGTGCAAGGGTCCCCAGTAACGTGCAAGCTCGAGTTGTTCGTGAATGTTGATCTCCTGATCACGGAAGACTGTTTCGCGGGAACGTGAGTGAAGGATGGGGGAGGAAGACTCGGGTTGAGATGAACTCACAAACAACGCCACGCTCAGCAACAAGCAGGGCACTATAAGCGGAAACGAGAATATGAATCAGAACACGCCCGATGCACGATTTGAGATGTCAGTCAACCTACAGTTCATCTTTCTGCTTGTCACTCAGTTGACGCAGGTCGAGACCCTCAATCTCCGCTCCAATGGCAGGTGTCAGATTCCTGATTTTCTTAGCCGCAGAGAACAGCGCCTTCTTCTCAGGATCCGCATTCAGACCACGATCCGTAACAGAGATGTAGTCCAATGGCTCCCATTTCACATCGGGCCAGTGCGGCTACGTTACGACAATCGTTAGTGAACACAACAGCAGCAGATGAACGAGTGACGGTACCTTGTAGTTGGTGTATTTGTATTCCCCGTCGTCGCCGGTGTCCGCTGGAGGAGAGTAGAATGGGTTGAAGACCTGAGTAGCAGAAGGGACGGCAGGAGCCTTCTTCTGGGTAGGTACTTCGGTAGTAGCGGGCTTCTCAGAAACAGCGACGGGTGCCATGGCGAATGCAGAGGGTCGATGCTCATTTCGATTGCTCCTTGTGGACCTTATAAATGCTTCTTGAACGGAAGTGGAAGTCGATGAGTCCACCCTTTCGACAGCTTGCGCGAGCAGAAGACCCTATGGCGACACCGTCACGTGACTCGACGTATTTTGGAACGGCGTGATGGACTCACGTTGAGAGGTTGGCGGACACGGCTGCCCTCTGCGCTTCCCCTACACGTTATCTTTGGTAGAACAAATTCCACGAGTCCACGGGACTCCATGTAGAAGTCGTTATCGAAAATGGGAGCTGCCCAGGCCACCCGCGTAGACTCGCGTGGCCAGTCCGACACAAGCTTTCCTTAACGGGGCGAGCCCGTGAGCTTGCTAGACTCGCGTGGCCAGTCCGACACAAGCTTTCCTTAACGGGGCGAGCCCGTGAGCTTGCGAACGGACTGGGCCAACCTGTAGCCCTTTTCGACCCCCCCTGCGAGGCGCCGGCCCTGGGAAACTGGACTTGTGTCTCGCGCAGAAAGCTGTCTCTTCATAAGTATTAAGTGAAGGTTCACTGCGCGGCCCGGGCGCATTGGGTCCTGTTACTTTCTTGTAGCCCACTTCAGGTATTATATCTATTTGCTCTTCATTCTTGATTCACAGTTCCGTGAACATTCAACACTGATGACGGGTTCAATCTCTACTCTTCAACTTATCGAGCTGGTAGTCCCGGGCAGATGCAGGGACATCATCCATGAGCTCTCCGAGACCTTGCACCACTCAAATATACTGTGGCCTCTGAAAACTTGTTGATAGACAAAACAAGGGAGGTCAAACAAAAATATGTAGTGCAGTAGTGCCCACTGTCCAAGCGCGCCCCCTCATGAGGCCTCTCTATTAAGAGACAGCTTTCTGCGCGAGACACAAGTCCAGTTTCCCAGGGCCGGCGCCTCGCAGGGGGGTCGAAAAGGGCTGCAGGTTGTACCAGCCGTTTTAGGCAGCTCGCGAGCTCGCACCTAAAACGGATGGGAACGAGCCTACCACCCGCGCAAAGATAGTGCAATAATGATGGAGGAAAGCGATGCGGCCGAACGTGGTGCTTTGCGCGTCAGTGAAGCAATTGTGGTGCGGCTGGTGCCCACCTTTCGCAACAGCATGGCTCACTGTATTTCTATTGACCGATGGGTCGCAATCGCTGTTACATTCATTCGCCCATTGCCAAGAGTCGTCTCGTCGGCCGACTTCACGATGGCGACAGACAGAAGGGTGATTTGCTGTCGTCGTGTATTGACACGTTGTGAGCAGCACTCTTGGTGAGTTCGACGTTGCAAACTATTACCGAGGCTCAACCGTGAAGTATTCACCCATCGTCGGCGTCATCGAATGGTGAGCCCCATTTCTGCACTAATGTCTTGGTCGTTCTCTGCAGATGGGAACATGCAATCGCACGTTTCAGGGCCGCGGACGAACCGCGGGCAACAAGTAGTGGATGAGACCTGAAAGTATGGAGCCAGATGCCTATCATACGAGCTTATTTGAGATCTTGATCCTGCACAACCTCGTGTAATCGTGGTGCTTACCGAGTCGCACAAAACCCTTTGTTCCGTATAGTCCGCATAGATCCCGAGAGAGAATGAGGACGGTGTGAGTACGGCTCAGCGGGTATTCGTTTCGCATTGAGGCATGTTGTCCAACCTGACTTTTGAAGTTGTGTTGCTCAATACATATTATCATACTCGGCCCTGACGGTAAGCGGATTGTACGACAAGTGACTCTGGAGACTATGAGTCGTCAATAAATACCTAGCCTATGGTACTGTCACTCGTGGTTGAGTCTTGACGAAACTTTGTCGTGATTGACTTGGTGTGTGACGAGGGTCGACACATTCATTGAAGCGATATATACTCACTGAAATAAGGACTACACAATGCTGGCAAGAACTGGACAGTATAAGGCACACCATACGGTCCAGTAATCCCTTGCGTCTGAAAACGCGACAGAGAAGGGAGAAAGCAAGGGTAAAGAAAGCAAGTCACATGTGGGCGTCGAGTCGAAGGATACGCCGGCGTTACGGACAAATCGGGCGATCTCTGGCGCTTCTCGAAGGCGCCCATAATGAGCTCCCGCCCTCATCCGCACGTCAAGGGAACGACAACACCATTACATCCTTATTTTGTAACAACACAAATAGTGTAGGCTAGTAACAGAAATTATGGGTGAGCGTAGCCAACTACAATTGGATTCACATTTTGTTCACCTTGCTGTCAGGTATCCCTAAGGTGAGAACCGTGCAGTGATGTTGCACGTTCGGTATTGTGCTTAACGGTGGCTTGTACCGTGCTAGTTCTTCCGATATATTTCGTGAGTAGAGTCCCCTTCTTCCATTTCATGCTCTCATAGCTGTACCAGAGAGCGGTATCCCCTTACCTCGCAGTTGATACAAGAGAACAAGATTCCAGAGTTCGGTGTGTACCCATGGTTATGTGAAATGTGTGCAGACTTACGTATGCGTTTCCAGACAACTTGTATATCGACTTTAATGGGATTATCCACAACTGTTCGTCGGCTACATTATCCCCCATATACCTGTTAACACTTGCATAGGCTCACACCCGAACGACGAGGATGCCCATTTCCGATTATCCGAGGAACAGATATTCACCTCTATATTCGCCTATGTAGATCATCTGTTCAGCAAGATCAAGCCGAAGAAACTTTTCTTCATGGCTGTGGACGGGGTAGCACCGAGAGCGAAGATGAATCAGCAGCGTAGTCGGCGATTTCGAACGGCGAAGGAAGCAAAGGAGGTCCGGGAGAAAGCGGAAAGGAAAGGGGAGAAATTGCCAGAGGAAAAGGCATTCGACAGTAACTGTATCACGCCGGGTATGCTATATGTTCTCATTCATTCGCTTTGGTCTGTTAACATCACGCACAGGAACGACTTTCATGGCGAGGCTGTCCGAGCAGCTTCGCTACTTTGTCAACAAGAAGATTTCAGAAGACTCGAACTGGAGAGAGGTTACAGTGGTGCTCTCGGGGCATGAGGTTCCCGGAGAGGGAGAGCACAAGATTATGGAGTACATCCGCAAGTCCAGAGCTCAGCCGGATTATGACCCCAACGTCCGACACTGCTTGTATGGATTGGATGCTGATCTTATTATGCTGGGTCTGTTGAGTCATGACCCTCACTTCTGCTTGCTGCGAGAGGAGGTGAAGTTTGGACCATCGTCCAAGAGCAAGCAGAATAAGAGGTAAGCATATTTGCTTGTACCCGCGACCGCGCCACTTATGCATCCCTTACAGCCTGGAGTCTATCAATTTCTATCTCTTGCATCTTACTCTGATGCGGGAGTACCTTGATCTGGAGTTTCACGATATCGAACCAATGCTCCCGTTTCCGTATAGTTTGGAACGAGTCATTGACGATTTCATTCTACTGGCAGTATTCGTTGGCAATGATTTCTTGCCCAACTTGCCGGATCTGCATATTCATGAAAACGGGTTGGAGAAGCTGTTCGACGTATACAAGAAGGCCCTTCCTTCATTGGGTACGTTCATCGCAATAATGCGCTTGACTTGGCCTTCTTACGTCGATTTTAGATGGATATTTGAACGAGGCGGGAACGATCAACACGAAGCGGTTGCAAGTGATTCTCGACGAAATGGCGGAGTGGGAGAAGGAGGTGTTCGAGAAGGAGTATGCGGATATGAATTGGTATAAGGGGAAGCAAGCGAAACATGTGAAAGAGATGGAGACCGCACGAAAGCGGAACAAGCTAGGTATGTTGTCTCTCTGGCTTGAACATTGCGCTAGAAGCTGAGAATGTTAACCCTAGTGCTCACGTCGTCTCAACGACAAATATTCGATCAGGTCCGAGCATTTGTGCTCGACCATAGAAATCCGACATCGCTAGCGCATAAACGCAAGAGCCGTTTGACAATGATCAACAACTTCCCTGCTCGAGACCGCAAGTTCATTACCGACCTCGCAGAGAACTTGCATCTTACGGTGACTTGGGATGAGTATGACGAGTATGATCAGAACCTCGTAGTGTGGAGGTTCCCTGGAGAGCTGGAGGAGCCGCTGCCGGAGGATGGTGGCGAGAGCAAGCCAGAGGAAGTGGAAGAAGACGATGGTGAATGGGAAGATGAGGACGACGAAGAGGGTCGGATTGCGGTCGATCGTGTTTTGGCGAAATACGAGAAAGCTAAAGTGATGGAGGACGACAAGGAGGGTGACTTTGATGCGCGATATGAGATGTCAATGAAGGAGAAGATGGACGAGTGGAAGCGAGGATATTACAAGGTAAGCGTTCTTTTTGATTCAACCGGATAACTATAAGTGATTCCTTCGTCCTCCCTAGGGCAAGCTTGAGATTTCCTATGACGATCCAACACAAATGTTCGATTTGGTCTACAGATATGTGGAGGGCATGCAGTGGGTCATGCACTATTATTACAGTGGGGTTGCGTCCTGGAGTTGGTTCTACAACTACCATTACGCTCCTCGGATATCTGGTAAGCGACGTTCGGGTATAGACGTTCGCCGAAGGCTAACCTACCGTTCTCGTAGATCTGAAAGGAGTCGATCAGATGAGCTTTAGCTTTGAGCTCGGTCAGCCCTTCCGACCTTTCGAGCAGCTCATGGGCGTGCTGCCAGCAGCGAGCAAAGATTTGATACCACTGGCGTATCAGGTAAGGAAGTCATCTTTCCAATATCTTCCCTCACGTTACTGATATCTTTTAGGATCTCATGTACGACCCGAACTCCCCGATTCTCGACTTCTATCCTACCGAGTTCGAGCAAGATCTGAATGGTAAGAAGCAAGAATGGGAGGCCGTAGTCAAGATTCCGTTCATCGATGAGAAAAGGCTATTGAAGGCCATGTCTTGTAAGTATAGCCCCTTCTGATGTCGTTCTCATTGCTTATGGTCCTCTAGCTCGCGAGCATCGACTGACAGAGGAAGAAAGACAACGCAATTCCTTCGGAACATCCACAAAGTTTACCTATAACCCCGGCGAACCCACAGTGTATCCATCTTCCTTGCCGGGGTTCTTCCCGACATTACACCGCTGTATGTGCAAGATGGAGCCATACGATCTGCCTACCCTCGATGGTCTCCATCTCATTCCGGGTCTTTGCGACGGCGTTCTAACGGGTGCAGAGGCACTCGCCGGCTTCCCATCTCTTCAGACTCTTCCCCATACCGCCGCACTGGGTCATCACGGTGTGAACGTGCACGGTTCCGAGTCCCGGAATAAGTCTATGGTCGTTCACATCCAGAATCAACACGAATATAGGAAGGTTCAAGATATCGCGAACGAGATGATTGGACATCGTATTTTCGTTGGATGGCCCTTCCTTCAAGAGGGTTTGGTTTCCGCTGTGTCCGATTCGTTGTTCAAGTATGAGAAGCTTGTGGTCACTCCGGGAAATCCGCCCAAGGTTGTTTCGAATCCTCATTCGCCTCAAGGTTTGGGGATATGGAAGATGAAAGCGGAAAAGATCGAACAGTTCTACTCGAAGCGGTGTGGTGTTATCACCGGTGACGTTGAGGTTTTAGTTCACGTTCGGCCATTGAAAGGTGTGTATACATCGGATGACTATACGAAAGATATCTAACGAGAAGTCAATTTCCTTCAGGCCTCAAGCGTCTTGACAATGGTGCCCTTGTGAAAGACTATGAGGGAGCGGATAAGGAAATTGAGCAGGCTGTTCAAATGGTTGTTTCCGAAGTCGCATCTGAAGATCCCCGCTTCATGGAGAGAGAGCCCCCACCTCTGTCCGAAGAGTTCCCTGTGGACAGCAAGGTCTTCTTCCTTGGTGAACACGCATATGGAGTTGCCGCACAAGTTCAAGCTACTTCCCAGGATACCCTTTCCGTTGTTCTTGCTGTGAGTATTCACTGCGTTCCTAAGTCATGGGTCTAATGGTGTCGTCAGTTCTTCCCGTCAGAGAAACAAGAGATCGACACGTTCACGTCTATTGTCGCGAACAGGCAGTCTAATCAGTACTACCCGTCCTTCAAAGTGGCCGAGATGCTTGGACTGTCGGGCATCGCTATCGCGAGAATCACATCAAGCTTCATGGTACTCACCTCAGATGGGTCGAAGAACGATCTCGGACTCAAGCTCAAGTTTGACGCCAAAGGCTTGAAGGTCATCGACTACTCTCGGAAGAACAATCGCTATTGGGAGTTCAGCGACAAAGCCGTAGACCTTATTCGGGAATACAGGGATAAGTACCCTGAGGTCTTCAACTCATTGAGTCGAAGTGGCGATTGTGAGTCAATCGATATACTTTCTCCTTCAATAACAAATAGTAACTCGGTCGTATAGCTATGGCGAGAGCCTCTGACCTTTTCGCTGGGGCTGATGCCGACATCAAGGTCAAAGAAATCAAAAATTGGTTAGCCTCAAAAGGAGTTAAGAATCTTGAACCTGTTTCCTTGTTCTGCGACCAGTTGAAGAAGGCAAGTTCTGTGACTCGATGCCTTTCTGTGGCTGACCGATTCGTACAGGAAACTGTCAGGGAGATCGAACAGCTGGCGGATAAATTCACAGCTTCTAAATCGCCTCACGCTATCAAAAAGGCTATCGTGAAGGGTATTCCTCGTCAAGCTGTCCTCAAGCCCTCCCACGCCGCCTACAGGTTGCAAAACCAGCATTTCGCGTTAGGCGATCGTGTGACCATGGTTCAAGATAGCGGAGGCGTACCTCTTTCCGTGAAAGGAGTAGTCATTGGCATGAACGCCAAGTCGATGGATGTCGTCTGGGATGTCCCCTTCATGTCCGGCACTACTCTGGGTGACAGATGTTCCCAGTATAGGGGTTCAACGGTTGAGTTCACGTCATGCTTGAACCTGAGCAACCCGCAATTCATCGCCTCGACAAACCCCAAGTCTCCTACACAACAGAAGCCTACTCAACCCTTCAAACCGAGGTTTGGGCCTCATCCGGTCATCCAACCTGCGCCTGGGCAGCAGGCTGCCTCAGGATTCCGTCCCGCTCCTCACAAGGATAAGTAAGTCCTGGTCATCTTTCATACTTCATCCAATCATTTATCCTTGGCTACGCAGTCATGGCCCTGTCCACATTATGATCAATCCCAACCGTGGACGAGGTGGCCACCGAGGAGGTCATGCTCACCATGCACCTCAAGCTCATGTACAGGGTGCTCCAGTAGCATCCTCTAGCGATGTGGTTGCCAACGGAAAATCCAACCCGCAATCCAATGGCGACGCTACTATCACTACTCATCGTGGCGGTACATTCCTTCCAAGAGGTCCCCGAGGCGCATTCGCTCCCCGAGCTCGTGGTAATGGTCCACCTTTCCCGCCAAGAGGTACAGCTCCTACGGTAATAGCTACCCGTGGCGGTGGTGCTCACCCTCCCAACTTGGAACGTGGGCGAGGCGGAAGGGGATTCCATCCTCGTGGTCGTGGTCGTGGAAGAGGTGTTGTCCATCCCGTGCCGACTTGAGATACCTGGGACAATATCATAGCATCGTGATTCGTGAACGTGATCATATTTGCTCTCGACTTGCTCTTTGCTATCCATCTGCAGCGTTCATTTGTTGTATTTAGCAGTAACCCTGTATTCGTATTGTAGTAATTCGGTGCCGAGTACTAGCTTCTCCAACAAGGCCTACTCTTAAGTGATCATGCTAAGTGATACGAAAGCGCGAGTCACAGTTTATCTTGTACAGCGGTAACAGCAGTTTCATGGTTGTTTTACAATGGGCCAAGTACATCGTGTAAATCTATAGGTTGACTTCACTTCACGAAGCAGGAGCAGAAGACTGGTACCGTCGAAAAATATCGTCCGCCATCGACCTTCGCCGTTTCCTTCCAAGCGATAACGACTCAGGCATAACAAAGTAGCGCTCTATGGTTGGCCTTCTCGCAGACTGTTTCTCGGCTGCCGTTGCAGGAGTGGCATTCATCAATGTTGGACTCGTTGGGTTCGAGTGTAAGAGGGAGTCGATGGACATGGAGTTTGATGATCCGGTTTGTGTACTTCGAGAATTGGTGAGCCATGCGGCTTTCTTGTACTACGTTTAGGGTAGATTAGTAAGGAATGAGGAAAGGATGGGATGAAATGTGCCGTACTGTTTCGAGCTCGGGTTTCCCTCGCCATCGAGCTACAGCTTCGCAAAATCTGCAGGCCGCTCGTTCGACTGCTTCGGCGGGGAACTGCCATGCGAGGTCCTCCATATGAGTCGCAACGTCTGGGGTCGATTGGGGGACATCGTAGAACTAGAGTAAAAACGAAACACTATGAGATTCATAATGCGAATGATAACTCATAAGGTGAGCCTACTCGTGCCAATCTTTGAGTCATCTCAATTTCGAACTCGCGTTCAGCACCCTCTCTCCTCGATGGTACACCCCCATTCATGAAGTTCGCTTCTCGCAACGAAGGGAACAGGATACGAACGGACTCTTCCAAGTCTGGCATATCATCCGGATCGAACTCGCTGAAGGCATTATCGCCGAAATTCTTCTTATTCTGCCCAGTGGAAGATGATCCAGATCCACCGCTGGATGAATCGGAGGGAGCAGGCGGTGGGCCTTCCGAACTGGGCGACAAACCCAAACCGACGCTGAGTAGTACCTCTAAAGGCTCTGTGCCTACCCATCCTCCTGTGATATAACCCTCTAGCACGGTTCGGGTTAACAAACCTGCGAGTAGGAAGTACCATTCTCTAGAGGGCTTCAAGGAGTGTCCGTATACGTTAAGATCTGACCCATGACGTTGATGCATCGGTTGTCGAAATGGTGTTTGAGGTGAACTCGGGGGTCGAGTGGTTGATGAAGAAGACGAAGAAGGATCTTCCTCGCGCTCTCGTCCACCACCATCTACAGATGCTCTATCTTCTACAGCTTCGCGTCCAAGTTCGGATGCTACCAACGCGCTCAGACGTAGGAAGCGTACGATGAACTCTGATAGCTTAGTATTCGCCATCCGGAGGACACCAGGGGAGGATGTATCTTGTGGGGGATTCTGACGATAGGCATCTGAAGCACGTCGCAGGACTGTGCCTTTGGGACCTGGTCTAGCAAGACCTGAACCAATACCGCTTCCTTCTTGCCACCCAGTCACGCCTCCACCGAGCCCGAAGACGTTGCTCCCAGTATGGCCAACTGTACCGCCATCTCCCGGGCTACTTCCTGTGGGCGTTGAACCTTGGCGTGTCGTTGAGCCGCGCGCTTTGGGTGTTGGGCGGGGTGGAACTTGCGCTTCGACGCAGATCTCACAGCCCATGTGTAAGTGACGCGGGCATCGGAGTGAGGGAGGTGAGTTTTGGGCATCCGGGTCTGCCCCAATGGCATAGAGAGAACGTATATACTCTGTTGGCTGTGGTCTATTCAAATTGGGCGCCGAGGATGAGACAAGAGATACGGCTGCGAGGGGTAGTAACGCTGTCGGTAGAGAAGGTAGAGGTCCACTTGATTTATTACCGAGATAAGGACGTTGAGGGGGTGTAGGTGCTCTTCGAGCAAAGAGATCATTGATGACAGTTCCAAGCACGAGACGAAGACGAACACCGTTGGGTAAGGTATGTTGATGATGTCGAACGCCCGCAGGTTGCAACTGCGGTGAGGTATTGGGTTCGAGCAAATCGTCAGGATGGATAGGTGGTACTTCAGGAGGTTGGTCTAGCATAGCAGTAATAACCTTCTCTACACTTTCGGCACGTTGCCGGAGACTTCTTGCGAGTGGGAGGTCCTGCGCGTCCAATCTCTCATCTTCGTCCGCTTCATGAGTATGACCGGGTCCCCCAGAACGTGCTACAAGGGAAGTGATGTCCTCTCCTTCACTATATACTTCTTCATCTTCTTCATAATTCTCCGGTCGCTCGCGGTGCGTATAATTCGAGGACGTTGGACCTCCCGTTCGATCGGTCATGCCTAACTCTGCCCGAGCCTGTGCAAACCTAGTGCGAGCATGCACCCAAAGCATGTGGTCAATTATGAGGGTCCTGGTAGACTTCTCTCTGGGCGGTATCGAATGGAGGTGATGTGCATGCTTGTGCGCAGGTGCTTTGAATGGCGTTGGTGCTCCTGCGAGGTTCATTGGTGGCCCTAGTCGCGACTGGACAGGAGATGTTGGTGGGCGCTGCGCATTCATGACGTTTGACTGTATGAATGAGAAACTTCCCCTACTGTGGCGATATATCACAACGGCACCACAACGAGAGGGAAGAGGAATGGGACCACAAGACTGTTCACTGGAAGGTGAGTGAATGGCGATCATGGATGAGATTCAGATTCACTCACCTGATTGTCTCACTACTGCAATACCAAACTAGAATACCATACAACAATGCAGAATGAGGATATACAAAGGTGTGGGAAGTCAAGTCTTTGGTCGTCTCGGAGAAGAGACTCGAGAGAGGCTTGGGAGAGCATAACCGGTATTACAGTCACGTGGTCACAGAGGAAGGCTCACGGAGATCTGAGATCGCGATCGGATCGAGATGAGGGCGCTCGACGGAAAACTCTTTCTTGCGGGATTCATTATCGCGTTTTACAGGCTTTGAAGAGGATTGCTATCTTTCCTTCTCTCGCCTTTCTTCAGCTGCAAGAATGGCTGAAATACATGACCAATTTGATACGATCCTCATCCTTGATTTTGGCTCACAAGTACGTATAATGTGGGACTCTACCTGAATAGATAGCTAACGCCACAATACAGTATAGCCATCTAATCACCCGAAGGTGTCGTGAGCTCAACGTCTATGCAGAGCTCTTGCCATGCACACAAAAGATTAAGGACATCAAGTTCAAACCCAAGGGTGTGTTGCCAATGGGCGACAATACCATACGTGAAATGATCTAACTTCAAGTTTCCATTAGGTGTTATTCTGTCTGGTTCTCCCTATTCCGTATATGACTCCGATGCCCCTCACGTTGACCCAGAAGTGTTTTCACTGGGCGTACCCGTTCTCGGTATATGTTATGGACTCCAAGTGCGTCTCCTTTCCCTTCCTACACGACGATCCCTGACGAATGATTCAATCAAGTAGGAAATGGCATGGAGCATGGGAGGCGCAGTAACGAAATGTGATCATAGAGAATATGGTTTTGCTCAGCTCAAGATCTTGCAACTAGGGAACGGATCTGTCGATGCTCTGTTCCAAGATTTAGGAGAGGAGATGCAGGTGCGTTGCAACTCAAGAATCGATATGTTATGAGAAAACCAATCGTCCCCAATCTGAAGGTTTGGATGTCTCATGGTGATCAACTTTCTGCTATCCCGGGGGATTTCCATGTCATTGGAAGAACACCAACTGCACCGTTTGCTGCCATCGCACACGACTCGAAACCTTTCTATGGTATCCAATTTCATCCCGAGGTGACCCACTCTCCTAGGGGACGAGAAGTCATCGGGCGATTCGTCCTCAACATCTGTGGTTGCAAGCCAAGCTGGACTATGGTCAGTGTCCAAATAATTGTTATTCGGTAATTCCAAAGCATACTGATATTTGATATAGGAAGAATTCATTGGAAAGGAGATTGCTCGTATTCGCCAAATCTGTGGCGAAAAAGGTCGAGTTATCGGTGCAGTCAGTGGTGGTGTCGACAGCACAGTCGCCGCGAAGCTCATGCACGAAGCCATCGGAGACCGATTCCATGCCATCATGGTTGACAACGGCGTTCTCCGTCTGAACGAAGCCCAACAAGTCCATACCATGTTGAACAAAGACCTCGGAGTTAACCTTACAGTTGTCGACGCATCAGACCTATTTCTTTCCAGACTGAAAGACGTCGAGGATCCGGAACAGAAGCGAAAGATCATTGGAAACACTTTTATCAATGTTTTCGAAGCTGAGGCTGCGAAGATTGAGACTGCTGCTGAGGAGGAAGAGAAGCAGGGCGCCGAGGCAAAGGGGAGAGTGGAATGGTTGTTGCAGGGTACTTTGTACCCGGATGTCATTGAAAGTATCAGCTTCAAGGGTCCCAGTGCTACGATCAAGACGCATCATAACGTCGGAGGTCTCTTGAAGGACATGAAATTGAAGCTTATTGAGCCTCTTCGCGAGCTGTTCAAGGGTAGATGATCTTTTTGTTTTTACTGCTGCGATGTGATACTTACCCGTTTCCTTGATTTTCTATTTAGACGAAGTCCGCGCACTTGGTCGTCTCCTGCACATCCCCGAACACCTCGTCCAGCGCCATCCCTTCCCCGGACCCGGTCTCGCCATCCGTATCTTGGGCCCCGTTACACGCGAGCAGGTCAAAATCCTTCAACAAGCAGATCATATCTACATCGAAGAGATTCGCAAGGCCGGATTGTACAATGAGATCAGTCAGGCATTCGCTGTTTTGCTTCCTGTGAGAGCTGTGGGTGTTATGGGTGATAAGAGGACGTATGAGCAGGTTATTGCTTTGCGTGCCGTTCAGTCGGAGGACTTCATGACTGCTGATTGGTGAGTGTACTTCGTTTCCATCGGGTGACTGAGTCTGAGTTACTGACGTACCGGTTAGGTATATCTTCCCGCCTGAGGTCTTGCGCAGGATATCGTCCCGTATTACGAACGAAGTCCAAGGTATCAACCGTGTCACATACGATATCTCTTCCAAACCCCCTGCGGTACGTCTTTTCACAGAGCTTATTACTTACGAACAGGATCATTGATTATGTGTCCTGAATAGACTGTTGAGTGGCTGTAAAATTTGCACTTCCGAGGATGAAATGCATAGAAAATTGTACGCATAGAGGGATATAGTAGTACATTCCGTTAGTAGTATGGGGTTCCAGGTTGCAAGATGAACAAAATATAGACTGTAAGAACAACTTCGTTCTCTTGTTTCAGAGCTTGGCCTTGCGATGCTTGATATCAACTTGGTTCCACTATGGCAGATCATGAGCGATTGTCACCACGTCGAGTAAAGGAAAATATGCCTACCCAAGGGACCCAGTTACCTAAATCCTTGCTCAAGGTATCCTTCATCCTCACCTCCCTCCTCTCCATGAATGCTCTCGCACCCTCGGCAGCATCACCACTCCCACCCAACTCCCTCATCGCCCTCGAGTCCAACAAATGTTGGCCCTCCACACTATCAGCATTACGCCAGATCAATGCCTTCGTAACGGCAATGGATGTCTGAGACGTGTTCTGGGCCAATTCTTGTGCGAAGGCGTATGCCGCGGGGAAGACTTCTTCGCGCGTGGGGAGGATGGCGTGCCAGAGGGGAGTAAGGAGGTGGGATGTTGCGGGAAGGGTTGAGCCGGAGAGGAGGAGGGAAATAGCGCGGGAATGCCCGACAAGCTTAGGAAGGATATAAGAAGAGACGGCTGGAAATGATATTAGAATATACCGTGACAAGGACAACGATACTGTAGATGCTTTACCTTCAGGAACAATGCCCCTGCGAACGAACGGCATTGAGATCTTTGCACCCTCCCAGACGAATCGGAAGTCGAATGGAAGCTGTAATCCAGTCACCCCAACTCCAGCCTAATAGCATATATATGAGTGCTTCCACCCTGCGTAGTAAAGAGAATCTCACAGCGTGTCCATTCACAGCGGAGATGGTGATCTTCCTGCATCGGAAGATAGCCATGGAGGCAACGCCGCCGGTATCCCTGTGAGCTGTGATACTCCTATTCAGCCTTCACAAAAGATGATTAGCCTGTTATCGTCGTACCATGTTTTCCCTCCTTCTCATTCTCAGGGAGCCAAAGGCCATCCCAGCCACCAGAAATGTCTGCCTATACATACACGCAAAATCAACTATGACCTACGAATGAATGCATAAGTCACCTACTCCTGCGCAGAATGCGGGCGAATTCGGTTCAGCTGTGAGAACGACAACGCGAACGCGGTCGTCTCTATCGAACAAGTCGAACATTTCGACGATCTCGTTCAACAGATCGTTAGTGAACGTATTCCGCCTAGTTTTAGACTGGCATAAGTGCAAGAACTTCCAGAAAGGAGAACCAACTACTGTTTGGAACGGGTGAGAGTGACGACAACTACGCCATTCTCCCTCAACTCTACGCGAGTGGCTTTGTACGGGAGGGATTCGTAAACAGGAAGGGACATTCTCTCTGATTCGGGACTTGAACCTGATGTGCTCTGGAGTCAGAGCAGATGAGAGTCTTACTTATAGTATGTCGTACTGAAGTTCGGGCATCCTGAGAGACAAAGCAGTGCCTGCCCGAATCATGTTCTCAACAACGGTCGCTTCTATGACGATTGCCATAAAGGGAAGCGCACCGGCTATTTTCTACAACCGTACCGGATGCGTTCCATCGGGAAATTTGCGCGATTCAGAGAAGGCATTATAAGGCCTTATAAGCCGCGTAAGCCCAGCAAGAGCTGCCAGTCCCGAGGGAGTGCTTATAATGTCCATATCTGTACGTGTATGTCCAAGTCTCTCTTGGCAAGGTCCGACAGCCTGGTGAATCTCGAAAACACTGATATTCCCTTTGTCAGCATTGACGGAGTTTTCCTACCTTCAAAGTCTCGTCATCATGTTTGTCGGTTTGCATGTGCCACCGTTTCATCCATGTCCATGCCCCCGCTTTGCAATTGCTGTCAACATGTTCCCTTTCTATCAGTATTACTTACGTTCAAAATACATACCCGAATGAATGCAGTCTGCATGCAAAAACAGGCTGATATGAATGGACGACTCCAAAAAAAAAGATACTACCCCCATCGGATGGAGTGCCAGATATACATTGATAAACATTGCGATTATATTGTACTGTATTAAAATACGAATGAAAATGACTACGCCAATTCAGCACTCAGTGTATAAACTCGGTTGATTACGTGGCTGGTGAGGATGAAGCATCCGTGCTTCCTGAGTCCGCAAGCGGGTTCGGCGGGCTGTTCATTTGCTGACGTGCCTTGAGAATGAACTCTAATTGATGATTAGAGTTGTCTTCTGGCCCTTCCTGCGAAGGGAAGCACTGGCTGTAGGATAAGATAGCTAAGCAAATGTGACGAAAATGCCATAGTTGTGAGAAGTACATACGCATTCCACCAGGCAAGAAGGTCATCGGCCTGACCCCGTATGAATGGATTGTCATTCGCGAAAAACTCACGAATTGAGTCGTAGAGAGGTTTTGCCCAAATAGCTTTGTTGTTCTTGTTAAACGTTGTATGTGAGCTCAGAGCAAAATAGACCTACACCATGTGATATGAGCATATACTGCGCAGCACTGACCAATTGAAAGAAACATACCTCATCAGCAAACCTTCACATTGCCTGGAGCTGCCTTAAATGCCTGACCCAGGCAACTCAGACGCATTCAGACACTTCAGACACTCAGACATTTCAGTAGATTCATTTTATTTAAGGTAGCCTCAGACCGTCTCAGACAGCCTGCTCAGGCAGCCTCAGGCAACTCCAGGCAGTCTCAGGCAGCCCGGTACCGGTACATATTACACAAATGTAGTCTACAGTCTACAGTACTTATTATCTGTCGTGATTAAAAGCGTGGATGCTGCTGCAACCCTACCAAGAAATATATTCTGGCCTGTATGTAGCGAGGATGAGCATACAATATCTTGCTTTAGGAAATTTTGTACATACCTTACCTCAAATCCGTGATTGACAGTTGCAAGGTTGAGCAAAAGTGTGGGTTTTTGCCAAAAGCAAGACGGTATCTACTCATCAATGTCAGCTAAGCATAAACAATATCGACTCTGGTGCGCTGCGACGTAGTACCGGTACTCACTGTGATCGAATTTCCCAGGAAGACAATTATCCCCAAATGCCGTATCAACGTTGCTGTCCCGGTGGTTTGAATCCTTCGTGAATCACAACATCTTGATGCGAGAGACTGAGAGACGCACCTTCCAGAGCGCCTTCACCTTCGATAAACTCCTCGACTTTGCTGAGTTGACAACTCCCTAAGCTTCAAGTTGTATAGTATACATTAAGCGGTCTCCGACGGGTCATCGACATGGGCATACCACTCACGACCTGAGAGCCCAGATGAGGGAGGCAATGTGGTACAAAGTTGCTTGCAGAGTGTGTACCGGCTGCCAAGGGCGCGTTGAGAGCACGGATAGCGGAGGGAAACATGGAGAGATGCAAGAGAGATGTGCATGCGTTGAGGTCCGAAGACCGTCGCCTTTATGACGTGGAGATTAGCGTCGTTATGTAACATGGGCGTCATGCCCTAATTTGGGGATGTCTCACTTGCCCATCACAAGAATAATGAACCATCAATTGCGTCCACATGACGCGAGGTCCCGTATAAGGAATGCGAAGGTTTCGCGAAGGCGTTCAGTAGACACGATGAGGTGACCCAGGTGTTTCAGACAATTCAGGAGCCGCGCTCAGGCAGACTCAGGCATCTCAGACTCTCCCAGACTGTTCAGACTCGGGTAAGACACGAAAGGCAATGTGAAGGTTTGCTGATGCTGTGCGGCGCAATATGCAATTGATGCTGGAGTAACAGATGTCATACCATGAATTGCAGCATTGCCAGCTTTGACACTTCTGCCACTGCCAGCGTCATCCGCTATTGCTGAACTCGGACTCAGGAAGATATGTCTGAAAGCCTGTACTATAAGTGGGCCTCGCAGCATGCCTATCCAAGGCGCCTCCGCATTATAGGGCCCGCTGTAAAGGAATGCAGGCCAATGTGAGGGTCCGACTGGCTTGCCGTCAATAGTGGCCGTACCGGTTCGCAGCAGAGTCTGCACCCTACAATGCAATGTCAACGTCAACTTGGAAACACGGCCATTACAGCTGAAAACTCTTAGTGAACGTACTTGGGAGACCATGGCAGCGCTGCGGGACAGAGAAGTCGGCTGGTGACTGGGTGGTTGTGGCCACGGCACTCCTTGTTGGTTGGAGCGATCGGCCGCTGGGACTCAGCAATAGCATCTGCCAGCCATTGCACGATAGCAAGCTTGACTCCACATGTGTCATCGGAGCGAGTGCCATTTGCACCGAGCGTGATCTATGTGATGGATGAGTGGCAACATATCAGCATGAAGGCGACAACAACTTGAAGAATGTAAGTCTCCTTACCGCTGCAGTGATTTCTTGCAGAGTGCGACCGCCCTCCTGAATGTCATCCTGAAGGGATGGGATTCTTCTCTCCAGTGCCCGGAAAGCCTTGTAACGTCGTTTAGAACTATGCAAAACTGTCAGAGTTGTCTCAATATGAGAAGGCGCGATCTTACATACACTTTGTCATACTCTATCACTATACCATTTGCTTTGTCGTACATCCTGTTCAATGCCTCTGACAAAATAACACCCGGGGACTCAAACATCTCTACGGTGCGAACATAATGGCGCCCCGGAGCAACACAATGATGTTGCTTTCTTGCCTTCAGACGGTTGGTCCTCGTCAGCTGAATCTCAGCTTGACGTTTACGCCCCATCTGCGTAGTACCTTCCGGCTGCCCGGGCTGGTCAGAAGATGTGAGACATGAATGCTCAGGCATGGGAGTCACAGAAGGTATCGTTGAACTGGATGCGGCAGCGGGGGATGACAAGCGAGAGTCTGTGGACATGGCTTAGAGAGCAATAGTAGCGGAAGGGTTGGTGATGAGAAATTGTCTGTCCATTTTATAGCCAGAGGACAAGCCGTGCTTGCGTATGCAGATTGGTAGGTCAGCCAAGCAGACGGAGATTTTTTTTCATTTTCAACGAAAAGCCGTGCAGCTTACGAAGCGGTGAGTTGTGTGCACTGTGCAGTCACTGCAGTGTGCAGTGCGTGTATCCCGACTGAAGTCCGGGCGCTCCATGAAGGAATTGCTTGATTAGGCAGGTATAGTAATCCTGAGAAGCAAAGCGAACCTGCGAGCAGCATCCTCCTATACGCAACATTAACTGACTGAGAACATGACCAACATACAAAAATTACATGCAAGCTCTTATAAAAATGGTGGTTCTAAGGGATCCAATACAATCATGTCTCAATACAAGCATCTACACTTGAGTCGGAATTGTAATCTTCATTCACTGAACACCCATCATCTCCATCTTCCTCATTCACATTGAGGTTTACAGTAGGCTCGTCCACGATACCTTCAGTGGTTTGCGTCGCAGGATACATAAATCGAGTGTGACGGGGAGTGTGCAATGAGTGACCAACACCCCCGCCGAGATAGCGCATGAACATGTCTTGATCAACAAAACTACATGAAAACAGTGAGATGCCAATGAATATGCTTCGTGAAAATGGTGTAGGTACATACCGATTCACGTAATAACGGTCCCAATCCTGATGCTCTGAGCCCTCCCCGCGTGCAATATTTGAGGGTCCCAGCAGATCAGACGTGTACTGCTCAGTAAAAGCAGGAATTAGATGACAGCCTCGTATCACATCCGCGGGGTCAACGAAGCCAAATGCGCCTGTCTCGGTGGAAGGGACAAAGCCTACTTGGTCCAATCGGTATGTTTTCCAACCCCCTTTCCAATCAATATCCTCACCAAACCAACGCACATAGAGGAAGTGTATAACCTGCTTCGGTGGAAGCCGTGGCCCTGATTGTTGACGCAGATCATGGACCTCGACGTGATAGATACCAAGCACACGAGCATACCAGAAAGGGTGGGCAGTTTCGTCATCATTGTCAGCCAGCATCATCACGTCGCAACGGTCCGTCCCAATATGAATGATATCTTGCTCTCGTCGCATGTCATAAGTTGTATGATTGACTTGCATGATCTGATGTGAATACATTCGATCATTTCGAATCACGACGCCGTCGAGGTCAGACCGAGGGATCGAGTCAAGATCCTCCGAAGTACTCCTGTTGCCATCTAAGCGACTGAGGATATGCACCTGCAGCTTGTGTTGGAAGTTCTGTTATGCAGAGTGAGGACCGCTGGCAATCAATCACATTCATTGAGACATACCATTAACGCAGGGTCGTGCCGATTCTGCTGGCACCAATGAGGGATATAGATGGCTTGCTTAGTTGATACTGAGATGCGATGGTGTTCATCTGGTCTGATTGGATCGTGCTGAGTTTCCTTATCAACTTGGGGAGATTGCGGGAGACTCGGAGGGGTGAGGGTGTCCTTGAGAGTGCGAATGTTGGCCTCGCGACGCTCAATCTGAGCAAGCTGCTTAGCAACACCAAAACCTTGCATATTGGTTCGAAGCGTTCGGGATTTAGCTGTTCTATGTTCACGTTCTCCCTGCAACCTATCAGTCTTGTTACGTGGAAAGCAAGATATGAACGGCCACGTACCCATTGTGAGGTGTAGGAATCCGTTGTACCCACCCGCCGTACGGTTCGTACCGTATCGCCAAGTGAATGGAACTTGTATGTGTTCATATTGAACACTTTTTTCAATGCGAGCGGCTTTGTCAGAGAGGCAGAGGGTTTGAGTGGTATACCCGGAGAAGTGCGTCCATTCGTATTCAAGTTGGAGGCAGCAAGCGACATATTCTGCGACTCAGGGAAAGCCAACCGTGTACCAGTGCTTTCACTGGCATTGAGTGAAGTGCGCACATCAGGAATGGTGCCTTGATCAGAGGGAGGTACACGTTCGCTAGCTTGGTCACTGTCTGGCAAAGGCGGTGTCCGATCTGTAGCTGCAATCTCAGCTGCATGTTTACGAGCAATGCGTCTCTGTCGGGCGGCGGCTTCGCGGGGAAGTTCTCGAGTGTCATATTCTTGGCACGTTATGGCCTTGAATTTACGAACTGCGTTTGCAAAATCTTGCAGCACGCGATCTGCAATGTCCAGAGATGCCTCAGTGTGCATACGAAGTTTGTGAAGGGCATGCAGGGTCGCTGTGTGCCACAGTAAGTCTTGAACAATTCCATCATGATGAGGGGGAAGCAGCCCCTGAAAGACAGGGATGATACACTGGGGAATCACATTAATAATGTAAGATTACAAGTAAAACAGCAAAACATACCTGGAGAATGTCCTCATAGTTTCGAGCTGCCATCTTCTTGAGATCCGATACATTGCCCGATGCAAATGATCGTATGGTGTCCCGCCCAAACACAGGTACTCGGCGAAACCTATTATTGAACTCTAGAACCTTGCCTCCTTTTGCCGCATACAGGATACGGATTAAATGAGTCAGAATTTGCTTCCAAACACCCAATTCCCACTCGTGAAGAAAATCTGGGACAAAGAGATCGTAATAGTTTGGGATGAAGTCCCCCAGACAGTCTGAGAAAGCGTTCTATTTTATGATAACGGTTAGTCACAGACAGAATTACAAATTCATATGAAAGACAACGAACTGTTGTTGGTACGAGGGATTGAGGTTTCAGGAGATCTTCAACGGCTTTGCTCGTAATGCCATAGCCAAGATCATAGATGAAACGACGGGCCAACTGAACCTTTTCTCGACGTGCATGATCATCTTGACGTGCATTGTCCACCCGGAACTGCTGATCCTGAACTTGACCAAGATGGTGGATCTCGGATTTCGGCATATGACAGCGGGGGCAGGGACACGAGCCCATATCCCGGATTGACACAAGAAGCACTCTGGAGCAATTCGTGAGCATTCAAGACAAAGTCAGCACAGTTTCAGACAGTACTCACTTCTCGGGGTAATCTGCTGAGTATGTAAATAAACGAGGGTAAATTCGCCGTGTGACTCCGTCCCCGCAATCAACAACAACGCCATGTTGACATGCGTGAACGAAAGCGGGCCCAAGAATGACTCTCCAGACGGCATGGATGAGCTCTCTTCGGCAGTGAGCCAGCAGCGCGGCAGATCCTTCCTTACCGCTATGTGTGTGTATGAAATCCTGGATCTCCTCCGGCAACTGTCCGAAATATGTCAATGTTGGTGCTGTAGATGGGTAAGATGGTTTGGACACATACCTTGGGGAAATATGCTATGTGATGCTGAGAGAATGTGTTCGGCTTGGCACGCTCATATTTAGATTGGTTTCCGAAGGAAAGATATGCAGGCCAGAGCGTTGCCGTGCCGAATTGAGCAAGATGAGTTGAATCGGAGTACAACATGCATGCAGCAATATCGCGAGGAAGATTACAGCTAGGTTCCGGCGGCTTCTTCTGGAGATCGTCATAGGCCTCCTTGAATGCTTCCGACGTATAGAGTTCGCCATGTACTGAGACCGGTTGTGCGTTCGGCCGCGCCGGTGACTGCCAAAACAGGTTGTGTGGTCGATAATGGAACCGTTTCGCTTGCAAGCTACTGAACGCCGTGCAAATGACCTCTTCAATTGGACGGTACCACAAACCCTTAACAGTAAATGTTTTGGGGTCAATATGTTTACCAAGAGGTACCCGGATATCAACTGTTGCTTCTCTCCACCCATCGCTAGAGTCAAGAGAAGGGGGATGAGGGGCCGTGGATCCTTTCACACAACCGGCAAGCTGCCTGTCTATCTTCGTCCAATTCACTCCGTGAAGCTCTGCTGCATCGAATGCGGTGTCAAGGAGCGCATTGTTCACAAGGTCGCGCAAGTCCGATTGAGTTTTATTGGGATTGCCATTCCAATACCAGCTCCCAAGGAGATACGCGCTACGGTTGGGGTATGGTCCATACCGATTAGCAGAGTCCTCAGAATTGTTTGAGGGCCGTTGCATGTTCTGTAAGTCCTCCAAGCTGATATCAGCTTCGGGATCAACTTCGGGTGGTTTGCATCGATACTCCCGGAAGACACCGAATGCGTTCGGTGTTGTACGATGAACTGTAGGGGACTCGTCTACATGTTCTTCGTTACAAGCAAAGGAGGAGTTGGCAATGGGGGACAGGGGGGTATGGGGTTCGGGGGCAAAATCTCGATATCGTGCGGGAAGCTGGCCTCGGTTTGAACGGATTGCGCGTCCGGAAGAGGACAGCGGTTCCTCGTCTTCGTGCGATGTAACAACTGTGTCCGGGACTGCAATATGATTGTCCTCACTTGTATCCTGTGACAATGGTGAGCACGCGAGTGTGATAGCTGGAGCGATTGAAATACATACCATGACATTGCTATTAGCTGCAACCGGACAGTCGATACGCTCGTCGTCGGAGATCTCGTTGAGCCGCACCAGCTTGCGTCGCGCAGGCCGCTCGTCGTCCGATTCATCACTCAGACGAGCGAGCCTCTGCCGCTTCGCGTTGGCAGGCCCTGTGTCGTTAACCTCACGGATGCGAATTATCTGCGCCGCTTGATGCGCCGCGTACACATCGCACAACAGTTGGTGCCGAGTGAAGGCACCAGGGTCGGTAATACTACGACCACAGAGGCAAACATTGGCTCGCATAATCTGAAAAGATCTCATGTGAGTACAAGACGAAATGGGAGGTTAAATTCATCCTTACACAACGTTTCAAGAATAGCGAGGGTCAAGTTGGCGCGTTCGTGAGGGAGAAGTGGGATTCAATGCGTCTGCTGCTGAGGTACCAAGAGGGAGTATGTCTCACATGCAATCTCCTTTTGGTACCTTAGCAGCAAACCAATGAGATATTTCTTGGTGTGTCATCCACGTTCGGCGTTCGGACATGCGCTCGCAACAGTTGTGGCACGCCGTTCGGAGACGGAAAAGACTGCGGAGCGCAGTGCAAGCCTCGCCCTACTGATGCGCCGCCGCAAATCGCAAGGAACTATTGTTTTAGTCATACAAGGCGAGAACAACAAATGTCATGAACTTACAAGATTATACGAGAGTTTTTCGGAACATACCAGACAATATCAGGCAACAACAGCTTGTCGGAGCCCTTACGCCGACGAGCGCAGGGTGGTGGTGGTATTGCCGACCAAGCGTCGAAGTTTCGTAGCCATGCCAAGCGGTACTGGGCTGACTGGTCGCAGACATTCCCTTACATAGTAATAAAATTAGTCATCATCCATTTATGGTGTGGTCGATCCCGCCTGGTCATTTCAGTCTTGAGCCATTTTCCCGATGTCAACGAAATGCTCTCACTGCACTCTACGGCACTTCGTTCACTCGTACGAGCTTGTACGTCGATATTGCTTCAGTCCTGAAGTCGTTCGACCGTTACTTTCGCATCTATGCTTGCGACGAGGGCGATCTTACGTTCTTGCTCAAAGAATGGTACTTACGGACGCCGCTCAATGTCGCACGTGAGTAACCCGATCCGTGCCTCATATCTACGAGGAGGGACATCAAAAGGTATCTACCTCCGGCAAGAAGACCTTCCCAGCAATCAGTCGGAATGGGATACTATATTCTTGGGAATCATGGGGTCCCCGGATGCCGAGTATGGACGTCAGCTGAACGGCATGGGCGGAGGCGTATCTAGCCTCTCCAAAATCTGCGTGGTCGGCCATCCTTCAGAAGCACAGAAAGCCGAGGGCATAGATGTGACATACACCTTCGCCCAGATTGGTATCCGGGACTCGTCTGTTGATTACTCTGGGAACTGCGGGAACCTGTCCAGCATGATTGGTGTCTTCGCGCTGGACGAGGGTTTCTGCGAGGCTCATGTCAAACACGATGACAAGGGGCAACACGACGTTGCCATCGTTCGATCGTATAACACAAACACCAACAAAATCATTGACACCACATTCCCGGTCTCTTTAATTGAAGGCAAGCATATTCCCGTTCTCGACTTACCGCAAGCGACTATTGCTGGTGTACCTGGTCTGGCATCCCAAATTACCCTCGACTTCCTGAACCCTGGCGGTGCACGTACAGGCAAATTACTGCCTACAGGTAACGCGATTGACAGAATCGAGGTACCAATAGACGGCGCATTGAATACTTTCGGTGTATCCCTCGTTGACGCCACGAACCCAACTGTATTCATTACTTCTGACGACCTCCGAGTTGCTCATAATCTTGCCCCCGGCGCTCCTATTGACTATGCAGATGTCGACATAACCAACACGCTGGAACACGTTCGCCAAGCCGGCGCGAAGCTCATGGGTCTCGACCCTTCCGCGAAAGCACAACCCAAAATCGCTGCTCTCAGCGCACCATCCGCGCAGGACATCTCGAAGGGTGCGGATGTTGCTATCCATGCATTCTCTATGGGCGTTCTACACAAAGCTGTTCCGATGACAGTCGGTTTGTGTCTCGGAGTAGCTTCTACTTTGGAGGGGTCCATTGCTTCCACCATTGTCCAGCATGCGAGGCAATGGTCACGACGGGATTCACCCCTCGTCAGGATTCTGCACCCTGGCGGAACTGTAGACGTTGGTGCATCGTTCGATGAACTGGGGGAGGTTAGCAGTGCGAAGGTTGTGCGGACTGGGAGACGCCTCATGAAAGGTGTTGTGTGGTGGTAATAGTTCCTTCACATATTTGTCCGCATTGGTCCACTGTGCTTTGCGTGGCGGGGCGATCGTTGCCGTGCTAACATTGAAATACCCTATGTCGACCATCTGCATACCCCTGCCTCGAAATACGCGGAAACAGCGACATACCCATGCTCGCTTTATCTCCGCGAAGCATCGCCCAGAAACTGGATCTCCCGAATACGCTCTAGACATGGCCGGCCTCTTGAATTACAATTCGGCAGCGTACATAGCAGTCATCTCCACAAATCTCGAGTTCGACTTCCTTTCAACACGAGGCTTCCACGCTTCTAGCGTCATAGCTAAACCCTATATCAGGGAAACGAGCAATGCTGCGCTTGACCTCCACTCTTCCTCCATAACGATCATCATGGCCTCCTCATTAGCCCTTTGGCTCTTCGTACTCTTGTGTCATTGCCTCCAGCCAACTCCGATTGCATTCATTTCCATCCTGTTGTATATGTTGTGGGTATCACATGAACATGAACATGGCGTAGCAGCAGCGACCTCTTCCTCGCATGCAACTCCTGTCCGAGGAAATCAGCTGTCCCGTGAGTGCGGGTGTCAAGTTTTTGAACGCGATTTACGGTGCTAATTGACAGGTCTCGTAGATCATCATACCTTGAACAAGCGACTACGCTCTGCAAGACCTCCCACGGTCATCGATTACACAGGCTACAGCTGATAACTTAGTCGAAGTGAGCCCTCTTGCTGAAGGGCATATCAGAAACTCAATGTTCTGCAAGTAGCCCATCCAGTTTACGATTATTCAATCTCATGCCATGTCTGACTATATTCAACGAGCACTATCCTGGAAATCAGCCTGAAACTTACTTCAATGTTGTGTTCCAGTCGATTGCGGGTGGACCTTCGTTGATGAGCTTTTTGATGCAGCGTTCCTCAGGCTTCAGGCCTTCAGGGCGAGCAGCGTTGACCAACCGCTCGTTCGTGGCGCACAAAGAACGCGCATGCGTCTCGTCTCTCCGTCTTCTCTACATTGACTTTATCTCCGTTATCTGGTTCAGCTTCTCGTCCGAAGTGGGGTGCGGAAGTAACCGCTTTTCTTGCTTTCGTTGCAACACTTGGATTCACACTTGACAATGTCGATGTTTTTCCCCTTCTCCGCCATACTTACTATTGTGGGACGCCATCAATTCCAGTAGTCTTTAGCGCATCACGTGAAACGATGCTCTTCGTCGAACCCGGCGTTTTCGTGATTATACACACGTTGTCTTGACGTTCCTGAACTGCTCCTGGCCGATTCTTCGTGTATCAGGATCATCGAGTGTTTCACTTCATTCATGCCTATGGTGCTTCTAGGCTGACTTCGTTGGTGCTCAATCACCATCAGTATATTGTATTGTCTCCATGATAGATACAGGCTCAACACCTCTCTTTTCCTGGTCCCTCGTCTTTCCGTTAAGTTCACCGACGTTGAGCATTGACAGCGAGGTCATCACTTGAGGGACCATGAGCGATGCTTACTCTCAACTCGGGATCGATGCTGAGGAAGCACTTGAACTTGCGTACGCCATCCTTCTCTTTGACTGATTCCACAACTAAACATTTCGCAACAATGTCTCGGAATGCAGCTCAGACCTGAGAGTTCAATCGTCGATCACCATCGTTGCAATTTGTAAGTTCTCCCTGTTGTTCTAACTCAACTTTCGCCTGATGATAACAACCGATTTGGGCAGCTGTATTGTTCTACGATACTATCCTCACGTTTCCTCAAGAACTGAGGTGTATTTGGCTAAGAAAATGGAGCGGTGCTACGGTGCTGTACCTTGGCATCCGGTACTTTATCCTTCTGCATCTCGTAATGAGCTGTATTCTCGATCATATGATCCCGTCGGGACCCCAGGTATGTACCAAATACCATTCGTGAGCGACCAGTATGAGTTGATACATTATAATCAGGGGTATGTAATAAATGTGAAATTCTTTGGTTCTGTCAGGACTAAATATCGTTCATGCAGTTGCAAAGTGGGGTATAATATTTCGAACATGTCCATCGTGGTCGCGTTCACAGCAGTACCCGGTAGGTCCCTCCAGTCTTCGCGGAATAGCAAACTCGGTGACTGACGACGTGCAGTATTCCAATGTTTTCGGGTATGGGCCATTAGCGGCAGAAGCTACATATTGGCAGCTATCGTCTTGGCTTTGAGTATGGTTGCGCCATGCATTGACATCGTAAGCGGCTTTTTTCTTCAAATATGCGCGTCGTTATTCACGTTGTGTTGTTAGTACGCTGATTCACTCCCTTCATCCTTTGTTGTGGTCGACTCTGGTCCCCTTTCTGGTTGCTGGCGAACTGAAGGCATCCCAACGTTTCCTTAGTACGTTTCACTCATGAGATCGCCATGTCAAATTCTGACCTGATTATTGAATTGTTGTAGGTCGCTTCGTTCCGTATCTCCTTTTTCCTCACTGAGATGCACTTCGCCCTAGTTGGAGTAATTGCCCGCGTCACGGCAGTAATCTCAGACCTAATTGTCCTGGTCGTTACGCTGTACCAGACAGCAGAGAGTTTCAAGACTAGCAGGACATTGTCTATGAAGTCGACATTATCTTCTATGCTGGTGTACAATGGAATCATACAATTCTCGTGAGTAATGTGCTCAGATCCTGCTTGATTGCATCTGACCTGTTCCTAGCCTTCTTTTCATCTTCAATATGCTCACTATGATCTTTGATGTGCTGAGCATCACTCTTGCAGTGGTACAAAAAGTTCGTTATCGTCCCCTGCACCTCGTACTCAGAGTCTTGCCTTACAGGCCAATCAATCCAATATAATAATCATGACAGAGATGTATGAATTGCTCTTGACGAATTCTGCATGATTGGTACTAACATGTTATGGCAGGCTTTCCGCCATTGTCATATGCAGGTTCATGCTCAACCTCAGGGATATTACATTCGCAGCCAACCCATCAGAGTTCTCCCACTCTGGTATTCAGTTTGCTAACTCTGTGATTGGCAACATTGGTGCTCCTCTGAAGGAGGATAGTCTGTTCTTCAGTTCCTCAGATGATTCAACACAAGAGGAAGAGGAGACCAGCTATAATGGCAATCCTCTAGATCAGTCCAGAGAAGTGCAATTACAGTACGTCTCCAAGCTTACTAGTATATGATTCTTCTATCTGACTTTCCTCGTCCAGGGAACTACCAGAAAGGCAATCTCTTGAGGAAGCCGGTCCTAGTAGAGATTGTGGGCATATCTCTCAAGCTTAATGCATCCCCTATCTGTACTTGTACATTGAATACAAACATACTCCCTACTATAATACATTCGCGACCATAAACAATCATTTTAATATCTGGAAACCCCTTCACAATTCCTTCCAATTGTAAAAATCACTCCAAGCGAGCGCAGCTTTGTACAATACCAACTCATCATGGTACTTCCCAACTAACTGCATACCAACTGGGAGCCGGAGATCCTCGGGACCCTCTGGTGGGGAGAGCATTCCGCATGGAATGGACAGAGCTGGATGTCCTGTCAAGTTGAATGGCTGTGTGTTTCCGGTCTGTAACAGTCACGGTAAGCGTTTAGAGGAGTAGAGATGGCCACTTTGAATGAATCATACCAATCCTAACGAGTCTTTGAAATGTTCCGTAACAGGTGCGTCTCGAGGCTATAGAACCAATTCAGTACGATACGAGTTTCACGATGTGATGGAAGCAGGTATCGACTCACGAGAAGTGTCTTCGCGACCCAGGGCAACGTCGGCATAACCAGAATATCGACATCCTTCAATGATCTATCATATGCGAACTTCAACTTGCGAATGAGGTTGTGCGTCTTGCCCATCACAAAAAGAGCGCCGCGTATGAAACCATATAGAACCCCCATAATCCACTAAAACCTCTACAATAGTTGCAGCGTTATTCTAGCCGGTTATCGACGCTTCCCAAGGTATTCCGGTCCACCTAGAACAGGCGGGAATGCCTTTAACATGAAGCAATTGTTCTCGTGTAGTACATACGAGTTTCTAGGTTATATATAGTTTTGGAGGTTTCATATCGTTCTGCACCGGCACCGCTCAGAGCAGTGCACATACCGTTCCCTGCTTTTGGATCACCGCTCGCGTACGTTAAAATGCAGCACGAAAATCGATGTAATATTTGTACAGTACTAACAACACTAATATACATGATATTCGACACACACACGCATGTTCAGAAAGTTTGATTATAGCAGAGCAGAAGACAATAGCAAGCGAAACTTGAAGTATAGCAAGTAGCGGTCCATGGATTGGATGAGGCAACGGTTGGAGACAGCAGATGCAGCAGGATAGTCGATACAGAGAGCAGGGTTCCGGGTCGGGCGCGAGGGATGAGAGCAGCGAGAGCGATGGCAAGTCTAGCAGTACAGGACAAAGTTGAAGTTGCGAGAGACGAGATCTAAGACAGTTACGCTACAATACATCATTACAATGACCATGACAGTTGAGCAAGTGAAATGTACAATTTATTGCTCAGCGGCAGAGGGATGAGCCTGCTCTTGTGCTCTTCGCCTGCGCTGTTCACGTTGGGCTTCAATCAGAGAGCTGGCCGTTTCATCATCTTCGTCATCGGAAGCCCCCTCGCTCGGGTCCGTCGCGAACACCTCACTGAAATGAAATGCTTAGCAACCGATCAACGTGCATAAAGACCCGGCCACTCACGTATTCCACCAGTCAAGGGTCTCCTTCGCCCACTCTACATCTTCGAACAGGCCAATGATTTTCAAGAAGAAGCGCTGCACCTTGAAATGGCCATCGCGGTCTGTCCGCGATGACTGCGAACTCAGACCGTAGCGAGTCTGGAACGACATCCTTAGGGGTAAGTGTCGAGCAATGTAATATCAGGAGGGGCGTACCATAACTGCGGCGTCGTGGAGTCACCGTAGTCATCTGATTTTTCTTCGCGATTGGGGCTTTGCCAGGGAGCATTCCTGGATCGGCCGTTGCAGTTCGAGGACCCGTAAATATAGCGCGGAAAACCTACATCGGATGAAAGTTCAGATGTTGAACGAATTCATGAATTCACACTTACTAAGAGAAGCAGCGGCCCTCTACACAAACCGCTATCAAGGCTATCCCTGTCGTACATATTTTGATCATACATGAACAGAGGGTAATCACCCTCTTTCGGCCGGCAAATACCATTTTGATACTCGCTGCTGATCCTGCAAAGACGGATCAGCGAATGTAGAAATCAAAACTGAAGACTAACTCCTCGGGGTCGAGCGGGTCAACCGTTGGATAACCGGTGCCAGGGATGGGGGAAGCGTTTATGAGAAGGGGCACAAGACATTTCGCCTTGTGGGCGTCCTCAATTCGAGCACGTCGTGAACTGCAGTGTAGCTGAGAAAAGTGAGCGCAGACCACATAATCGCGAAACAGATGAAGACTTACCTAGAATGAGGTTCAGAATGTTAGGCTGATCCTGAAGAGCCGGCCATGCATCGCGAAGGTCAGGAAGCGAGTTTAGACTTGAATCGTAGACAAATTTGGCCTTGTCTTGCGTCTCCCGAGCACTATATGCGGTGTAAATGGGTCAATTATGCGCATATAGTGAGTGATATTAGGGGAAAATGCATGTGTTGTATCAACAAGTACTCACATCCCTTTGCCTTGGGAGATCCTGCTTTGAATGACGTCTTCAGGACACATTGCGACCTCAAATGCAGTTGAAAAGTCGAGAAAGGGGGTGAGGGCATGTGGGGAGAAGCGACCAAAGTTCCTTATGGGCTCCAAGGTGTTCTTGTGCTCAGGTCTGTATGAATACAAACAAGTATGTCAAAAATTTTCGAGTCCAACTTACTACTGTGGATTGCAAGAAGGATGGGGTTCTTACTTTTCGTCACTAGTGCCAATGCAATCAAGAGACTCAATGATAGCGTCGACGAACTCAGTGCCTTGAAGCGGCTCTTGGTTGCCGCCAAAATCGTCCCTGGGGTGAGATTGCTGTTCGGGTTCAGGCTCGGGTTCACATTGAGGCTCTGGGAGACGGTGTTGCGGTGAGGAGGATCGTCCGCGGTTAGCTTGGGAGGTATGAAGATGCGATCGCGACTGAGAGCGTTGATCTTGATGTTGAAAGGTTCCAAAGTTTCCCTCCGGAGGCTGAGTCCTTCGGTAACTAGCGGGATTGATTACACGATGAGAGCCAGCCATTATGGAAGTAAGAAAGAGAAGAGCATGGGCCAAATCTCTTGAAGGGAAGCCCATAAAAGGCAGCTTGCGCCATCACGTGATGTTCTCGCGTGTCGCGTCGTCTTCGGACTTGTCGTTTTCTGCACTGTGGACATCAGGAAAAACCTCTTTTTCCTAATATATCCAATCTGATGCAACTGATAGCCAATCTAAGTTAAAAATGCCTATTGATCAAATAGCTATCTAATTTTCAGATAACAATACCTAAATGTTTATGAACCTTGATGTGTCAGATGAAGTCTGACTAGGCCAGCTCCAATTGGGCCAACTTTTGATAATTTTGAGTTCAACTCTAGCTCAATAGAAATGCAATGCTAATCTAACTCCAATCTAACCCCAACATGATTTGAATATTTTTGATGTACTTTATACTTATGGATGTTGAC